>CM077799.1:11133647-11701147 GCA_039737535.1 Lagodon rhomboides
GGAGCAGCTGATACTGGTTTAGTAATGGGTTTTGTTTTGTGCTTCTTTGGAGGTCAAACAGTTCACATCTGCTAAGAGATTATCAGGTTCCAGTGTATCACACACACACCTTCATTTTTATATTGACATATTTATCTACATCGTGATATAGAAAGTTGTGTCAAACTATTAGGTTCAGGGTCAAAAAATGATTTTTTGTGCTTCAGCTGCGGAGCTCTTTATGAATAAAATGTCTGTTTTATACTTTGCTGTGCAGATACAAAATGATTATTTTTTATTTTTCCCAATTAATCAGATATTTATTTGTCTAGAAGATGTCAGAACAGTCCGCAGTGACATCTTTCAATCATTTTATCATTCAGAAGACATTCAGTTTACTCTCGTACATCATAGAGAAGTGCATCAAATCCTGGCGTTAGAACCAGCAAATATGTGGCATCGTTGCTCAAAAAATGACCCACGCCTGTAGCAGCAGCATCCACATAAAAGTAAGCACTTTGACGGGTCTGGTTTTGTGATGTTTTACAAAAGGTTAGAGGCCGACACGACCGAGCTGAGAGTGGGCGTCGTGGTCACGTTCTCCACCTACAACACCCAGCTCTAAAGCTCAAAGGGCTTCTGATCTGTGCCTCTGCATCTCCACACACACACCCACATCCAAATATATACCGCTCTATCTGTGTTTCTAGAAGAGCTTCATCCATTGAATACCAGAGCCCACAGACTGAGATATGAATGGATGCCAGTCTTACAGGACGGAGAATCGTGTGATCGTGTGTCAGCGAGGCTCTGAAAACACAACAGCAAGGCTATCCTTTAATTCAGACTCGATCAGAAAAACACACCGGCAGTCGTGTGCGATACTCAGCGAACCTGCCAGCAGGAATCACCCTGACTTTTGGAAAAGTCTCGGGAATTCCGTGCTTTCGATGAGCTGCTTATCATCCAGGCTGCCCTATTTGGCTGGGCGGCGCGGAGCACTGGCTGAACATATGGAGCTCTGGAGCCTGTGTAGCTGTATCACCATCTGGGAAAACAGCAACTACGTAGGTGTATCACCATCTGCTGTCTGAAAACATTTACACAAGCACATTAAAACACAGGCTCTTTTTTTTTTTTATCCATATCTAATAGTGGATGTCTAAAAGCATCAACACAAGCAACACAGAGGAACTTGTTTTTTTTTTACAGCTGGTGAGATTACAATCTGGTGTTACTAGAAAAGACAGAGCAACAAAAAAATACAGTTTTGATGGTTCTGTGGTTCTTGTATAGGTCTTTTAGTAATGTAACTTGTGGAAACACGTTGTAGTATGGTTGGATGATAACACCATATATTTCATGAGATGATGTAAATTTGTCTTCAATTAAAGATTTTGCTATAATGTTTATGTAACCGATGTGGCTAACCCTTCAATAGGTCTAGGTGTATCATATGTGAGTGAAACTGCCAAAATCAAAATTAAATGAATAAATTCAATGATTATGGAATTTGCATCTGGATTTATTAACCTTTGTATTATGTCCCCTGTTTTTTTAATTCATACTTTTTTCTTTTTCTTTTTTTTTTTTTTACCATTTTATGTATTCATTTGTTGTTTTTAGCATTTATTAATGTATTTTTTGCTAAATGCAATGGGAAAAATACAGAATCAAATTTTAAAAATATTAATAAATTAAATGGAAACTTAAATGTTGAAGTAAATAAATTAGAAATCTAAGACAAAGGTAAATAAATACAGAAGCTAATTAAAACAGAAATACTGATATAATACACATTTTATGAATTAATTCATGCCTACATTTATTTTTAATATAATTCTTGGTGCAATTAAGGGCATACTAATTTATTTATTGAGCCATTTATTCATTCATTTTCTATTTTGGCATTGTCAGTCTTCCTTCTCAGAGAACTTACCATTGTGCGCAAAGCTGGAATCAATTAGCGGGGTTTACTTAAAGTGTTGAAATAATTTGTTTTGTCAGACAGGCATTTAATTTGATGATTTAGCCAACAACACACTTCACCCTCTGGTTATTTCATCCATGACCAGTCTTAACAATTGATTTTTCCAGAAAATGTATCAAATAGAAATATATCAGTATCTCATTCATAATTCCAAATTACCATAACTAATATTCTATCCATGGTATCCACTCTTACACTAGGCTTTAACTATAAGTCACCACTGTCAATTCTCATCGCAGCAAAGTCTGTATATATAAGTTCAGAGATCAATAGGAAACAACAGGAAACATATGACAGCCTTGTGGACCAAATCTGACCAGTTCATCTGTAGCATTTGTGAACTGATGACGCATGCAAAGGCAATGATCTTCTCAGATGATCACTTTCGTGCCTCAGGAAAAAGCACGCTGAGTGCACGTGTCTGTTTAAAGTGCTTTATCAAATACGGAAAAAGTGCATTTGATGTGATGTCCAATATGCACGATTTATACACAAAATGTGTCATTAAACACGTAGCAAAGTTTTTCTGTAGTTTGTTTCATGCTGTGAGACACGCTGCTAAAAATACTGAAGCAGCACTGAAATGCAGCAGTGCAGAGGGGGAAGCTCACAGCCTCAGATGTCATGTGTCAATGAGACTGCCAGCAATGTTGTTTTTGTCAACGCTCAGCTACCAGAGGGCAACAATCCTGTGCTTTACACACACGTTTGAGAAAACAAAGCTGAACACACCTGAAAACAAAGCAACAGAAACTAAAGCTTCCTCTGCCCCACCTGGTTCATGACGAGCGCAGCAGGTGACACATTAAAGAAGCTCTAAACACATATCGGCTATAAATCATATACATATGAATTCAAGTCTCTGTGCAAGTTTTGACACCGTCTTTGATACCACAGTGAAAATTGAGGACATGAAAATGTTATTCTTATTGAAAAATGAATATAACAAGCCAGTGGACTGTGTGTTAAGAACAGCGCCAGCGACAATAATTACATTTTGTTCAGTTTAAACTGCAAACAAAAAAAAAACTTCAGTGCACTTGCCCCAACACGTCAAAGCCACGATCAAAGTCAAGTGTCATTAAAAGCTCAACAAAGAAGAATTAGGTGCTCATGCAACATCCTCCTCCTAATGACAGCTGCCACGGTCTCCCTCCCCACAGTGGACGGCAAACAGCAGAGAAATGTTTTTAGAAATGGCTGCTAATCGAATGAGAAAATAACCCACCTGACCCTTAAAAGCTAAATACACAAAACCAATGCATTACACCAAAGCTACAGGAAAAACAGACTTGTCTGTGTCTTTTAGACGATCTGTTGGACTGATTAAAACTTGTCCTTTCAAATACAACAACATGGCATGGGCATTACACTTTTTTTATAGTAACTCATCCAATCTCAGACTTGGTAACATTAACTACTCGCTGGAATTTGGTCATCTGAAGTGCATGGCATCCTAACCCCAATTCTAATGTGTTGGTATCTCTAAATTCCTTACACACCAAAAGTAGCATCTTAAGGGAGACAATCGTGACACGACAATTCTAAGATGTTATTTGGTGCAACAAGACTGACATAAAAATGAAAGAGCATGACAAAAAAAGCAAAGTTAAAGAGTACACAAACAATCCCAGGTGAGAAAGCTGTGATGAATAAGCTATTTTGGGCATATGGATTCTAAATCCTGTCTGAAAACCTTCTGTTTCTTATTGACAGTAAACCAAAATAGCCATTTTTATGGTACTGTATCTAAATATGAGTTAACAGTGTGCAACAGAGGCTTTGCATTAAGTTTATACCTTCCTTCCTCCAGCACTTTTCCGCAAGACACAGCCCAGTTAAGCAGTCGCCTCAAGGGAAAAAACAAGTTTTTGTCAATATATATAGTATGTAAATATTTTGTAATAAAGAGTAAATGGAAAGGCTGCCTTCTGACAAAACAAAAGCTAGAAACTTCTCGGAGAGTTCGGTTCAGTCACCATCCAGGTTGTATCTAATTAAAACTGGACAGCTGTTAGACCATCACATTCAATTAATCACCTAGCAATCCCTTCACAAGCACTACAGACATCTCAAGAGCTCCAAATGTATCCAATGTTTCCAAACATGTAGAGATGAAAAAGACTGCAGCATCAAAGTAACCTCACTCACCTGTGTTAATTAAGCCAATTAATAAAGTGAATGAGCCATGGTGGTCACCCTCTATTCATCACACAGTGCTGTGCAGGACCCATCCGTGATTAGTCAGCTACAGGATTAACCATTCAGGCTCTAGCTAAGTAGATCAACTTGTACCTTTGCTGTCCTCAAAACTTCCAATGCTGCCTGACAGTGACACTGACCTTTAGGCTATCTCAACCTGAAAACCTACTTTCAGTTTTCTGTGGATGCACGTTTGACTATATGATCCAGCATGTAATGAAACTACTTAACGGCCAAAATGTAATAACATCAGCTTGTTAAGAAAGTCTCTCTGTGTCTTGTTTTAATCAACCATCTTCTCATGCCAGTATTTCAATATTCAAATCAGTTTAATTGTTAACGCTGATTAACTGATTTACCACTAATTATTAACAACCCAAATCTCTACTGCTATAAAAAAAAACTTTACGGCTATATTGCAAGTTGGTTTATGGATAATGAGAATAATGTATCTTAGTAGCATAACGATTAGTTGGCAAAAGAAAAAAAAACAGAAATGACAGATCTATGACATTGTGCATCAGATATTTATTGCCGTGAAGCCTCATTTTGCAAAAAGAAACCAGGATTTGCACGAGTATAAGAAATCACATTATTTGTCAATCAACCCGTGACAGTGGCAGAAGCCGGGAAAGTCACTAAGTTAGGTTGAATCAGTGGCCAGTAGGCGCATCAGAGAGACAGATAAGCATGCCGTCCTCCACGACAGATGTGTGCATCCCTTGGGTCGGATTAAAAATCACTGCAGTGTCCTCCCCCTGAGCCGACCGGAATGATTCTCAAAATGCTGGCACAGGAAATGGGCTGGCACATATCATTCCCTCAGAGTTTCATGAAAGATCAGAGCTGTTCAACATACTGTAATAGCTGGACAGAGCAGGACTGATCTTCAGACAAAAAGATACACGTGCCGAAAATAAAGGGGAAACTGCTATGACAGGAAAAACAAAGTGAAAGAAGCCAACATCTCAAACTTGATTGGCAACAACAATTCAGATAAAACATCTCAGCTCGATGATTCGGTTGATAAAATGTATCTGCACTGGACTACGCTGACAGTTTAGAGTTTCATCCTGTTTGTGGCGCTATGACGTGACCTGAGTCTGAATTTGGACCATGTGGATCTGACAGAGGTAAAAGAGACTGGTTGACAGAAGTAAAGAAGAGTCAATGTGTCCGTCACAGACTCTCCACTGGTGATTGTGAAAGGCTCCATCCATGTCTGTGAGTTTCTTTTCACCATCTTGATCTCATTATCATCATCTCGTCATTTTTTCTTCAACAGCCTCAAAACATGAAATTCCTCTTCTTCAACCATGCAGCTGGAGAACCGAGCCAAACTCCTAATAATTGTAATGCACTCGTCGATATGTTCCATTTTGCCACAGACAGCAACAATACATGTGCAGCAAATGGCTTTGGGAACAATAGCACGGCAACACCAGCACACAATTTACGCTTCACTCATTGTCTGGTGTGACTCAATAGGCTTTTGCTCAGGACGGACATAATTTCAAGCAAGCTGCAACAATAGATGACAGGTCTCGCTTAACTCAGACATCAACATGGACTCGGCTTTTACTTGATTCAGTGGTGTTTGCCTTTGATTTTCAAGCTGGAAAATCAAATCCGCTCTCCTGACAATTTCTTCAAAACTAAAAAGATTTCTGGTTAAATTTTGAGGCGAGAAGTTAGACCACACAGACACATTATTCATTTTATATATAAATCAACTAGATAATAAGAAAAATGTCCAACGGTTTTGAAATTTAAAGAGGCAGCGGGTTAGTGACATAATCTAAACACTCCCCATAGCTTCCTGATTGACTTCGACATATATCACCTTGGACTCAATCTGAGCTTACATGATTCAGTCCGAGTCTGTGAGGCTATTAGGACAAATAACAATGTCCTGGATATCCCTGCTAACCCTTATCAATGTGCTATTCAGTGAATCTTGTGAAGTTTCTCCCCTGCATGTGAGGGCATGGTGACATGGTACTGCTTGAAAAACAGGAGTCAGATCCTCCTGCAGTACAGAGGGGCCTTTTATAAACCAAAATGCCACGGCCAAAACCACGGAGATGGTCTTTCTCATGGTCTCTCCTGCTGGGCTGACCTAAAGGCCAGAGCACCACCTCCAGTAGGAAACCTGGAGCGACCAAAGGACACATCAAAACACTGTGATAGGCATGTCTCTGCAGAGTCAGGATGGAAAGTGTTCATTCATTCATATTTTCAATACCAACTCCACTTTGTTGAGGTTTAGAAAGATTTTAGTGTATCCATACCTCTCCCTGTTGCTGTCTTCTAGGAGCATTATTATCATGCTGTACATGATCTATTTAATGTATAAAGTGGATATCAGCAAACTGCACCGTGGTCTAGTCAGTTTCCACTGATAATATGATGGTAGGATCTCCTTGCAAGCATGTTACTGACAAATTCGTACGCAAGATGTTTGGCAAGGGTGTGCAAAAAAATCGACACAGCAATACACGGCTGTAGCTCAGGAGGTGGGAGTGGAGTAGGTCGTCTAGTAATTGGAAGGTCGCTGGTTCGAATCCCTGCTCCCCTTAGCTGCATGTCAAAGTGTCCTTGAGCAAGATACTCAACCACAAATTGCTCCTGATGAGCAGTTGGCACCTTGCATGGCAGCCTCTGCCATCAGTGTAAGAATGTGAAAGAATTTGTCAGTCGCTTTGGACAAAAGCGTCTGCTAAATGCCCTAAAATGTAAATGTGAATATACCAGTCAATCCACATTCCCTGCCTCACCTATGCTCATGAGCTGTAGGTAGTGACTGAAAGAACGACATCGCAGATGAAGGCGGCCAAAATGATTTTCCTCTGCAGGTTGGCTGGGCTTTGAGATAGGGTGAGGAGCTCTGGCATCCGGAGGGAGCTGGGAGTAGAGAAGCTGCTCCTTCGCATCAAAACCATCTGAGGTTGTTTGGATATCTGATTAGGATGCCTCCTGAGCACCTCCCTTTAGAGGTTTTCCGAGCATGACCAACTGGGAGAAGAACCCCGGGCATGCAGACCCAGAACTCGCTGGATGGTTTATATAACTCACTGGGCCTGGGAACGCATTGGGATCCTCCAGAAGGAGCTGAAAAGTGTAGCTGGGTAGAGGGACGTCTAGAATATCATGCTTAACCTACTGCCACCAACAACCCGACCCCGAATAAGCGGTAGAAGATGGACAGACGGATTTGGCAATCAGATTCCCCTGATAATATACCTCACCAGAGTCACTATTTAATAGTTCCATGTGGTGTTAACTTCTGTAATCTTAATTTACACAGATTAAAAAGAATCTAGCCATCCATAGTTGTATCCTTCCTTTAAACATGAACTGTTCTGCTTTCTGGCAGTTTTGCTATTTGCCAGTTTAAGGCTATTTTTCATTGGAATGATGGCAAACATGGACATGGACACAACTCTTGAAGCTGATGCCACAGTGCAGTGAATAAATACACAGCTCCTCCACTTTGCCTTTTTAGGAAATCATCATTAACGTGGGCAATGTATTGTGAGTTGCTCTGTGATTCCCACCTCTCATGTTTTGCGTAAGCACATATCAATAGCAGATCTGCTGCAAAGTTACAGAACACCTCACCAGTCAAAACTTAAAGAAACAGGAAAGCACAGCTCAGACAGAGCAGTTCATCATTCATTTCATTCCAATTAATCACATGAATATGTGACAAAATTAATTAAAAAAAAACGACTCGGATCATTCAGTCCAGCATTTTCCCCACTTTGTAGCCACATTTACATCAATAACTGGATGGGTGGGGGGTTGTCCTGACCTAAATGTTGATGCTGTTTGTTGATGAACCTAATGTAGCACAAGTATGGCATGTGGGGTGATGTTTGCTCTAGCTAGTGGGGATATGTCCTGTAAATCCTGTTACACCAGCCTGTCAGCCTCACTTCAGGTGGCGTTTATAAGCCTTAGATAACGTTATAGGACGGCTTGACTTATGGGGCGATTAAATTAGCACTGCGTGTACACTCCTACACAGCAGTTTCAGGGAAATGAAAATGAACCACTGTAGTAAAGTGAGATTTGATGCAGCATGACAAAGGAGTCTGTTAGCTAGCAGGGGCTATGCTAACACCCCGGCGAGCCAACCCCCGGCTGTCAGAGCGGGGCGCATGTTTGCTGGGATTGACAGCTGAGAGGGGGATACAAAGGGGAGGGGGGGACCTTAAAACAGCTGACAGACCCAGCCGAGAGGAAACAAGTTGTCGACAACACTAAGTTACTACTTTACAGCATGGATAGGAGTGTTAGTGAGTCATGCTAACACCAAAAACTGAGAATCCTACCTTTGCTTTGCCGGCCTCCAGCTTCTTTTGCCTCTCCTCGTCTTCCATCACCGCGGTCCCTGTGGCTGAAACAAAATGGAAACTGCTTCATGCGAAATATCAGCGAGGAGAATCCAAAAAACTAGCGGTTGAATAATTCTCGTCTGGCTTCCAGCTCGCTGCCAAACACTTCCACTCGCGTAACTAGGTGCTGTCTCCTTGTTGGTAGTCCGCCGCCATGTTTTCCACGTAAACATGAGACCCAACTGTGATGACGTTGTGTAGTTGCCCTCATAGCCACGCCCACTCGCATTCCAGTAGTGTTGCCTTCGGGTAGGGTCAGAAATGTCGCAATTACACTATTTTCAAATGATTTGATAAGTGCTAAAATGGGTAATAAGATATTTTCTACTTCATTACATGTAAAACTCATTCTGATACAGTTCTGGTGGAGCTAATTTTAATCACTTTATATACTGTAAGGTGGCTTAATCTATAACAGTACAGCATATTGAATTAAGATCATCATCATCATGTTTTGTATGAAAAATCTAATTTTATAAAGTGACTTGTGAACGTCGCATAAATAAACAGCTGTGTAAAATTCATTTTCAGGTCATATTTGAGTAACAGTAAATATATCATGTTAAAAGATCACTTTGCTAAAAGGGAAGGTCACCTATGCAAACAGTACTTGATTAAAAGTCTGATTATTAAACACACTTAACTATCAGAAGTAATTTTCTGGCAATAAATGTACTTAAGTACGAGTATATTATTTATGTATTTACATACCCAACTGACTACTTATCAGATCCCATATTCAGCATTTTTTTTTAGCTCACTGGATTAGGTATGGCTTATTTATGATATAAATTAATGTAAAATGAATGTAATCCGTAAATTAACTAGTAACTAAAGCAAATCACATAAATGTAATGAATAAAAAGTACAATATTTGTCTCCAAAATGAAGTGGAGTGGAACTATGAAGCAGCAGAAAATGGAAATACTCAAGTAAAGTATAAGTACTTCAAAATTTGCACTTAAGTATGGTATTTGAGTAAACAAGTTACATTCCACAACTGCAAATAAATATAGCAAGGAACACAGTATTCCTCACTAGAGAAGTATAGCATCATCGAATGGAAGTAGCACACATCTAACTCAAAACTGTAAATTGCTTCAGAGGCTGCGCTCCACCACAGGAGCCCAATAAATGAAAAGTTGTTTACTGCTAGAACCTGTCAAAATAAACCACATAGCTCTCTTATTTTGTTGTATTTGCTTCGTCTTCTGAATACATTTAAAGCAGCAGTACAGACATGGCCTAACCCTTTGACGTCTTAATGCACTGCAATCATTAATAATAAAACCAACATATCTGTGGGTCCTCATAATGTCATAAATTGTGGTGCATTATGCAGTCTGAATCCTGCTTAGAACGTCTGCTCAGTTTCTATGGTAACAGGAGGAGAGGTTGCCAGAGCCGTCCCAGTTGAGAGGTTTCTTTTTTAAACACCAAATATTTTCATTTCAAAGCTGTGTTTTTCTTTTCTAATAAAGGCCTCAGCCATCACCAAACATTTAACAGCATGGGACTTGATGAGGCTATTCTGGGCACATTTCAGACAAAGGAAACATTTGAGCTTTCTTGTCTGAATGGGACAGCAGGTAATATGAGAGACTGGCATCAGTTTCTAGGACAGATGGAGACGATAAAGGACAGGATGGCCAATATTTAACTTACAGACTCCATGTGGAATTAATCTTTAGTCCAAAAAAAAATAGTTTTTTGTATCACTAGCACAAACAGCTCATTGTCACTGCTTGAAATCTGCATATGTCCTGCAGACATTTTAAGGATGTAGCTTACAGAATACAGCAGCCTATCCTGATAATCAGACTAAATTGTCCTTTTGGCTCACTTCACTCATTCATTCATACATTCTCCTACATAAATCGCTGGACATATAGAAGATTGGTCTGGAACTATCTGGGCCACAGTCACGATTTTAGAATTGCAGCTGATTTGTTCTCTTTTATGCCATCCTTTGTTTGATTCCTGTGTTTGTGTTTAGTGTGTGTTTCGTGTATAGCACAAAATCACACAAATGGATTGATAACGATACAATCAAAGGTTGTTATTAAGTGATTAATTCCAAATTCCCCCTGCTTTAAACGACCCTGCAAAGGAAGGCAATGTTTTACCACCAAAGACGCATTTCTAGATTACATGCTGTGGAGGTTTGTTTACCATTAGTAGTGCTGCTGATCGATGATCTTATTGGGTCCTTGTTTTATTTGTGTCATCCATAAAAAATGTCTACACTCAAGCATGTGGCGAAAGCAATTAATGCACAGATGTGTTAACAAATGTAAAGATGAAGACTGCAAGCCAGCAAGCATTGATGTAAAAACGTGTGATTTAAAATAAGCTGTTCCAAAACATGGCGTTGCAAAATGTTTTATGATGAAGAAAATATGTTCCGCATGTTTGTTATAGGCCTCAAGGATCTTGTGGAAAAAGAGTGAAACTTTTGTTTGTTTGCAAAACAACAACAACAACAAAATCCCCTCCATGGGACACCTTTAACTTTTGTCGTTCTAAAAAGATGAACACTTTCGCTTTCCTATATTGCCAGGATTATTGTTCTGGAGGAGAGATGAAATACTCCGATCTCATATTAGATATCAACCTTTTAACCTCTTTTGTCCCTTAGAAATAGACAAATTAACAAATTAATTGCACTTCTTATCCTAAACTTAAGCTATAGACCTTGATGGAACTAAACATCGGATAATCTAAAAACATCTTTCAATTAAAGTTCTCGTGTAGGCCACATACCTTTGCCTGTAATTTCATCACTATTCATAAAAAATGAACTGGATCACATTCGTTATCGAAGTGTGAAAGTTTCTCCTACTTCTCAGAAACATGTCAAACATACCAGCAGCAGCAGCAGCAGCAGCAGCAGCAGGAGAGGATGCTCTTTGCCTTCGACTGACGGGAGCTGAGCAGCTTATCGTCTGGCAGATTTTGAATTCCACCCATCTTCTTTTGGACATTCTTACCAATTTGATCCCACCTGTGGGCACTGGCTGTCTGTGCAACAGCGTCTACAGGAACCGCTGAGCGTTTGAAAGTTTCACTAGTTTCTAAATTATTGATTCACTGAAGGAGTACTGTGTCAGCAGTTACCCAAGCAACTTTACCAAGTGGACCACAACAAATGGGTCAGGACAGCATTCCCTTTAATAATAAAACATAACAGTAGACATATTCATGAAGTAACACATAAATTCATGAAACATCTCTGGGAACCATACGATACTGTCATTCCTCACTTATGACCAGTGTTAGACTCCACTATAGTTTTTGCTAAGTATACATAATAAACTAGCCATGGTAAAATATTGTTCATTGAGGACTGAATCTGCCAAAATCACAAATGAATTTATTAATAAATATCTCAATAATTAAATGAATATGCCAATAAATGCATCAAAAATAGTATAGCACTCATTCATTTATAAAATGTGACATCCGTATTTATTAACAGTTCTATCGGTTCAACTTTTTATTCACTTTCCCATTTAATTTTCCATTTTCTTTATGAATTTGTTCATTTCAAAATGTATTTATGTCTGTATTCCTTTTTGTTAGTCAAAGAGCAGTTTCAACCACAGCATTTGTCCTGTGCCTCCTGCTTTCCTTCTCTCATCATTTGTCTGACACCAAAAATGATTGAAGAGGGCGGAAATATAGAACATAAGAGTCGCTCCCCATCGTGTCATTATGCAAAATCAGGCAAAAGGGCCCTGGACAAGTGTGATAAGAGGAGAACTGTGTATGCTGATGAAAAATAAACCTTGTCCTGTTGATGATGACCGAGAAAAAAAATAATAATTGAGCCTGTATCATGGAAGTAGCTGTTTCTACCAAAACACCACACTCACTTAGAGCAGCGTGGGTGTGAGCTCATTTGCATAATGAAGATATCACTGTCCTGTACTAAAATATTCATGAGTGGTGGGACTCATAAGTAAAGAGGCACAATGGGTCAGTCGGTTTTCCAGCGCTAAGCTGTGAGTCAGACCACATGGCAAATGCTCTCTTGTGCAGCATGGGCCTAAGTGCTGTCAGCTGTATGTCTCATGAATTAAGTATTAATGCCTGCAACCAACAGCCTAATACACTCTATAGTTTAGTATTTTTATGATTATAGGCTTTTCGGGTATCATAATACAACCATAAATGGACTGATAAATCCCACTGCACTCCAAGGGCTATGTAAGGGACACTTCTAGCCTATGTTTCTGTGAATTAATGGCCTAAGTTCAAACTCTATGTAGAAACATAAACGATTATTGGTGATTATCATGATGATACTATTTACTTTTTTGGCAATTATTGTAAAATCAAACTGGAATATAATGAAAGAATTTAGTATATCTCCATCAGATCCTGGCAGTGTGAAAAGGCCTTGACCATTAGTATCATTAAATTAGGGGATAAAATGTAGCCTACAAAAAATATAATTGAAATGGTTAGAATTAGAAGAAAATATGTTAATAAAAAAAGCTAATGACCCCCGTTTTTGTAATTGTTCATGATTATGTAATTAATGGATTTCAAACATTATTAAAAGTGTATATTAGTTAAAGGTTGTAACCCCTAACTCAAAGCCCTTTGCTTCCATCTAGTGATTGAAAGTAGTCAGAGCAGCTATTTGAACTCCGAAACGCTAGAAGGCGCTAGTTAGCAATATTGTTATTATTGGCGTTTTCTCGTATGACAAATCCCGCGAGAGTTTATCAAGTCTGACGTTTCCGTTGTGATTCAGGTGAACTGTTGTCAAAAATGCGAACCTCACCAGCGTATGAGTTGGGACCTGAAAGAAACCTAATGTATAAGGTATGTGTTTATATGTATTTTTATACGAGAGGGATGTAGTAAAAGCTGAAAAAATACAGTTTATTTTGGGTCAAATGAATATTGTGTGGTGAGTTCGGTGTGAGGTCAGGGGGAGTTCTCTGCAGCCAACCGTCAGAGTTCACGTTATCAGTTTTGCGCGTGTGTGTAATTAAAGGAGCACTACGTATTTTTTTAAGAAATAAAAACTCACAACTATTTACAGTATTAATTAGTTCATAATACAAACTTAGATATTTTTTTTCCTTATCTGAATAAACAAGCTGTTCTCAGAGGAAAATAAGCTCCCCAGAACACTGTTTGAAGCTAGTAAAGGTGTGTGAATTGTGTGGTCAGTTGGTTGCAAAAAACAAAACAAAGAGGGGTTCATTATTTAGTTTGTTTTGGTATAAAGAATCAGTCAATGAAAGTTTTTCTCGTCTGATTGAAATGTCTTCCCCAGAGCTACATTGTGCACCTTCAATACCTTACAGTATAACATGATATACCTTAGCTTAGGTTAGTTTCAATTGGATAGAATAATCTTTTTACCAGATTCTGCTGTTCTCCTTTAGCATAATATGCCATGTTTATTTTTCCTCTTATAGGTCCGCTGACACCAGCAGTGATGTTACAGTGCAGCCCTTCCCCTCATTAAAAATGGCAGCAGTACGTGGACTGAGGGCTTTCCTCAGCCTCCATCGCACTGTGACGTTGCAGCCCGGCTTAGGGTTTGTTCCAGTACAGCTGACATCAACCTGCCGTTCCAGGAGGCTTTTGAGTTCTGATACTAAAAGCAGTGAGCCCCTACCACCAGTGAACCAAGAGAATGAATCTCTGCTGGAGAACCTGAATCTCATGGGAGTTGACGTGACGAAGGCACGCCAGCGTCAGCCTGGAGTGCTTCGTAAAGCCTGCACTAATGAGCAAGCTGTTGCTCAGTTTCTGAAAGGCAAAGGTGCCAGCCACAAGGTAATTGCCAGCATCATATCCCGTTATCCCCGCGCTATCACCCGCTCGATCGGACACTTGGAGCAGCGCTGGGAGCTGTGGAGAAACATCTTTGAGACTGATGCAGAAATTGTGACCATCCTGGACCGCTCACCTGAGTCTTTCTTCCGCTCCAGTGATAATGGGAACTTGGAGAAGAACATAGCCTTTCTGATCTCACTGGGAATGAACACCAAAGAGCTCCATCGGCTGCTGAAAACAGCGCCACGGACATTCTCCAACAGTGTGGAGCTCAACAAGCAGATGGTGGAGTTGCTGGAGGACACCTGTGCTGAACTCGGTGGAAAGAATCCAGAGCAGTTTGCTAAAGTTGTCATATCCAGAAACCTTTACATTCTTATCCGAAGCGTTAAGAGAGTTAAGACAAACATTGATATCCTGAGAGGTTATCTTAAATTAAGCGATTCAGAGCTGCTTGCTCTTCTTCAAGGCCCTGGCGCAGAAATTCTGGACCTTTCCAGTGAATATCTGAAGAAGAATTTCAACAGCCTCAAGCAGAAGATGGTTTCACTTGGCTGTCGACAAGCTGACTTCAAAAAAATGATCCTGTGCTATCCAATGGTTTTGTACATTGGGCTGGACACCCTGAGCGCAAAACTGGACTGTCTCTTGAAAGGTGGAATAACAATGGAGCAGATAGTGGAAAAGCCAAAGGTTTTAGACTACAGCACACAGAACATTGCAGTTCGACTAGAGGAGCTGAAGAAAGTGGGATACGACTTTAAGAAGAATGGCATCAGTGTGCTGGACACAAGCCGGAAGCGGTTTGATGCGAAGCTGGAAAGACTTGCTGCCTCAACAGATCAATGAATGTATCAGTCTATAGCACATAATGCTAGATGCTCCTCGTACTTGAACCTGGCCTCAGGATAATCATGTTTATGTTGTTTGTGTAGTAACCAGCTTATGATTTCTGACATCTGATGTCCCGTTTGTAACATTTCAATATACAGTATCTGGTTGTGCTACAACTGACAAGTTTTGTCCAATTGGCAATAAAATAAATATTTTTACAAGAATTGAATTTTTTACTCTAAATGTATATCTGTTCCTTATACCTGTTATTGATATCCTATGTAAAATTACAAATAACCCTGAATAAATTATTTGAGTTGATCCATACAAACAAAAACAAAGACATTCAATCTGTAATTTCCTATGTTTTCTTTCTTTTATAAGCAATATAATAGATGGATTTTGGTGTCATTTTAAAACTGAAATAATTATGCATATTCATTTATTAGGAGTAATCTGATTACTGATCTGAGGTGGTTCAACGGCTGAATTTAATAGTTAAATGGTCAAATCTTTATATCAGCGGTTGAGACGAGACCCGGAACCATTGTTCGTTGATCCGTACACAACACGGACCTCATCCAACTGCTACACACTCGCTTCCTCACGCTGTGGGATTTGTTGCTGTGCATGTTGGGGTCTGAGACAGAAGTATAATTAAAGTCAACTCATTCTGTTTTGTTCCAACATTTGGTGAGATTTTGAATTGCTATAATTTAGCGTTAAATGCGTTAGCTAGCCTTTAGCTGTTAGCTAGTCAGAATGTTTAACGTTAGATATACTGTTTAATGTGACTGTTAGCAGAGCATGCTACTGTAAGCTAGTTGTTTACTTTGCAACCCTCAATAATAAAAGGGTAAGTGAGTCGGTTAGTTTGATAACAGTTTAATCAGACAGACAAACTATTCCAAAGTTGAATTTGGGAACTAACTTGGTCACAGCTGACGTTAACTAATGAGGTATCGACAGTTTAATTTGCAGTAACGTACAAAGTATTTCTTACTCTTAGCTCAGGATCAGGAAATAATCAGTCTCTCCTGCTAGCTAGCTCTAAAGTCATTGGCTAATGTATCGACATGTTTCAGAAAAAAGGAGTGGAGGGAGCCTGTGAAGGTGTGATGGAGAAGGCAGAGGGGGAAACTGTGGAAAAGAGGACAGATGTTGCTGTAAAGGGTCAGGCTGCTCTCAAATCAGAGTAAGTATTCAAGTTCCTGCGTGAGACATGAGCTGATTGAAACTGGAGGAAAAAATCAGTGCAAATATGGACATGTGCTGTCCAAAGTGCTTGTATTTGCTGCCTTGTATGAAGAGGTCAAAACTCCACCAACACTTGTAGTATATAGAGCAACTTTATAGTTTATTTTTCATCAGGATCTTCAGACCATTTACCTTTAGTTAATAATCAAGGAAAGCTTTGAATGATATTTACAATCGATACACATCTGCAGAAATTTTTTTAAATCTTAGCATCAAAATTTAGAATAAAAGTACAACTTTGAGGTACTTCACTCAAGTATTTCCATTTTCTGCCATTTTTTACTTCCACTCGACTACATTTATTTGATAACTTTAGTTACTCGTTACTTTGCATATTCAAATTATTCAGTGTTGATAGGTTACTACTTGTGATGTGTAACCAAGCAGATAGTGTTGAGGGTGGGACATTAAGAGAGAAAAAGGATGCTGCGCCAAAGTCGAGCATTTTTAAATTAATAGCAATCAGGCCCTAAAAAAACACTGACACTGATAATTGGAGGAATGCTGAATATCGGCTCCGATATGATCTGAGTGAGCAAATGTGACAAATGTGTTATGTGGATTAATTCTTACTCTTCCCCATTGTGAGAAATAACTTTTCCCAGACTCTGACTCACACTGTCTACAGGTATTATTCAGTTTGTCGGTTTTGTTACACCACCAAACTAACAGGATGATTGCAATGTTTGTTCTTCTTGTATTTGCAGATTCCTAACAACCAAAGAAAAATTTCATGGCTTTGTAGACTCTGAGTGGCAGAGCCTAAAGGGAGAAAACAGCAATAAAAATGATGTTGAGGAGACAAAGGAGGCGTCCGTTGAGGAACCTGACGCTAAAAGGCTCAAATTGGAGGCCGAGGAGGGAAATAAAGCTGGAAAACAAGACGGTAAACGACTACGGGGACAGAATAAGTCAAGGCCGCATGTCAAGCCTACCACCTATGATGAGAAACGACTTTGTCTGTCAGTCGTTAAGGTATGAATATGTACTTACTGACCTTTAACAAATGCTACATATAGAGCTTTTTATTTGCTATGTCATAGCTTCCCCCCCCCTCTTGCAGGAAAACAGGGAATGCACTTTTGGAGCTAAATGCCACTTTCACCATGATATCGCCGAGTACTTGGCCACTAAGCCCGCTGACATCGGGGAAAGCTGCTACCTCTATGACACGTTTGGAAAATGTGCTTTCGGTGTCACCTGCCGCTACGCCAAGGCGCACACTACACCTGACCTCAAAACCATGGAGAACGCAGAACTGATCAAGAAATACGAGGGCAGGAGCACGGTGAAGAATAGCCTGAGTAAAGACCTCCAGAACAGTCTGAGGAAGCGTTCGGTGCCGTTCAAGAAGTCAGCAGAGTACCTCAAAACACTTTCAAACAACAAGGACAAAAAAGAACAGCAAAGGAATGGTAAGACACTACTCCACTATCAGTGGAGTTGATATGACAACCTGTGTGAATCCTCCATTTTTGAATTAAGAGCTACTTAGTTAGTAAGTTTATAATTTTCCAATTATGTCATGTATTTTTAGATTAGTATTCAATAAAAGTATATTTGAACAAAATGCTACATTTGAGTACATTGGAATTCAGTGTTATAATTCAGTATTTTGACTCATCAGGTGATGCTTGTGCAGCTGGAGTCTGTGCAGATCCATCAGGAGTGGAGCAGCAGAATGCGTCGACTGAAGCAAAAGAAAAGGTACAAACTTCTACATAGTGCACAATGTCTTACATGTATACATAGGTGTATACTGTGTAGTGAATTTCTTGGTGGTTTGAAAATATTTTGAAGTGTTTGCTTTGTGATCAGCCACAGGCCAGCCCAGAGAAACAGCCTCCAGTGAAGACTGTTGGTCCTCTGACTGATGAAGATGTCATCAAGTTGCGACCATGTGAAAAGAAACAGGTACGTTTCTGCCAACCAGCTTTTCTCCAAAATCGTATTTTCTTAAGGTAGTTTGGTGTCTGATTTTAAATAACACCAAATTTTCTTGCTAAAATCAAATAGATTAATTATCATCAACTGACACTGATGAATATTTTAGACTATATTTGCACAAATCAAATCTCTGCATTGTGGGTTAATGTCTAATTGTTGATTTTCTTTGCCTGTTTCAAGGTGGACTTTCAAGACAAGCTCTACCTTGCTCCTTTAACAACAGTGAGTGATACAAATCACATTTGTTTACATTTTAGACAGGAGTTTATTTTAAAAAGTCAGTACCTTTGGCCATGGACATGACTTGACTAAATACTTCCCTCTCCTCAGTGTGGAAATCTGCCTTTCCGTCGTGTGTGCAAGCGCTTTGGAGCGGACATCACCTGTGGGGAGATGGCCATGTGCACAAACCTGCTGCAGGGGCAGCAGTCAGAGTGGGCCCTCCTGAAGAGGCATGAAAGTGAAGATGTCTTTGGCGTCCAGGTGATGTCATCATAGATTACTGAGACTCATTAGAACTCCCTGAAGCAGTTAAATGGCTGAACAGTTTTTGATGTAGGCCTCAGTTTTAATTTCCAAATTGTGTCTCCAGGTGGAGGGCTGCTTTCCCGACACCATGACGAGGGTTGCAGAGCTCATCAACAACAACACCGATGTTGACTTCGTGGACATCAACTCTGGATGCCCCATTGACCTCGTCTACCAGAAGGTAAACAGACACCAAGGAGCCTGCCTTAGATTGATAGGGACTAAAGTAAAGTTCCACTGCGGTTTTCACTCCATTTCACTCCACTCCTCCTGGAGTGTAATTTTGTAGCACCTTTAAAAATTAGGTGTTTCCCAACCTTTCTACGCTCTTAAAGCAAAGGGATGAGCAAGCAGGTAAATAACAGGAGGCCAGTGTGGATCAAATAAAATGGTACCATGATGAGCTTTACAATCAGACAAGGCTTTTTGTTTTATATTCGAGTGTGTTAAGGTCAGACACTGGTATTTGGCAGGAAATATTAACCCTCAGTATGACACTCTCTGACAGATGGTGTTTGTTTACTTTCCCTCATCAGGGTGGAGGCTGCGGCTTGATGACGCGCACCAGAAAGTTCGAACAGATAATCAAAGGAATGAACTATGTAAGTTGTTTTAACAGAGGAAATCTTACATTATTCTTACATAAGTGTTGATTTAAAACAAATTGAAAATATAGCTGGACTACAACAACAGTATTTTTCTTGGCTTGGATTACGTGTACGGTGACTATTAAAGGCTGAATGACAACATGACTTTTTCTGCCTGTAGGTCCTCGATGTCCCGCTGACAGTCAAGATCCGCACAGGTGTTCAGGAGAAGAGCTGCATAGCACACAAACTCATCCCGGAGATGAAGAATTGGGGCGTCTCAATGATCACAGTGAGTCCCGTTGTAGAAAAGGGGTTTAGCAGTGTGAAAAGGCTTCTGCTCTTATTTTATTCGTGGCACATGATCTGTTCTCCTCTGTTGTCATTGTCATTATTAAATAAATTAGATTTTCGGTGTCAGCATTAAAGTGTGATGCCACACCACTGTGTGATGCCACACCACTGCTGCTTTTATTTTTGTTTCAGCTGCATGGCCGTTCCAGAGAGCAGCGCTACACTAAGTTAGCTGACTGGGACTACATCTCCACCTGCTCCAAACTGGCCAGTCCTGTCCCCCTTTTTGGTACGTGGATTTTAAAAGATTTGCAGCTGCATATAATGCAGATTGTTCGGCAAATACTAAATGTACTGTAAAATCATACGCACGTTGTAGAAAACAATTTATAGCTTGTGATTGGATGAACTAAGGTGACCTGTGTTTTTATTGTTGTAGGTAATGGAGACATCCTGTCCTATGAAGATGCCATGAAAGCCAGAGAGACTGGAGTTTCTGGTATTATGATTGCAAGGTTAGCACCACTGAAGTGATCACACACACAAATCATACACCATATGTTAATCTCAAGTCATTACATTTTCTACCTTTACGGTGAAATCTAGCCTTGTGTTACTCGCACAAGTTAAAGTGGAGCAACAGCAGGCACAGAGGGGTGTGTGTGTGTGTGTGTCTGTCTGTTTGTGTTAAGTTTAGCCTCTGACATAACTCAGAATACACCAGAGACTCCGGTTATTTTTCTCCAGTCTCTTGAGGTGAAGTGAGGTACAGTTGCCCTGACGCATACAGCTAAAAGAAGTCAATTTCAGTCTTATAGTTGCATTACTGCCCTCCCTAATTTCCATGTCTAATTGTAATTTAGTTGTATTTTTTGTGGGGATTCTGCGATGCAAAATCAGCAGCGTCTTGTGCCTTCTTTCTTCTATAGGATTTTGCAAGGTCCCATGATTAGTAGACATTTCTGATTATTATTTTTTTCAAGAAAATCCATGATGAACTACATACAGTATCTAAGAGGGAGGTAAATCCACATAGAATTCCAACCACAGGAATTATTCCCCATCTAGTCCAATGAACCTAATTTAAATTACAGTTAAATCAGTGTTGCATGTTTGACGCCTGTGTGGTTGGCTCTCCTCAGAGGAGCTCTCATTAAGCCCTGGATCTTCACTGAAATTAAAGAGAGCAGACACTGGGACATCTCGTCCAGTGAGCGACTGGACGTTCTCAGGGACTTCTCCAACTTTGGCCTGGAGCACTGGGGCTCCGACACTCGAGGTGTGGAGAAGACCCGCACCTTCATGCTGGAGTGGCTGTCCTTCATGTGCAGGTTGGCAATTACATGCACTCTTGTGGTTCGGAAAGTACACAAACATATGAGCGAATCAGGCCCAAAATGAGGATTATATTTCACTTTCTGTCCATCTCTGTCTCTAAGGTATATTCCAGTGGGCCTGTTGGAGCGAGTGCCTCAGAAGATCAACGAGCGGCCGCCGTACTACATGGGCAGAAACTACCTGGAGTCACTGATGGCCAGTCAAAATGTTGGGGACTGGGTCAGGATAAGGTGAGGAGACAACTGCCTTTTCTTTTCATTTCAAATCAAGCAACGTTAAAATGAACTGTGTGAATTGATTTATTTAGTTCTTATACCCTCTGACTTTGTCCCCTCTCCAGTGAAATGCTGCTTGGACCTGTACCGAAGAATTTCAACTTTTTGCCCAAACATAAAGCCAATGCCTACAAGTGATTAATACAACAAACATTCAGGCTTTCTTTGTTGTTTCTTTGTTTGTGTTTTTTTCCTCCCAGCTCTCTAGAGAATAAGAATTAAAAGAAAAATCTATTGCGTTTTAAGTGACAAAGACTATTAAATAAGTCTGACTATTTGACCGGTGCAGCAATATGGGTGTTTATGTACTTGAAATATATGCAATAAATTCCTTTGCCACACTAATAAATGTTTATTTGGCATCATTTTACTGATTAAAGAGAAATGTTTGACTTGTGATTTATCATTATGGAATAAATTTAAAAACTGACATTACAAAGACGTTCAGCCTTTGTTATGGGAATTGGGTGGGAAAAGAAAGCTGTGTGGAAACTGAGTAAGTGTAAATAATTAAAATGTTGACACCCCACCTATATGCACTGAAACATCCATTTAGTTTAATTTAAGAGTAGACGAATTTGCAATATTTGCCTCCAAAATGTAATGGAGTGGAAGTATAAAGTAGAGAAAATGGAAATACTCAGGGAAAGTAAAAGCACCTCAAAATTTAATCCCACAAAATTGATCCAAGACAGTAAATCTCATAGCTTTACATAATGGAATGTTTGTAAACTAAATAAGGTTTCTTTTCTTCTGCAGGCTTTTCCTTTACAGCAGACAGGCGCACACCTGCGACTTTAATTGAGTAGCCAGTTAGCTTCTACCAGGTGCAATCAATTAACTCAAACCACAACTTATACTCAGTCCTCAGCAGAGGCAGGAGGGTTTCTCTTTGGCCATGGCTGGGGTCAATGTTGAGGTGCTGCTGCTGGTTCTGACTGTGACTCTGCAGCTGGTGTCAGTCCGGGGATGGGAGCTGGTTGATGGCACTGAACTTGACAATTTCTATGAGTCTGGGCAGTGGGCTGCACCTCATACATTTACAGTTACAGGTAATGCTACTGGCAATGACACAGCAGTTGCATGCTGACTGTGTGTGTGTGTTGTAACAAGAGGTTTAGCTGCCAGCCTACAGCCTTTAATGTTAGCTACATGGTCTATGTGACCAGTATAGCTAGCTAGTGGTGGCTAATGTTAGTCAACTCATGTCACTGTTTTACTTATTTAATGGGTTTGCTGACTTTAAGTATTTTACTTTTTACAGTTGATGTTCACTATTCTGCAGTGTATTTTTTTTTTTTTTTAAACTTAAATTGTTTAAACTTGGTGCTTTGTAATTGGTCATGTGTTCATATCGTCAGTGGTCAGACTACAGTTAGACTTTATCTCAAATGCTCTTGCAGATGCACTTTAGTGTTGGAGAAGAAATTCAAACTCAGAATGTTAATGTTTATAATCATGAGGCAGTAATTAAAACTAAAACATTTATTATATTTATAACTGAATAAACAAGCTGTTCTCAGAGGAACATAAGGTCCCCAGAGCACTGAAACTAGAAAGGTGGCAGGGTCTGCCAAATATTAACCGAGTAAACAGGTATGAAATTGTGTTTTCCTTTTAAGGTTTGCTATAAAAATCTGAAGCCCTTTCTCTCTTTCTCGATGATTTCCCAAAGCTATATAGTGTGCTGCTGCAGTTGAACTGCAATAAACTGACTCAACATTATATGTATTTTTTAAATTTTTATAAATTCTTAAATAGATGACATGTACTCATCACATTTTTACCTCATTAGCCTTCCATACATAAAGCTGAGCGGTATACTGTTATGAATTCCAGAGGCAATGATTCCACAGCATTGTTTAAAACGTGCAGAACTGAGTTACTATTGAATTGCCCTTTCTAGCACTTAGCTGTAACTCAAACATGTAACATTTGAGTTTTTATTTTTTTTTAAGAAAGTGTCCCCTTGCGTAGATATTGGCATCCCTTATTAACGAGGGCAATTAGGAGGGAATTGGAGAGTATTGTGTAATGAGAAAGTAGTGTTGTGAAGCTGGGTGTTTTCTGTCTTGCTGTGTTTCCAAAGATGGAAAAACGGTGAACAAAGGCAATTGTTGCCAGCTTATTGCCCAGAATAACCGGAGAATGCTACTCAACCAAGAGATGGGTTTACACTTTATCGATGTTTCCTACATTTGTAGTTTGGTTTTAAAATAACTACTTCTTCGTAACCAGAAATATGCATATTTGAGCTATCTTTTCTTATAATCTGGAAGGTTTTCAGGCTTTTTCTATAATATAATTATATTAATGAGACTAATTGGTTGTGCTCTTCACATAATGTTGCCTAAGAAAATTGCCGAAGCTTTGACTGCTGTTGTGACAACTACCGCTCTGCCCTCAGATGACCGCAGTGAGTTCGACGCCAGTGAAGATATAATTCCTACGTATGCGTTCCCTGACGCTGAAGGTGCGGCCACCACCGATGGGTTCTCCTCTTCTGACAATGGATTCCAAGTGGAGACAGAAGACTCTGGTCCAGGAAACTGGCCCGGCAGTAATGACGGTGGATTCCAAGTGGAGACAGAAGACTCTGGTCCAGGAAACTGGCCTGGTAGAAATGACGGTGGATACCAGGTGGACTTTGTAGATGCCCCTCCTCCGAGGAGCTGGACCAGCAGCTCCAGTAAAACTTCTTCTCAGCTGGATGTGGTTTGCAGTGATGATAGCTTCCAAATTACCCTGCCGGAAGGTCTTTTAAATGAAGTAAAAGTTGTGGGTATGTATTCTCTTTATTTGAAATGTATTTTGTTATGAATGCATATAGTCAATTTTACCTTTTCTCTCTCCAGGCTCGAAGGAGGTTCTGTCCATCATGGATGCTCCAGCGTTCTGTGGCTATGACGTGAACTCTTACGACAACACACTGACTGTACCCTTTAGTGGCTGCAATGTGAAAGTTGAAGCAAACTGTAAAGTAAGTGTAATGTAGCTCAAAATCCTATGGAAGAAATTGTCAAATTATGTCAACATTTTTGTTTTACTTTGGTTCAGTTCATGTCTCACCCAAAAGTTTTCTTTGTAAATTATGACAGACTAACAAGTACAGCCTGCAGCTGTTGTATGTCGATGAGTTGGGTCAGACACAAGTTGCTACCTCATCTTGTGAGACCAGGACTGGACCCTCCCTTCGCGCCGGTGGCCAACCCACAGCAAAGTGTTCGCCCCCGATACCACCGACAAAGGCACAAAGTGAGCACAAACTGTTTGCAGCAAATTTGTTAACATCTTTCAGGTGTTTTTTTTTTTTTTTTTTTTTTTTCTCATCTAAAATTTGTAATTTCAGATTGTGCTGTAGTCACCGGGGAGCGGGTACCTTGTGGTCAGTCAGGAATGTCTTCCTCAGAATGTGAGAAGATGGGATGCTGTGTGGATTCTTCAACAAATGCCTGCTACTATCCACTGGATGGTAAGGCTTCTGTCAAGTGAGATGTGGTATTTAAATCAACTTCTATAATGGAAAACTTATCTCTGGTAACTCTCCTCACTTTAGAGTGCACTGGGGATCAACACTTTGTGTTCGCCATTCGCTCAAACACTGCAAACATCAATGTGGACCCCAAAAAGCTTGTTATTCCTGGATTTCCAAACTGCAAACCAGTCATTGTTAATGACAAGGTTGCCATCTTCAAGTTCAAAGTCACGGAATGTGGAGCTCGTTCTTATGTAAGTTGGCTTTCACAATGCACTTTTTTTTCACAACACAAAGCAAGAAAAATAATGTTCAGATATACAATGTCAAATTCTGTAGAGTCATCTTGGAAAACAAGCTTTTAAGAATATACTTAACCAAACTGTACCTAAGGTGGTACATCCTTCATGCTGTGTAACTTGGAAATGTGACGCAAAAGGCTGAGAAGTTTGGCTTTTCTTGACAGGATGTGGATAAAACAAAACTCTACCTGGCTGAAGTGCAGTCTGTTGTCCAAGCTCTGAACCTAAAGTATGGCATAATTACGAGAAGTAATCCACTGAGGTGAGGGGTAATACAGCACACGTTTAACTCTGTAGGCACAATGCTACCCAGTTTATCCTAATGCTGCTGTTTGCCGATAACTCATTAACCCGTGTCTTTTGTAGGTTCATGGTTGAATGCCGCTACAGCATATCGGGCGATGCTAAACAGTCGCTGGCTACTGTTGGCTACATGGTCAAGACACCAGCTTCCACCTTGCCATCATCAGTTATCTCGAATGGCTTGTATAGTGTTGAACTGAGAATGGCTGAAGGTTGGGTTTTATGCAAAAAGTACAATGAACAACTTCTGCTCTCAAATTGTAAACTGTCATCAGTTAGAGTTTGCTGCTTTTCTGTCTTATCCCAACAGATCAGACGTATTCAAAATACTTGACCACTACCTCTCTGCCCTTGCGACTGCTTCTTGGCAAACCGGTGCATCTTGAGCTGCGCCTGAAGTCTCCAAAACCAGATGCTGTAATTCTCGTCAACTACTGCATTGCTTACCCTCGTTCAGCAAAGAATGCTCTGGTGCTTGTTTACGAAGGGTAAGCGTGACTGTCTTGACTTGAATTTGTGTGCATTCAAACACTGTTGCCTGTGTCCACTCAACTTGTGTTTGTCTGTGCAGGTGTGCCAACCCGTATGATCCGAATGTGTCCATCCTTCAAGTGGCCGGCACGCCAAAGAATCGCTACCAGAGGCGCTTTGTGGTCAAAGCCTTCCAGTTTATGGATCAAAAGACAAACCAGTATCTTAATGAAGAAGTGAGTAGTGGCATTATGGGAGGTCCTTTTACAGAAATGAGGCACTCTATACTACAACTTGCAACTGCAAGTATAAAGCCTTTGCTCAGAACACCTTCACCTAATGTTTTTTTATTTTGGTTTTCCTCACATGGCAACTGTTTCTTTCCCTTGTAGATCTATTTCATGTGCTCTGCAGAAGTTTGTAGGACAGGAGAAAAAACATGTGCAGAACGTTGCTTTGATGGAAAGGTGAGTGTCTAAACCTTGCAAATGTCTCCCTACTTGTTGTTTTTTTTTTTTGTTTTTTTTTTATCTAATCATATTTTTCTTTGCTTCTAGGCACCATAAGGACTTGCTGCTGAAGACTTCAGCAGATGAACTGGAAAAAATAATAAACATTTTATAATACAGTATACCTGTGGTTTCTGAATGTTGATGCAAGGCATAACTACTGCTGGAAATTCATCACAGAATATTCACCAGTCTGAGGCATATTTGACTTTACTGAAGACTCTCAATTTAGTTTATAGCTCCTAAATCAAGCTCAGGTCCATCAATTTTGAGGCACAGACCATGTTTTTGAATCACTGGTCATAAGTGGTAAGTTACTGAGGGATTTTATAAAAGGTTTTCCTTTCAATTGTTATAATGTTCATACAAGGACATTATTGGATATCTGTAGTGTTTATGAAGTTGTAATGAGGAGAATTGTTGCACCATGTATTGGATGCAAAGGTGAAAATTGCATTTTCACAAGAGGAAATGCCAAAAAGGATTCATGAGGAAATCACACACCAAACTGATGCCTTTTGATAAGATCTGGAAAGTCTGCAATTCAAGGAAGTCGACTGTGATGCTGTTTGGGAGAAGAAACCATTTTAATCACATTACATCTCATCTTACAAGCCCAATCTTCCATGGCATGATGGCACCACTTTGTATTTTTTGGCTCTGCAAACTAATGGTATCAAATCTCCCTGAAATGTGTCTGCAGAAGCCATTTATGGGCTTTAATCTGTTGCCTTATGGTTTAAAATGTGTACTAATACACTGCTTCCTAAATGGTGTTTAAATGTTGGGCATTACCTGCCACAAACACTTGATTTGGTACCGTCAGACAGCTAAGAGGACTACATATATTTTATGAATGGCCTTTCATGCTTTTAGTTTGTAGAAGCACCTCTTCACAAATGGCATTTTATGTGACGGGTTTGTAATACAAGTCATATTTCACAGATGGAGAACTTGACTCTAAAATGCTTTGACCAGACTGAATATAAAGGACAAACATACTCTAAGCTACAGTAGCCTTTGAGAATATAAAAATGTGTACACAGGATTGCCATTTTCTTTGGCTTTACCGTGTTTACTTGTATGAGTCTCATTGTTTTACTGTTTACACTTTAACTTTATATACATAGTACTTTTGTTTGACCCAATATATACATGGTTATTTGTCTCACTCGGACTTGCACTAACCTGTAGGAAAGGTACTTTATATATGAAATGATTAAAATGGCAAATAAGCTGCCAAACAATAACAACCATTTGTTTCAAAAGATGTTATGGTGAGGTTTATAGAGATAATGTTTGGTTGCAAAGTATTTTAAAGGTCAAACTAATACAATTACCAGCCAATATAAAAGCAAAAACAAAACAAGTGGTAAAAAACAAAACAAAACAAAAAACAAGGTAAAATACCATAAATAAAACTATAAAACTGTTTACAGAAGCAGTAACAACAACAACAACAAAACATACTACAGTAACATTATTGGTTGGCTTACAACAGAGCACTTCCTATCTGTAAATATAGGTGTGTTTGTCAGAGAGGGTCGCTCTCCTCTGCACACTGTCTCTGGACCATATGGATGAACATGACGAGGCATCTACCCGCTTACCCACAATCCATTGCGCCGTGACTACAGTCAAACTGCCACTTTGTGCTCACCGGTGGTGCTGAAGTCTCTGCTGGCGTTGCTTTCTGCGTATAAAAACACTTGTCAGCGACATTAGGACACCCAGGAAGTGTTTGTCAGGTGAGAGGAGTCACATGTGGACGTCAGCTGTGCGGCAATAAATACGAAGTGAGTACTTGTAATTGAACATGTAGCTAGTTTTAATGTGTCTTTATGCGTTTCAGACATGAGCAAAGCAACATATGTGTCAGGGAAATGCTAGCTCCACTTTAGCATAGCATTAAGTTGATGTAAGCTACTTTTGGACATATTTAAGCTAGTTAGTTAGCCAGCATGCTAATGGCACTCGATGAGCTGTCAACTAACTGTTTTACCATCACAGCTAGCTAGCTAGATATCTGTTTGATTCCAGGCCTGTTTAAAGCTATTATTTGGCTGTGTAGCTATACAGGAAATCCTGGTTTCACTTTAGCATCACAATGAAAGAACAGATTTGTGGCTAGCCTGTAATGTTGTGAAATGAAATTATGACTCAGCCATTAGCAAAAATGAAACATTAGGCTATGTCCACGATTTGAGGATTTGTCCTGTTTGTCATTGTCATTGGCTCTAGTGCAGTTTCCAGTACAATAGATAAATCAAATGTTCAATTTCACAGAGCTTTATTGGCATGGGAAACAAATGTTTTCATTGCCAAAGCAAGTGAAAGAAACAACAACAACAACAACATGAATAAATGTGCATTGCCAAAATAAGTGTGCAATAAAAAGAAAAAATATACATTCACAGAAGAATTTGTTTTTTGTTCTTAGGGATATGTGTGTTTGTATGCAAATGATTACAAAAGTGGCTTAAGATGAAGTAGAAAATACAGATGTTCAGTTAAAATGAACTGTATAGATGCTGCAATCTTTGGAGGATTGTGCATGTATGCTGTTTTGTTCACAGAAGGGTGCTGATTATTTACTGCTGCACTGCACTGCATTTGTTTTGTCTCCGTTGTAGCCTATATATCCTTGTAAATAAAGAGTCTTTCTGATGGTATGGACAGTTCAGTCTAGAGCTTATATTATCTAACTACCGCTCATGTCTGACTGAGATTTGTGCAACAGCCCTTTACCTTTACCAGGCATTGTGAGACTAAGTGTAGAATAGAATAAGATACGATACGACTTTTTTTCTACCTTTTGGACAGATAGCATGCAAAATGGAAATAATCACAGTCATATTCAAAACATGGCACATTAGGCCGATTACACAGGAACAAGATAAGAGCTACATTCAAAAGAGCACCAGGTACTAAATGTTTCATAGATTTATCATACACCAGCAGAGTCATGCAATAAGATATTTGTACTGATGTGTTTGAAAGCTTTTTGTAAGTAAACTAGAGGCAGCAGTATTTCTTCCTTAAGCATTTTATAATGCAACTTTCCACTTTTTTTTCTGTTTTTACTTTATGTTGTCATAGTCAGCTGGGATTATACTGTTGCGAAACTATCACAGACTGAACTTCCTGGTTTTAAATGTGCTCTTGTGGCTCTGCGTGCATGATGGAGGGGAGCTGCAAATTCAGCCGCAGTCAGCAGGAATGCAGGAGGGCGTGTTTTTTGTCCTCCCATAAGATAGCAAAGGACATGAGGTAGGCTCTCACTCCATTCTGCCTGTTCAACCCTCAGCTCCTGTCGCTGGCAAAGATGGCTCATCTCACATCGCTTTTCAAGTATGTGGACGAACACCAGGATCTGTATGTGAAGGTGAGCTCACTCCGGGTGAAGTTTTGACATACTAGTTCATTGTAATCTTCCTGCTGTTGTGGTCAGCTAATCATTGTCGAAATGTCTGTCTTCACTTGATCAAATCATCAGTGTTAGTGTTAGTCTTGCAACTCATTCACTCTGAGTTATAGTGTGTGTCATAAATGTTCACCAAGTGTCAGTGACAAGTTAACTGCAGTTATTGTGAAACTTCGTAGATACATAATGAGCCAAGATCACAGTCACCCAGACTCCATGTTTAAAGATTTTAAGCAACATTATGTGACTTTTCTACCTTCAAATAACAGCTTCAAAGTAATTTTAATGGTTCAGTGTAGTGTAATATGAATGGTGTCTCTGTCTCAGCCACTCTGCCCTCCTATCACTTGTTTCTGCACTATGTAACTTTTCAACATATAACGCTGTTATCATGTAAAGAGTTTTGTTTGTAATTAGCACCTGCATTATGTCTGACAAATTTTAACAGACCTGGGATTTGTATTTACGACAGTGGTGTTGCACTCAGAAACTGTGGAGGATGCCAAATCCACGAATATCTACATAATGTTGCTTTAAATACTTTAACAAAGTCGTACACTTTTCAAAAAATTACACACATTGTTGATGAAACTCCTATCTTGTTTTCTTAGACGCAATTAAAATGAATGAATGAATTGAATCTGAATTATGCTTGTTTCTTAGCGCCTCGCGGACTGGGTGGCGGTCCCGAGTGTGTCTGCTTGGCCGGAGAAGCGTGGCGAGATCAAGAAGATGATGGAGATGGCAGCCAAGGACATTGAGAGGCTGGGGGGAACTGTGGAGATGGTGGACATCGGCAAACAGGAGGTCAGAATGGTCATTGGTTTTTCATTGCCTTCCCTATTCAACCACCATTTTGGTAAATTGATTCTGTTTTTCTGATTCAACAATATCTGCCCTATTTGGCCATTGTTTTTTTTGCATGCAGCTTCCCTCTGGAGAAGAGATCCCCCTGCCACCTATCGTCCTGGGTCGTTTGGGGTCAGACCCAGGCAAGAAGACCGTGTGCATCTACGGCCATCTCGATGTCCAGCCAGCCAGCATAGATGACGGCTGGGACACAGAACCTTTCACTCTGGTGGAGAAAGATGGTGAGAGCAGAACTGCTTCGGTTTCTGTTTGGTACAAAGTCACCCTGAGGCGATTTGATTTGGGAAATTTGCCAGCTCAGAACAAAACAGCTTTACTGGCTGTTATTGAAGTAGGCAGGAATATTACTGGCACGTAAAATTACATCAGATGGGATTTACTTTAAGGCTTCTGTTCCCAGACTCTGATGTAATATTAAGAAAACTTTTGGCTTGGCAAAATGATCAAATGTATCAAACCTTACAGGAATAAATGACCAAAACAGTCCTGATGCAGAAACAGAGAGGACAGTTCAGGAAACATGTAGCTGAATATTGTAATGAAACTGGAAACTTCAGAATCAGAATCATTTATTTAAAGGTCTTAAACTCTTCCTTTGGTGGGCAGAGAAGTTGCTTTCATCAACATTACCTGCATGTATCGTCTTGTTTAAATGCTCTTTGAGCTTTTATCAGCCTTGCTCTTGTGATCATATCACAGTTTGCTTCATATTTTCAAAGTCCAACCCACTCAACTCATGTTTTAGGGTCGAGTCGTGTTCTTAATCATGTCTTATCTGCAAACCTCACAGGTCAACTTATACATGCACTGTTGTATTTAACAAGAATCAGTAATATGTTCTGCTTTACTGAAGGCTTCAGTGAAGCATTTCTTTTAGGAATTGTATTAAATGATGATAAATGTGTTTTTGGATAGACTTATTTTGACAGCATTCCTAAATGTGCTGCTGTGTGTCAGCACTAATTAACCCGGTCAACTTCCCCATCTGCTGTTGTACTTGAAAGATAAAGCATTGAAGATAAGATTTTGAATCTAAAATCCTGCATTACTAAGGCACGTTTATCTGGGGTTAATTCTTGATTACTTCTGTTTTTCGATACACTGTCATAAGATTTTTTCCTCTCTTTACTTTTTTTTGCTTATTGAATTGATTTGTGTGACTAATACCAATACCCACATGGTCTCGTGTAGTTTCTGGTGATAGTCAGCTGACAGAAAAGTACCACAATCACTTCCTCCTGCCTCATTCCTGTCTGCTCAGCTCTGTTCTTGCTTACTTAATGTGCTGACAGACACCACAGATATGTCTAACTGGAATGGTTCCTTAATTTTACATGTAAAACCTAGCTAGTCACTCAAAGTCAGTGATTGAAATTAAGAGTTTTATTATTATGCATATCACTCTGCCAAGCCCACATGGACTTAAAAGGCACCATGAATTCATATAAACCAAGACCAACAGAGAAAAGTCCAAAAGTAGAAAAGCAACTAATCCATCTTTCACAACCGAATCCTCAAGCCATCATTGTCTCCAACTGACAAAAAAATATGCCTATGTTTTTGGGAATAACTTGAAAGATGTTACAGTGAAATAAAACCAGAGGGCTTTAAACCAAAACTCTGTTTCCTTTTTGCAGGTAAGCTCTATGGAAGAGGTTCCACTGATGACAAGGGTCCCGTGTTGGCCTGGTTCAACTGCATTGAGGCCTACCAGAAGATCCAGCAGGTAAAGCTCCCACCAAAGTTTTGTCTTTAACTTAAAGTAGAGGAAAGTACTAGAAGCTACAGGTGTGGTTTAGTGGTTTATCCCAAAAGTGTCAACTGTCAGTGATGTAAGACAAGACCCCAGTAACAAGAACTGGTGTAATCACAGTCCAGTTGTAGAGCTTTTACAACAGCAAACCTGCAGTATTTTAGTTTTGTTTTTGTTATGTTCTGTCCAAAAATAAGCCCAGGCTTTCTCACAGACTTGGCAAATTGGGTGTGGTTTAACAGTGATGGGAAACATCAACACCGATAAAAATGTACTGACTGGAATGTTGTTTGAATGGCAAAGTGGAAATCTACAGAGGTGTGGTTATTTATTTCAGGACTTCAGAAGTTGAATGGAATGATAATAGTAGGTTACTCACATACTTTTCATTTTCAAAGCTGCACCAGAGTTCAGGTTTTTGGAGTTCTTTTGGTGTTAGAGATGCTGGTTATTTTGGACGGCATGCAAGTGCAATGACTGGGCTATATTATGTTCAATTTTGTTCCTCTGTCAGACCAGTAGTGAAAAGTACTTACAGATTACTCTTTGCTTTGGATTGCATTTGGTATTGTGTGTCGGGAACCAACAGTTCAGTCCATTTGTGAAAACACGTTAAGTCTGATTGATTTACAGTCTCGCATTGAATGAAGAAAAACTTGAATTGGTGTCCAGCGGCATTCTTCAAAGACTGTAGCCTTAATTGTGGCGTGTTGGATTCTCCATCTGAGCATGTCTTGAAAGGCAACGACTCCTGTTGCTGTAGCTCTCTCCACCCTGACCAGCGTACATTTTAAGGAGATTTTGAACGTCACAGGCTGATTATATTCGACAATGTAGAAATGTGAGGTAAAAATGTCTTTAAAGGAAGTGGATATTTTTATACCTGGAATATACTGTGTAAATTCACAAAACACACTAATGAATAAACAGTTCATAAACAAAAACTAACATAGAATATTTAGATATCGTTCAGTGGATTTCAAGGAGTGATTTTCCAAGATAATTCTGCATCATTCTGAGAAATGAATTATCTCTGTGTTAAAGTACAGAGCTGATTTAGTACTGGCTTGTTGATCAATTTGGAGCAGTCAGCAGGATCACTGGTCAAAGGTCTGTGGATAAAATCTGTAATCATGCTGCATGTCTTATCCAGCCATCACTTAATGATTAAACCAAGTCACGTCATCTGCTTCTTGCTTTGAATCACCTGTATCTCTTGAAACAGCAGCTGACAAACTGTTGAAAATGCTCAGTAGGCCTTTCATCTCACTGATATTTAAACTTGTGCACAGTGAGGCCTTGTGTAAATGAATTTGGAAGTTTCAACAAAGTCGTATTTTTTTCCTTACCTCTCTCCACGGTGCAGGAGCTTCCCATCAACATCAAATTCTGCTTCGAGGGCATGGAGGAGTCCGGATCGGAGGGCCTGGATGAACTGGTGTTTGCTCGTAAAGACACTTTCTTAAAAGATGTGGACTATGTCTGCATCTCTGACAACTATTGGCTGGGCAAGACCAAACCCTGCATCACCTACGGACTGAGAGGAATCTGCTACTTCTTCATGGAGGTGAGGACTGGTTGTTATGCTGTTTTATATTTATAGACTTTCAGTGTTACAGTATAACATGGATGTACTCGGCATGTCTCGATGGATGTCTGATTAACATGGTTTGTTTTTAAATTTAAAGGTGGAGTGTGGCTGCAAAGACCTGCACTCAGGAGTGTTTGGTGGCTCCGTCCATGAAGCCATGACTGACCTGATTGCACTCATGGGCAAGTGAAGCTGATAACTGAACTATAATCTCATAAAACTACTTTGTTTGAGTGGAAATCACTGGTAATAAAAGTTTAATTTCTTTTACCTTCACTTACATCTTACATTTGAGTTTTAATCTAGACTGTCTCCTCCTAAACAGGCACCCTGGTAGACAAAAGGGGGAAGATTATGATTCCTGGCATGTACGATGATGTGGCCCCTCTGACAGATGAGGAGAAAAAGCTGTACGAGAATATTGAATTTGACCTGGAAGAATACTGCCAAGATGTTGGAGTTGGAAAGCTACTGCATGACAGCAAGGCAGGGAACTGATTTCTGTTGTTTCCGTCGCTCTAAATTATTACTGCATAGTAATCCATCATTATTTAAACTATACTGTTCTTGTCTTCCTGTAGGAACAAATCCTGATGCACCGCTGGAGATACCCATCTCTTTCTCTTCATGGGATTGAGGGAGCTTTTGCAGAAGCTGGAGCCAAGACTGTGATCCCCCGCAAGGTCATTGGCAAGTTCTCCATCCGCCTCGTCCCTGACATGGACCCCAAAGTCGTGGAGAAGCAGGTAGACAGTGAAATCTCTTCACACTGATTTTTTCTAACAACCGACTTCTGTCATCTGGGGTGTAAAATGAATTCTTTGCCAGTGAAATTTGAAACTTAATGACTTTGCATGAGTGGTTGTGTGTCACAAAGATGACTCACTCAGTCACACTTGTTTGGAGGGAATATTGCTATTCGTCTTGATGATAAATCACTGAATGATGTTGTAATCTTGTCAGTAATCAGGACAATTGTTTATACAACCCTTGACCCTTGTGAGTTTGTTAAATGCTTACCACAGCAGACAACAAGGAATAGTAATGTATAAAAAGTTGGGAAGCACATTAAATAATGTGCATTAACAGATGTTAGTGCAGGTATGTTATAGAAATATGAAAAGGCTGGTAAAAGCACTGCTTAAATGCAAGTTTGTGAAGGTGTATTCAAAAGAATGTTTCAAAACTGACACTGAATTAGAGTGAAGAATAAATGTTTTGTGTTAAATGACCTTCAAAAATAGTTTCAGCCTCCTTTTTAGACGTCAAACTCGTTACAAATGTGCTTTGATTTTACTCATATTTTCCTCTGTCATTTGTCAAGGTTGTGGATTACCTGCAGAAGAAGTTTGCTGAACTGGGAAGCCCCAACAAACTGAAAGTGAGCATGGGCCACGGAGCCAAAGCCTGGGTGTCTGACTTCAACCACCCTCACTACATGGCTGGTCGAAAGGCCATGAAGACAGGTACAGAGGCTGAGTGATGCAAGACTTATAGTACTTATAGTATAATGTATATAAGTAAACAATATCTCTTTTTTCACTACTATAACAATTTGATTTTGTTTAAAATTTTTAGGGTATTATTGGGTAATATCTAGTTTTTGTCATGTTTTCACACCGATGCTTTTACCTTTGTTCAGTGTTAATGCACTCTTCATGCAATAAAGGAAGTTTGAGCTACTAAATGCACAAAAAAACAATTGTGATCAAGCCTGTAGATTTCAGTTTTACTAACATACATAAAGATTTTAAGCAGTTGCTGCTGAGGCTTCTACAATTCAACAATGGAGGCTGAAGGAATTTTTAGGAGGTCCTCAGAGCATATATCAAACAAATGATAATGTGTTTGAAAGACAAAAGTATCTATCCAGTGTTTATGGAAAGACAAGCTACTGACGTCAAAGGTAGAAAATGGTTTCCATTTGTTTCTGCTGAAGTGAGAGAACTGTTATAACAAAAACCAGTCTCCGACCTTTAAAACACAAATAAAACTTAGATCTAAATACCAGAAAGGGTTGTTGTTTTAAGAGAGATCTAATGGATAAGGATGAAACTATTTTTGTTGTTGCAGTTGTAAATAATGCAGAGTTTTATTCTTTCATTTCGACTGCTCTTCACATTTTCTCCTCCCCCTTGCTGTGCCTCAGTCTTCGGTGTGGAGCCTGACCTGACTCGTGAGGGTGGAAGCATTCCGGTCACCCTGACCTTCCAGGAGGCCACAGGACGTAACGTCATGCTGCTCCCCGTAGGATCCTCTGATGATGGAGCTCACTCCCAGAATGAGAAGATCAACAGGTACTTTTTTCTACTTTTCTGTCTGAATCACTGGGATTTAAAGAAGAGGGGGCTTGGGAAGTTTCTCATAGGAGTTAAATAAGCATCAATACAAACAAGTTCAGTTGTGATACAGAGAGAAAGAAATAATATTATTAAAGCCAAAGGAAAGATTGTTTCAGGGCTTTTAAATGCTGCCTGTCAACTTCACATTTCGTTTTAAATTACGTTGAACAGATTTAAGTTTTTCTTCCCAGCTGTTATTTTGAAAATGAGATGCAACCACTGCAGTTCTTTATGAATAATCTACACAGTGAAGCATCGACTATTCTATGATTTGAAGAAGCTCATCACTGTTTCATCTTTCCATTTCAGGTCCAACTACATTCAGGGGATCAAGATGCTCGGTGCCTACTTCCATGAGGTTTCCCAGCTCGAGTGAAGTGATTTCTCATTATGAAAAATGTAAAATATGTAATAACATGATCTGTCATCTCACTATCTGAGCCACAGCTGTATGATTTACTCTCCATGGTTAATAGTTTTATACACACTGCCTCACTATAATAAAAGCGGTTTTCTTTGTTACCATGTGTTTTCCTGTTTCATTAATATGTTTTGAAGTTGTTTACAAGGAACTGAAAAATGAATTTGAACTGAAGGTGTGAAAACTGAATATGGTGATCGAGATTTAATGGTTGATTTTTATTATTTTGACAGGTAAGTAACAGAACAATAACCTCAGGGATATTAAACTTGGAAAAGGTATTTTTCATTTCACAGTGTCTTTAAATTCATAATGCTAACTCAAGTACAAAATTATCATTAGCAAAATGTACTATAAAGTACCGAAAGTAAAAGTCCTGTTTCTGCAGTAAAATGTCCCCTTTCACTCATGTATTATTATAAATGAGATAATAAGATTGTTTATAGTGATGTATCAATGTGAAAACAGCATTTTCTTGTGGTAGTTGCTTGAGGTGGAGATAATTTTAACTACTTGTCTGCAGTTTAGTCCAGTGGTTTCCAACCAGAAGGACAGGAGATCAACCTGAGGGGTCAAGATATAATAAATGGGAACCAAGAAAAAAAAAAAAAAGTAATAAAGTTATGCTACATACATGTTTTTTTTCGACTTGATGTCTTGATTAGTTGCTATTACTATGTTTAAATATGAATATATAGGATTTACAGTATAAATTAGATTAGTAGTGAAAAGTATTTTATATCACATGACATGAATGCAGGGGAGACATGGTGCCAAACTATGACCGGATGTTCTGCCAAAAATGTTGTCAATGTTTTCATACAGCTCTCGAGCAGTTTCATAGCATTCAAACAGTGGGAGTTCTGGGTGGGGAGTAAGTGGTACTGTCCCTTTAAGAAGAGTGTGTACGTAGCCGAGAGGAAGGGGGTGCCTTACATGTGATATATTCATGGCTCTAATGCTTACTGCTCTAAACGTAAACGAATGCATTATAAATTCGAGAGTTTCACAACTACACAAAACTATTGTTTTAATCACTATTACCTGTATGTTCTTAATCCTTGTTTCTCACCTCGTGAATTGAGTCTGTGTATAAACAGAAAGGTATGTTTTGTGAGACTGCCTGGGGGGATACAGGAAGAAACCTGGCAACACAAGCTGTCATTCTTCCGGCGCGGGAAAATCATAAACAACACAAACGCACGGCGGAAGAAAGCCATTTAAAACAGTCGTCTCTCGCCTTTTCGTCTGCTTGAGTTGATATATATTACTAGAGCTGAAGAAGCAAGAAAGGGGGACTCACGGTGACTTTAAATCATACAACTTCCGCTGCCAAATTCTGATAAAATGCTAGCAATACCGATGTGTTTACAACGTAAGCTAGCTATCATGTTGCTGTAATGTTAGCTAGCTGTCGCCTGTCAGACGTGAGGCTCTAGCTGCAATGTGAAAGCTGTGAAGTTAAATTAAAGTTAATTAATGGTGAGATAAGGAGTGTCGACCCTGTAGTTTTAATTACCATGGATCGCTACAACGAGGTGAAACTGCTGCTGAAAAACTGGGAGCAGGGTTTTGTCAAAGAGCACCAGAGGAAACCAAACAAGGTAATTTGAAAGCGAGCCGAAAGTTAGCCAACAGCTACAGAACAGCTCACTGCCTTGATTTACAATAACAAGACATGTTTTGTGCATGTTGGGTGGGTTTGTGTTGTTGTGGTTCTGTTTCACACTTTTAGAAACAATGTTCTTGTTGCCAGTTTGTTTCCCTTCAATCATAGTAGTTGATTAGTACGATGCTCTTTAATTCCTAGGAGGACATTGATGAAGCCCCAGAAGACACCAGGCGTGAGTACAATACAGAACTGGCAAAACAGATGAGTAGTAATCAGTTTGATGACATAAACATTGCATTTTGTGTCTGTATTCCAGAGCTGTATAAGGAATACCGAGGTTTGAAACAAGCCAAAGAGAATAGCAGCAGTGGTGCAGCCAGCGGACATGTTGAGAAGTCCAGATCTACAGCTGAGGTCAACACAGCCCAATGTTACTCAAAATAATTGTGTTTATGACTGTGGTTGTCTCTGTGCTTATATTAATGTGTGTTAATATAACTGTTTGTGAGCATAAAGTTATTCTGCTGCATATCTGAACGATAATCAAGTTCCTTGTTTCTCCTAATGACACCCTAATTTGAATCTCTTTGTCATTCTCTAACACTATCAGTCTATCTTTAACCCATCCATCTGTTTGTTCCTAACTGTATGTCTTTCTCTCTCTGTCCTTGATCTGCTCAGGAGACAGACTGCTGGGGTTCCCATCTGAACCGCAGTGCGCTGCCTGTATCCTCTCCCAAACTGACACCTCAGGACAGAGAGAGTCTTAAGGCGTCTGCTCAGTACTATGGTCTAAAGCTTAAAAACAACCTGGCGACACTGAGTAAGGTGAGGCACACCACATTACAGTAAGAGAGAAAAAATGTGGCTTCCCCATTGAGCATGGATAAAGTGACAGACTGCTCACACTAAAGATGATTTGTTTTGTGTTGGTTCTGTTGCTGTGATTTCCTTTTGTCATTCCAGGAGAGACCTGTCTCACTGAAGAAATCAGTCCTTCCTGGCCGGGTGCCTCTGAACTCCCTGAAAGGTGGACAAACTGGTCAGACAAACAGTCCCTTTGCTGCTGCTGCCAAAACCACCTCTGCTGACCCTGAATCCAGCCCCTTTTCACCAAGGTAAGTAGATAAAGAATTATTTTGGATTGGCTGCATAATTACATTAGTACATTTTTCACTGATGAATATATACAGAGTATTTTGCTAAATGCTGCAGTTTTATATTGGTTGCAATACAATGCACAGACACAGAATTTTCACTTTTTTACATTTTTTACTGTCTAACCAACTGGGATAATCCTTTGTCTTATGTGCTATTATCTGTACAATATGCAGTTATAATATTAGGAGCAACCTCCACTGTGATAAAACAAACTAGAAAAAGAAGAAGATAATTTAAATATTGCATTGTCTTTGCCCAAGAAGCCATTTAAACACAGAATGTTCAGTATAGACTTTTTAATGTTTCTGTGTTCCTGTTCACAGAAGAGTAAAGACTTGCCTGGGGTCCCTGGCTTCACCGACAGTCCGTCCACTGGAGCCTGAAGATCAGTTTGAACCATTTGAACCTGTCAAAGAGTCTCATGAAGAACTGGCAAATGCTGCCAGTGATAGTATTCGTCACATAAGTAGTAAGAATAGTAAGGTTATCGGTTCACAAAATCCAAATTCTTCTTGTCTAGCTCCCTCTCCAGCCAGATCTTCTGTCCTGTTGTCGTCATTATCTTCTCCACATAGAGTCGGAACTTCAAGAGGACAAATAGACACCACAGAAAAATTAAATGAAAGTATAGGAGCTTCAAGAGACAAAAAAGAAACTACTGAAACTTTAGGAACTCCACATAAGGCTGTTGGTTCTGAGGATGTTGGATCTTCAATTTACTTGAAAGGAAGCCCACATGTTCCTGGAGGTTTCAGAGGAGGGATGGGAGGTAGAAGCATCGGAGGAAGGCCCTCTCTTGGCGGCAGACTGAGTTCTATTGACAGGAAGTGGCTCGAGAGGTGTCAGGTGTTTGGAGAGATGGAGGCTGAGGTGGTGCCTGGAGCAGGCAACCAGGAGATGGATCTGAAGAAAAGCGGAGAGAGAGAAAGTGGAAAAGAAACAGAGGAAAAATACAAGAAGATGAAAAAGTAGGAAAAAAAGAAATGAATGCAGAAGCAGAAAGAAGAAATCCACTGGATTTGGGAAGTGATGAAGGCTTTAAGAGCATTTCTACTGACAAAATCGTCAGCAATAGTGCACCAAAACCTGCTCTGCAAAACACTGGAAAGAGCAGAGGAGGAGGGCAAGAAAAAGTGATCAAGAAAGGTGGTGAGGAGATGGAAAGAGGACTGACGCCACCTCCATCGCCAGAAGATGACAATGAAAGTAGTCACAAATCCAAAGGTACAAAGAAGAGAGGGAGAAAAAGGCAGAGAGAGGGGAGAACATGGAGGGAGAGACAGTCGAGGAGGGAGGAGCAAAGAAAAGGCGTAAGAACGCCAAAAAGAAAGAGGAGAGCTCGGATGTTAACCCCAGCCAAGCTCAAGAAGGAGGAAAGAAAAGGAAAGCCAAGAAAAAGGGAGATGAAGATGTAGAGGCTGGAGAGGAGAAAGAAACCAAGGAACCAAAAAAGGTAAGTGAATTTGTTTTCATCTCAGCATAGTGCGTTTTATTTTTTGTGCAAATTAGTTAAATAGAGTATTTTTCCTATTCAGGTTCCTCAGGAGAACTTGTTTGGAGATTTAGAGGAGGAATTTGCGGCAAGGAGAATGCATTACTCTCAGCCCGTCAAACCAAGGTACAGTCAGAACACACACGTCCCTGGACTGTAAAATGATGTTGAACCATCTCTGTGTGTAGTCTACGTACAAAAAAACTTTCTTTGATTCGTACAGAAGCACGAAAGGCGCAGAGGGTAACTTTGTGAAGATAAATCTGAAGAAGAAATCTCATGTGAAAGGATACGCACTCCGAGGTGCTGGTCTACGCAAACAGGTGAGTTTTGTTTGTGTTTGCATCTGATCATTCAGAATCACAAGTCTTACACTTCTCTGTTGTGTGAAATATCAGCTTTGTTTATTGCTAAATTAAATAAGACTAAACATGAAAAACCTGTTGACAACATCCTTGCGATGAATATATGTATTTATTAGCCCAATTTTAAAATCGAAACCATACAGCCAATTTCACAAACGTATGGTGTGTGTGTTTTTAGTTGTACGCGCAGAAGTTCCAGCTGAAAGGCGAACGTTTTGGTGGAGGTGGTGGATTTTTTGGCCGAGGAAGGAGGGGTGGATTCAGAGGGGGGCTCAGTCGTCAGGGTGACACCTGCTACAAGTGCGGAGGGACCGGACACTGGGCCATGGACTGCAAGGGACCAGGTAATAAACATTGATGCATATTCACAAATAAACACCTGTTTAATTTGTTTTAATAAAAAACTAATGAGACAAACGTACATCTGTGACAGGAAGACATCAAACAACTTGTTCACTTTTAAGTTTCCCAACCAGTTATTCTTCCTTTCAGTGTGTGTCATCCTTTTACGGTGTCATATGTGCTAAATTCCTGTGATTGTTTTGAAGTGAAAGCCTGCTTGCCTCAACACATTAGGATCACAATTTATCATAGATGTATTGCTTGTATTGATGAACAACAAATACCTCTGAACTCTGTTTTCTTGCAGCCCCTCCTCGTCCCGTTGCCGACGACCAACCTGCTGAAGAGGAGCCGTTTGAGCTGCCCACACTGGAGGAGGTTGCCAGGGCAACCGGGACACTGGGCCCGCAGCCTCTTGGTAAACCTTTGAACTTAATGTCTGTTTAGAGGATGATGCTTTCCACCTCAACTAACAGGTTTTTTGTGACCGGGCAGTTCTGAATGTGTTTCCTCAGTAGGTTTTTAGATTTGTCTGTTTGTGTTACAAGATTTAATGCCACTTGAGGTCCAGTATGTCGGATTTAGTGTTATCTAACATGGCCTGCAACATGAACGTGTCGAAGATGACCCACTCCCTCTGTAGATATGAAAGGCTCATTGTAATGTAACAAAAACACAATGGGGCCCTAGTTTCAGGTGATAATACAATAATGAACACATAATTATGAATATTATATTACATTTCTGCCAATGGATCCCAGGGGCATCTCCCAGTATCACCGAGGAGCAGCCGTGCCAAGAAAAGGTGTCGAACGTGAACCCCACGGATGAGGTGTTGCTGAATGTGATTCGTCCTGACTATGAGCGTCCTGCTGCTCCACCTCCAGTGGAACCACTTTATCAACTCACAGATGATGGGAAAGTCCAGGGTAAACTGATTGTATCATTGAATACAATGGCAAAAAAAGGAAGTACCCTGCATTTGTTCAAGCCTTTTGTTTGTGTGTATGTTTAGAAACACCTGCCGGGGTGCATGCAGCTCTGAAAGAGCTCGGCTATCAATCATTTAGACCAGGGCAGGAGGAGGCCATCATGAGGATCCTGTCAGGTATGTACAGTACAGTACACACACCAAACATACACACATCTGTTCACCTAAAATCTCTGTATTCATGTTTGTTTGTCTCTTACTTTTACTTTAGGTCTCTCTACCCTCGTAGTGTTGTCCACAGGAATGGGTAAATCGTTGTGCTATCAGCTCCCGGCCTACCTGTACGCAAAGAGATCAAAATGCATCACTTTGGTCATTTCCCCTTTAGTCTCGCTAATGGATGACCAGGTAATCACCTCATTTTAGTATATTCATATAGTGTTAGATTTAATTTGTCTCATTCCACTTTTATTTAGTAATCTTTATAACATGAGAGCTGTTGTTGCGACCAGTGCTGAGAACACTGCGCATAAAGAAACCAGCCAGCATTTTGCTTAGCATAATTGAAAGTCAAGAGCAAATGAACCCTTTCATTTTGACCAGTGATCCAGTTAACACACTTTGTTGTGAATTCCTCTTGTTTGTGTAGCTGTCTGGCCTGCCAGCCAATCTGAAGGCAGCCTGTATTCACTCCAACATGACGAAGAAACAGAGAGAAGCTGCGATAGAAAAGGTAACAGATGCAATAGGAGTCTTCAGAGAGGCTTCAGAAACCAAAGCTTTTGACATCTCATTCGTCTATAGATTTAATGTAAAAAAAAATCATGCATTATTCCCTTTCTGCTGTAAACTCTATAGAGGTATTTTGATATCATAATGCAGGGGAGAAATCTTGAAACTTGACCTGAAGCTAGTATATGTTTGACAGTATTTTGAGTCCTCTCCGTCCTCTGTTTCTCCAGGTGAAATCAGGCGAGGTGTGTGTGTTGCTCCTCTCCCCAGAGGCTCTGGTTGGTGGAGGTGGTTCAGGGACTGGGTGTCTGCCGTCTGCTCAGGAGCTCCCTCCTGTGGCCTTCGCCTGTATAGATGAAGCTCACTGTGTCTCAGAGTGGTCACACAACTTTAGACCCTGCTACCTGAGACTCTGTAAGGTGGGTTGATGATGGGTGTGTATGGGGAGGTCCCTTTACTGTTAGTTCACCTGCCTGTTCTCGACTAGGATAAATAAATATGTAATGTGTTTGTAGGTACTAAGGGAGCGTTTGGGAGTGCAGTGCCTGCTGGGACTGACAGCTACAGCCACACTGTCCACTGCTCTGGACATCGCACGACATCTGGACATCACTGATCAAGATGGCATCGCGGTCCGATCTGCAGCAGTGCCTCCTAACCTGTATCTGTCCGTGTCCATGGATAGAGAAAAGGATCAGGTGATCCACATGAGGCGTTATATAAATTACGCTGAGTCTAAATCTTTCTAATCGCTGGGGAAATGAAATAATTGCAATTTTCCTGCTTTCCCCTTTCTTACTAGGCTTTAGTATCGCTGTTAAAAGGTGACCGTTTTGGTTGTCTGGACTCCGTCATCGTCTACTGCACCAGAAGAGAGGAGACGGTTCGTGTGGCGGCGCTGCTCAGGACCTGCCTACAGGGGGTGCTGGTCAAAGAAAACAAACAAGTCAGCAGCAGGACAGACATCAACCCTGTAGGACAGAAAAAGAAAGAGCTGGGTAAGGGTTAAATGATTCATATTGATTAAAAGCTAGTTTATTTTACATTCAAGTGAAGAGATAAAACTTGTGTTACAACCATCTCTCTCTCTCTGACTCAGTGTCTCTGTCTGCTGTTTTCATTCTACCATTTAGCAAGGAAGAAGATCCGTAAGCCACTGAAATGGCAGGCGGAGACGTACCACGCAGGCTTGTCTGCGTCAGAGCGCCGTCGGGTTCAGAACAACTTCATGTGCGGCGAGCTCAGAATCGTGGTGGCCACTGTGGCGTTTGGCATGGGCCTCGATAAATCTGACGTCCGTGGTATCATCCACTACAACATGCCCAAGGTGGGTCGTGTTGTCCTTAATCTGAATGTGGTATTGTTTTCTACTCAAAATGCAACGGATACTTGGTCAGACAGATTGCATTTGATCTTAAACTCAGATATTAAAACTTAGGGTCCAGGTCTCTTCTTTTATGTATTCCCTTACTGGTAAATGTATCTTCCAGAGCTTTGAGAGCTACGTTCAGGAGATTGGGAGAGCAGGAAGAGATGGAGATCCTGCTCACTGTCACCTCTTTCTGGACCCCGAGGTAAGACTTTAACTATCTGGCTAGACTGAAGCCTAGATTGAGTTATTTTGCAGTTTCAGTGATGGATTGTAGACCGAGCGTTTGTTGTCGGGGCTCCACGGCTGTGGAATGACCCGCCTGAGGACCTTCTTTTAAATCACTTTTAAAGACTTATTTTTATTGAAAGGCGCCCCCATATGGGTGTTTAAATTTGTAGGTTTATTTTTTTCTTTTTACTTTTCATTATTCTAGAAGTTGTGCTTAACTATTTATCTTTGGTGTTTTTATGGTTTTAATAATCCACTGTTATACATTTTATTTCATTACTGTGCATTTTACTGTTGTGTTTTGTGTTTGTTCTGGGGCACTTTGTAATGCTGGTTTTGATAAGTGCTATACAAATAAACATTATTCAATAAATAAATAATGTATAATGTCATTTTAAATTTAAAATATGTTCCTTACAGTGCATTGTATCATTTCTTTTTCTTCCTGTATGGCTCTCTGTTAGTCTTTTCTTTGTGCTGTCACCTTCTCCACGTATATAAACGCGTTTGTGTGTTTGTGTGTAGGGTGGAGACCTCCATGAGCTCCGTCGTCACATCTATGCGGACACAGTGGACTACTACACGGTGAAGAAACTGGTGCAGAAAGTTTTCCCTCCGTGTAAATGTAAACAGATACACCAGAAACAACAGGAGCTTGTAAAGGTAACTCTACCTGTGTGTTTCTATGTGTCAACTGGTACTAAAGACACCCACAAAACTAAAACTTTCCACTGAATAAAGACTGTCTGTCTGTGTCTGTGTGTGAAGGACATTGAAGACTCAGAGCTGCTGGAATTGATGGATGTGTGTGATGAGGAGAGCAGCCTGAACCCTCCCACTCAGCAGGACACGGTGCCATCGACTGTACAGGTACTTAAAATGGGAAAATAGTCTTTGATATCTTTTTAAATTTCTGCTTTAGACTTTCAGACCCTTTTAATACAGTTAACTGAAGTTTATACAACAAAATGTGGTTGCTAAGTTTTGGGTTTATTTTAGCAAAAATACATTCTAACGAAGTGGTTTGTTAGCAAAGCTGAGCTTTGACAGAATGAATACGTCATTTGATATTGTTTTCACTGCAGAGGCGTCGCATCCCGATGCAGCCGAGCTGCCGCCCCGAGAACACAGAGATGAAGGAGAAAAAGAGAGGGGGGTGAAAGACGAGCAGACAATTCAAGACGAGGAAGCTGATGGTTCCAAGAAGCAGGTGGATTGGCTGAACGATCAGGAGGAGGAGAGTAGTTATTGGCCCAGAGAGCGAGTGTGTCACACGCATGAGCGAGCGATTCCAATCCAAGAAACTGTGGAGGCTCTGGACATCACAGAGGAAGGTAAGTGGATACGCACACCAGGACATGTCCATGAATAAATCAACACAAATAAAAATAGATGTATTGACAGATGATGTAAGTGAGAGAACAGGGATACAACAGGCATCTTTCTCAGGAATAAGGAACACAACATGTTTGGTTTTATTATAAAACTGCATCTATACAGATCACATCATACGCATATCCTCAGAATAGTTTTGTTTAGTAATGATTTCCTTTAAAAATGTGGATATTTTTGTTGTTTGAACAGATAAAGCTACTGCTGTACTCATTCAAACATGTAAACTGCTTTTTAAAAAATATTTTAAAGGCTGTTTATTCTTTTATGCCTTTTTAAAGATTCAAGAAAAGGAAAGATCTTTTCTCATTCATAGATTGACAAGTCCACTGTTGAACCCTTACTCTGGAATTTAGCTCATGATCCAAACATACAGGATTTTTCAAGTTAATATTAAATAGCTGGTAAAATAAACAATGAAAATGAAAATCTACATTGATTACTGTATGTTGAAAGGAATTCGTTATTGAATTTAGATGTAATGATGAAGATTTTGAAGACCTCCAAAGACCTCTGAACATTTTTGGTTTAGTTAACTTTAATGTACTTGAAAAGGGCTAGATTTTGTACGCACCCTGCTTTAGAGTTCATTCAGAATAAAATAAAATGTGGTGCTTTTGACAATTCAAATGCACTAAATCCTGTAAAACAGTAAAAAAAGAAACAAACAGTAAGAAATGTCTGATAGAAGAACAAAACCTGTTGAAAATGTCCTTTCTTTGTTTTTGTGTGTTTCAGGAGTAGAAACGCTGCTCTGCTATCTGGAGCTGCATCCTCAACGCTTTGTTGAGCTTCTCCACCCCACGCTGTCTGTGTGTAAAATCAGCTGCTATGATGGACCAAGACAGCTCCAGAAAATCACTAAAATGTATGAAATGATCTTTGTAAATGTGCCAGGCTGCACTATGTGTGCACAAATGTCTTTTGTTTATATAAAGATTTAGAACTGTTTAAATCCCATCAGATTTATCTTATTTTACTTTCCGCAGTTGCCCTCCGGTTGCGGTGGTGTTGGCCAGACGGCGGATGGCAGGCGAGCGAGTGGAGTCATGTGATCAAGTGGAGTTTGATGTAGTTGAGGTTGCGGACACTATGGGATGGCAGCTCCCTCTTGTGAAGAGAGGACTCAGACAGCTGCAGTGGAGCTCTGGTAATAAAAGTTTAACAAATAACAAAATCTCTTTTTTTTAACTTGATATTGCTTCAGTAGTCTTTAATATTTGTCGTCTTCTGGGGAAGATTTTTGCAGAATTCAAAACCCTATAAACAAGAATCCACACAGACACAGAAGCAAAAACACAGCAGGAAAAAGATGTCTCTTTCTGCCTTGTACTTTTTCTCCCCGTCTTCTGTAAACTTTACGATAATAGACAAGAAGATGAAGGTCAGAGTTAAAAAATTTAAGAATGAAGACAATCATAAATATTTGTGTTTCAGCTGGCGGACGTAGCGGCATCCACGTTGAATTCTCCTCCATATCCTTTTACTTCCGTTCCTATGGCGACCTCAGCGATGTGGAGATGGACAGAGTGTGTCAGTTCCTTCATAACCGAGTGCAGAACCAAGAGAGAACGCAGCTCTACCAGCTGACCGCCTGCTTCAAGGCCTTCAAAAGGTACTCGGATACAGTAAAGCTGAATATTTTACCCTCCAGTTAAATGTATCAAAACCCTGGAAATGTTGTATGTATCTTCTTGTGTATGCACGTCTGCATCATCTTGTGTCCTGTGTTGCAGTGTTGCATTTCTCCATGTGTCATCCTGCGTCGACGATTTGGATGAGAGTCGCAGCCTCCGCCTGAAAAGCCTTCTTTCTGAGTACTTCGACAAGAGGCGGGACCGAAGCCAAACACTGGCACCACTGGACGTTGAGGAGCTCGACAAATATAACGTAAAACACAGGATTGTTACCAGGAGTTTCAGCTGGATTTGTGTTTTAAATGGACTGAATTGTGTTGTTAACTCATGTGTTTCTTTCTTGTTTGTAGCTGTTGGACTGGGAGAATCAGATCAGAGCGGATATCAGGAGTTTTCTCGCCAACCGGAGTGATGAGAAATTCTCTGGAAGAGCCGTCGCTCGGATCTTACATGGCATAGGTGTGAGAGCGCACACACACACATAAATTATACAGTAAAAGTCGGAGGATTTTACTGTTGTGGATAGATTTATTTGCCGACTATTTTCTTTATTAATTATGTGATCGTTTGGTTTGGAAAATTCTGAAAACGGTAACACAATTCAAATGACACCTTCAGACTGCTTGTTTTGTCCAACCAATAGTAGATTCAATTGATTGTAGAAGTGGCATGAGAAGAAAATATTCAAGTGAAGCTGAAGTATCTTAACATTTCTACGCACAGTACTTGAGTAAATGCATTTTACATTCCACCACTGAGTATGTGAAGTGTCATTGCACTCGCCAATCATTTTCTGAATGTATTTTCTCTCACAAAATTAGTTTCTGCTTTGCATTTAACATGAACGTTTAACTGATTTAACAATTCAGTGCCTCAGCTACAAAACCAGACCGCAGGTTATCCAGTGAAAAGACCAACAGGACTCTTTAACCTCTAGAGGGTGTTAGAGGATCAATGAATACATTGGGAGCTTGACAGTGTTGATTCTTACTGAAGCTGGACTATCACCAAATTCTCTCAGTTTACATACATAAAACATTTAGCGTTCTCTTCCATACTGGCTATTTTCTTTTCTGTCAAACAAAAAATCAGCTTCTCTCTTTAAGACTGGTTCGACCTTACTCAACTCTCCTCTTTTCATTTGGTTTTGACATTGTTTTCTTGGAAGTAATGTTATCTTAAGAAGCTGCGGTCACATCTTCACAAGCCCTTGACCCAAGCACAGCTGCTCAGTAAATCTATAGCTTACACCAGCTTTGTTGTTATTTCGTAAGTCTTCTGTATTCCTGCTCTTATCATGTCTCCCCTGTGAGCCCCAGGAGCTTATTTAAAACTAAGAAAACTTTTTTGCTGAAATGAATATTTGATATCTAATCAATTCTACCAGCTGAAGCCCTGAACCAGATTTCTTCAACCATGCAAGAGAGGCAAATCAGGGCTCATTTCATCGCGAGTCTCTGTCTTGATAAAGAACTGACAGTCCAAACAAGAGGGACAACAATGGATAGAAGTCCAGGACTTTACCCAGACAAGTTTCAGTAATCTTAGCCTGGTGTTAAAGTTGAAATCTAATCTCTGTTTCAGGGAGTCCCTGTTATCCGGCTCAAACCTACGGCAGGGACAGACGCTACTGGAGGAAGTACATCCAGTTCGACTTCAACCAGCTCATCAGACTGGCGACTCAGGAAATCATTCGCTTCAAGTGACCGTCAGAAAGTGCATGTACACAAGCACTTACACTCCTGTGGAACAGTTTTGATGGATTCTTTTGCTCCTCGTATCATTTTTATTCCATCATGTTGAATTATTTAATGTATTGTATGTTTTCTACAATGTAAAGATTTATACGTGTGCGTAGTAAGGCTGTAATTAATAAAATCTATTTTTCTAGCTTGGTCTATCTGTGACATTTATTGAGAACATCTCAGAAGTGTCCCCTCAGGAGGTATCTTATGTTAAGTTTTTAGTTTTGATCTCTCTTCTGTCTCAAGTATCTTATCTTGTTCTCAGTGGGTTTTGTTAGATCATGTACACGAAAGCAAATAGAAGTCGTGACCCAGAAATGAGCTGGTATGAGGAAGTAAATGTAGGTGAGGGGAAAAATGCAAATGTTGACTTGTACTGATGGGAACATCTAGTGACCGTAAAATCTGTGTAATGATTAGTCACTGAAGTCACGTGTGGGATTTTCCTCAATTTCTCACCTTTGGTAAGTTTTGACTCAACCTCAGCAGGTTGACACATGACCCGTGTGAACTATAAACATTTATAAAACAGAACTTTTATTTGTATTGCAGTGCTGTAAAAAGCGACGGTGGAATAAGTGAGCTAATCCTGTCGCTACAGATAATTCAAGCTCAGTTCTGCCACTGCACGCCTACCGAATTTCACCAATTAATAGCCCGGGCGTTTAATACGCAAAATCAACTTTGACCGCCTGCACCAGGCCATTATTGTGATGACAGCTGTATTTCACAACTCCAAGCTTAAACGTAGCGTCATACTTTTTTATTTTTCTTCCTTCTATCATTTATGTCCATTTGCTGTCCATTCTCCTCCGTGTTGACCTGTCCTCCGGTGTTTGAAGGTGGGGCGTTAAACTCACGCGCTGCGAGTCGTTCTCTCTGACACTTCCGTTTTTTTTTTGTCAAAATAAGAGTTAGTCGGTCGTCTAAGATTACGGTACACCCTTTTCTAACGTTAGCTACTTCTCTTATTTTGGCAGAAAATGGAAGTGCCAACTGTTTACTTCTGCAAAAATAATGCATTTAATCGCCCCGGCAGTTAGTCGGGTGGGCGTTTAATACGCAAAAAGGGTGCTGACCCCAGGCGTTTAAAAGAACCAGGCGGCTATTTGCGGCCCGGCGATTAATTGGTGAAATACGGTATATCTTAATGTGACTGTGGCGTTTTTTTTTTCAAAGTGAGGTGGGTAAATGTTTTGAGATTAAGAAAAAGCTCAGCCTGAACTTTGTGTTTTAAAGGAGACGTACTATGCTAATTTTCAGGTTCATCATTTTATTTTGAAAAACAGCAGTTTTTCTCAGACTGCCCAGTGCCGCAGCGCTGTTTCCCTCTCTGTCTAAGAAACGCTCTGTTTTATCACCCGCCCCTTTAAGGCTCTGACAACATGTCATAAAAAGTGAAGAATGACCAACGCCTAATGAACCTGAGCAGTCTTTGTCTCGCAGTTCTGAAAACAAACTGTCGTCATCGTCATTAATCATCCATTTATCTCAGTGGATGTGACGTTTATACTGCTCTTGTGAATGTTACAGATGAGTTAACCTCAAACAAGCTCTAACTTCAAACTGCTTCTCTCAGTGGTCAGCATTAGAAGAGTCTGGTAAAAGCCTCCAGGTGATAATATTCACACTGAGACTCTGCAGGAGAAACCAGGAAAAGAAAAAAACGAGCCTTTTTCTGGAAGAGGTTGGGTCAACAACAACCACTCCTGAGGGGTGTTTAATATTGAACAAGGTGAAGTAGGGCTGGGTTCTCCTGGAAACTCACCACAAGAGGCCTTTGTCACAGCAGACATTTATTTATGGCTCTGTTCTATTCAAGTGTAACAGTGAGTCAACATGACCCTGAAACTGAAGCAGCTCAATGGAATCCAGCCATTGTTAGTTTTATGATTTACTTCTTGTGCTCTTCTGACTGAAACGACAAAGACAGAGGTCTTTTTTGCAGATTTTTTTTTTTTTAGAAGTAATGAGAATTTTTTAAAGGTCTCATAATTTGTCATCTCATATTTATATTTATAAGTTCCAAAGCTGAGGATGATGAGGACCTCTGGACCTTGGACAAACTAAAGCTTTGAGCTGTTGGTGGATGTTAAAGGAAAAGTCAGAGGATCATCAATAGGGTTCATCCTTTTTATCTGTCCAGTCACTGAACCGCATGACCGCCTGATAAACCTCCTTTATGAAGTTGTAAAGCTGCCCATCCAAGTCTCGTCTCCTGTCTATCTCTCATCTCTATCTGTCTGCCGCCGTGTACCGATGCTACTAAATGCTGTAAAAGATGTCCAATATTTTGCCGTAAAATGTACGAGAAGCTCCAAGGTCCAGCTTTAGAGTTAATTATCATGTGTGTTTTATTGGAGGATTGAGTTGAGTGACTTCGGGGGCTCATAAAACCTTTTCAGGTTTAACTGAAAAACTGCAGAATTGTGGCTTTCCTTCGTTGGAGAGCTGACCTCAGGGGAATCCACTTTTCCTCCGTCAGCATGTACACGCTGTAATCTGCATTTTCCTTTTAACAACATATGCTTAAAGGATCAGTACGCAACCTAAACGCTGTCATTAAATGGGGCATTTTGGGGAGGTTAGACACTGGTCATGCCCGTGGCCACGCAGACAGCATACTGTATACAGTACGTACATGTCATGTCTTCCTCTCGGCGCGATGAGTTGTCAGCGGACTCTGTCCCTGATGAAGAACCTAACATGACTTGTATGATGAGGAGATTAGATGAGAGAGATAAAGAGGAAGTCAAGTTTCCACCGCACCTCTGGCTTTATTCATGCAGAGATCACAAAGAACACAACAGATGTGATCGCTCTCTGGTTTGTATTAAAGGTGCACTACGCAGTTTTGGCGCAGACATTTGAATCAGAGGAGAAAGACCTAAACAAACTAAGTAAAGAAACTCTCTTGGTTTTCAGACCTTAAAGGACAACACAATTTCACTCTGTTTTACTTTGTTTATATTTGGCGGGCCCTGCCACCTTTCTTCAAACTGGGGGTCTTATTTTCCCCTGAGAACAGCTTGTTCATTAATTTATGGAAATATGGTATTCTTACCTCATTAATACTGTAAATATTTATATTCTGAGTTTCTTCTCCAATACTACACAGTGCCCCTTTAAATGCAGTCAGTGCAAACAAAGTGGTAAACCCTCTGTAAGAAAGGCAGTTGAAGCAGCTGCTTTAATCCTGTATTTATTCAGTACCATAGTTCTTTCACTCCTTATATTTGTGCCAATAAGCAGCTGGTTGATAGTTAATCGGGAACAACTCGTGAAGAAAGCCGTCAGTATGTCGATTCACAGATATTCCTGACTAATCATTACCGAATGATTCATCAAGATATTATCTGTTCTCAAGTCACTCATCATTATCTATTGTATAGTCCTCGAGCTACTGGTTCACTCCTTTTTTTTTCACCTCGGGGAAATTATGGTTAATGGTTCTATATTTTCAGTTATTATCAGTTGAGAATGATGTTGATCATTGAGTTAAAGCTGGGGTTCATAAGATCAGCGCTGCCGACAGGGAAGGGGGGACCACCAGGTCAGTCGTCCAGGGCCCTGGGTCATGAATCCACTGGTACCCCTTTTTGACCAAGGTGGTTCAGGCGCTGGTTCGGAGCCAGTGTCTACTCAAAGAACTGGTTCTTGGCAAGGAAAGCTGTTTCCAGAGTGACACCAACACTTAAGTCAGGGTCTGGGGTTATTGTGACTAAGGACCAACTAAAACTGGTTATGACCGCCCTTTTATAAAAACCAGAGCAAAAGCTGCATGTTCTGACGAATCCACAGAAGACTAAGCAAAAGATCTTCAGTATTGATGCCAAATAGTGGTGATGTAGTCCACAATAGTCGTTCCTAGCAATGCTGGGAAACTCGAGATGTCTACAGTGAATGAGTGATGTGACTGTGCGCTGACTCTCATGCCTGTGGAAAAGCAAACCTCGCTACTATAAGGACCTTTAAACTGGTCGTGAAACGGTCTCAATTTGAAGCAAACAAAGCATCAACAAAAATGAAAGTTCCTTGAAGTCGCTTTAAAGGTACACTGTGTAGTGTTTTAAATAATTTAATACCTCAATTCAGCATCTTCATTCATAAATAAATCCTCATTGGTGTAAAATTATCTCTGCCAACAATCTCACTTATCCTCCTGAGGGAAGAATCACTTATCTGTATTTACATAGGTGGGGGAGCTCTACGGAGGCTTCCATGTCCTTCCAGTCTATAAAAAATGATGAACTGCTGAGAGGGACAAAAAGCACTGCGTGGTACAGATAAGGCTAAACGCATTTTCACTCAGAGCCAGCGTGACTGTGGAACGGAGAAGGAGCTTAGCGAGACGCGCTTGTCAGTTGCAGTTTGAAGTTTGTTTGAAATAACGTACCTCATCACCCGAAACAAAACTTGATGAAGTGGTGTTTGAAGACATGTTGTTGTCATAGCTTCTTGAATCTTGACACATCCCGCCTGCCGTAGTTCCAACAGGTTGCAATGCACATTTGAAAACGCAAGGCGCTAGAGAGCAGTATTCGTTTGAATGCAAAATAAAATTTAACCACTAGATGGGGGAAGTAATTCCACAGTGTCCCTTTAAGTGAATGAAATAAAACAGAAATGATCACATAAAGCGTGCTGAAAGAGTTTTAATTTTCAAAACAAGGTAAAATACAAAACAAACATACGATAGTGCACACACCATCATATATTCAGACACTTTCATCCATTGAGGTTTATCATAATCGGTGCAGCAAATACTGTAAACTCAAACTGAATCGCCTTTGCTTTAACAAATTTACTGTGTGTGTGTTACTCATCGACAGACACTTTGATTAAAAAGCACAAGAAACAACTCAGTACAAAGCTGTGCTACATGTAATATATGTAAATCACAGGTGGAACAAAACCACACTTTTCACACACAAAGACACACACACACACTTACCAGTGCTGAAAAACAAGAAGAAGAAGAAAATCACTTTTACTGCGGTCACGGTGAACTTGAACCGTCTGTCACTGATAGTGCGTCAGTACAAAGTGCTGAGTGACGATAATGTGTGCAGATGTGTGTGTGTGTGCGTGTGAATGGCTACATAATGGGTCATAAAAGGGTGGAGACAAATCTCAGTGTGTGTAAAAAGTTTTCAATCTGAACATCAGTGACTCATTTTCTTTGTCTTAAAAACGCTGATATGCAGACTGACATATCATTTTATTAGGTTCTCCCGACTACAACTCAGTACTCAGTTTAGACTGTCAGAGTGGTGTCATTTTCTGCTCACCAGCTTGTAGTTTGTGGCATTATATTAATATCGTTAGTGTTCATATTTTACATGCTACTGTGTTCACAAGGGGCAACACTCATAAACATTTGAAACGCAGTCAAATGATCGTCTTTTGGATTTTAAGTCATTTAAGCGGCAAAGAAAAAATGATCACGTATGGCTGGACTTGCCACGAATGCATTTTCACTCTTCAAGTCAGACAAACATCCAGTCATGGATTAAACCAGAAGCAAAATGAACCCACAGAACCGAACGGCTGTGTGTCTTCACTTTTAGAAGCTGATTTTTTCTTCATAAAGTGACAGCAGCAGCAGGATGACCCAGCCGGTCAGAAGGCCGACATTCTGCAGCAGAAATATCATCCAGGGTCTCTTGTTGCTGATGTGGACCATGGTGGGGAGCTAAAGGGAGGAAGAGGAGAGCTGGAGGTTAAACTAGCAACAGACAACCGACTGCACCGTGAAATGGCCTTCGTGAAAAATGAAACCATCCACGTATTCGAATGGTTTACTATAAGCCTTGCTTCAACATAACTATTTGGTCTACGTAAAAATGAGGGTTGACCCGACCAAAACTGCTGATGGAGGAGGTACAGAAGGTGGAGAAGGAGAGTGACAGGAACCGAGGTAAAACAAGCGAAAACGGACAATGGAGAGCGCCGGTGTTGTGTCACTGTTCCCCTGCTGACATATGTTTCCTCTTACCACCGTGAGTTGAGACGGTTCTACTTCAAACTTAATCATACAACGGCTTTTCTACTCTGCCTTTTCATAGCGCTGAGATCGGGGTCTCTTGGTCAAATTGTGCTTCTTATGGTTGTTTTTTGCTTTGGATAGTCATCCGGCTGCTAGCTGTAGCCATGTGGAGCGAACTGTAATACCACAGGGAAACACTAGGAGGGGGTAAAGTTCAAAAGTTGTCTATTTTCACTTTAAAGGTCAAACATGTACTGATCTGATCGGTTAATATTTTATTCTGTTTTGATGGCAGCTTGTGTTGATGGCATATTAGGGGCATATTGGTTAATGGAGTGGGGTAATATTACAAGGAAGAATTTCAGAGATTAAAGTCATTAATGTAAGATAAAAAACAAAAACCCTCAGATATACTTTGAGATTAAGGAGGTACATCTACAAGAAAACTACCTCAATATTCTCCGAGTACATAAAGTCACAAATTTACGAGAGAACAATTTGGAAAGTTTTTATTATACATATATTTTTTAACCTACAGTGGCCCTAATACACAGCAGTAAATACTCACCATATCAGCCAGTCCCACATACAGGAAGAGTCCTGCAGTAATGGCAGCTATCCACTGTTGGGTAGCGATGTCCGTGGCTACGGAGAGAGCGATGTACAGGCCGACGAACGAGGTCATGGCGCTGCCGACGTTTAAAAGCAACGCCTTGCGGACTGACACGCCGCTGTGGAGCAAAATGGCAAAATCACCTGGATAGAAACGAGAGCGACAGGATGATATTTAGAAACAAGCATGATCCAAACCGACGCCACCTGCCTTTGTATGACTATGTGTGTGTGTGTGTGTTCTTTACCCAGTTCATGAGGTAGTTCATGGCAGAGTACAGCGAGTGATGTGGCCAGACCAGACTTCCACGACAGGGAGAACGCAGCGCCCATCGCTAAGCCATCTGCAAAGTTGTGGATCCCGTCCCCGATAGTTATCATGTAAGGCAGCAGACGCTGCTCTGTAGAGGCAGACACAGCGGTAGTTAGTGGTGGAGGAGATGCGATAATTAGCACGATCTGATGATAGGATGGTTGTTTTCCTGTCGGACGCACTCACCTCTGGTGCGCTCTTTTGGCTCCGAGAGAGATTTGTCATTGTCACCGACCTGAAACGTACATGTTCATAAAACAGAACTGTGATCAAAACATTCAGGAACGACTTCTCGTATTGACATTAAACTTAAAATCTCTCTCACACACACACTGAGGCAGCTTACAACCATTACAGGAAGTGGTTTTAGCAGTAAGCACTTTGTGTACAGAGATTAAATGGATTTCAGGAGGCAGAGACCTGACTCCAACTTTTCTAAGTAAACACGTTTGGTTGGACGGGTCTTAAATATTTGTGCTAAAGCAAGAGGCAAAATGTCTGGTCTGTGCAGGTAAACTAGATCTTCTTCAGGTAAAGCCGCAGTATTTGCTCCTCATGAAGTATTCTAAACTCAAACTTCTACGTCTTCATGTGTTGATGCCACTCACCAGATCTGCTTTTGATGCTGACTTGTCTTTTCGTCTCCTTTCCTGTTGATACATCTCCAAAACCTGCCCATGGTCACAGTGATGAGGCTCCACACCCTCCTGAGAAGAGAGACAGGAGAAAAATAATTACTTTTGAGCCTGAAGGTTGTGACAAACGGAAAGACCTTCAGAAATAAAAGAGGATCTGAGGAGGTAAAGACGAAGGCGAGATATTGGAGATATAAGACAGCATGTTGTGTAAACTTAATCTTTGAACACTGCAGCACAATTTGGAAGAAGACAAACACAAGGTGTAAGGAAACTTCTTGCATTACATGTCTATTTTACGTGTCTTTCACTTTTATCTTTGTTGGTACCGTATTGTTTCCCTCACCCCGTGATGATGTTGATGATGGTGATGATTATTTTTATATTTGATCAGAGAGAAGACTGTCTCCATCAGATAGAAGTAGTAGATCCCGGCCAGTAACACCAACATCTTGTAGATGTAGTCGGGAACTTCTTCCCCGTGTGAATGGTTGTGGTCGCTGGTCTCACCCCCGTGCACATGTAAACCTAGAAACTGGACACGGACCGCACGAAGAAGACAAAATGAGTACATGCGGCAGGAAAATCAAGATGATCGCCACTGTGCTGGTGGCCGAGCGGTCATGAATCACACCAAATGACCACAATCTTCTCAAACCAGAGCTACAATTTAAGTGAATACCAGGCTTATGCTTAACAGAATCCCTCACCATGGGCAGCAGGTGCAGTAATGCATCTCCAGTCAGTGAACCGACTGCCATGCTGATGCAGAACTGGATAGCGAGCTGGAACACGCTGGTACAGGAAGTACACAGCAGCAGCACGATGCCAAACATGGACGTCAGCGTTATCACCACATTGGCAAGGGTCGCATAGACGTATCCTGCGAGATAACAGAAAAGGTTTGGCGGTGGTCAGTTATCCACATGCTGAACTCCAAAACCGCCGCTGCATCCAGGCATGAAGAGAAACTTGGGTTGAGACAAAATATACACGAGGAATATACAACTACTCTGCCTTTACAAGCTGATTGAAAGTTCAGATGTTTGAAGTACTTGAGTAAATGTACTCACTGTAGTTACATTGACCACAGATCTAAAGATTGTTCTTAATTTTGTCCGTAACAGATGGAGGAGAGGTCCCTGTCAGTCTTTCAGAACACACACACACTTACTCTCCATCGTGCTGAGCTGATCTGGTGTCGTTGGTGTGGTGACGTCAGCACAGGCTCCGCTCAGGATCTGCTGGACGAGCGCAGGGCTGAGCCGAGCCATGTCGGACCGACCCAGGCCAGAGGAGCTGTTGCCTGGCAGGTTGTAGATCAGGACCAGATCCTCAGCTGAGAAACAGGACTGGGAGAAGGAGAAAGGGAAACATTTGAACACAAATTCTGTTAAAACCGTTGAAAAGTTAGCTCTAATATTAGTTGTTTGACCACTATGGATTTTACCCAGCACTCAAGGAAATGTGCTAGTTTAACAGGCAGCGGATCGCATCAGAAAAACACCTGTCACCTACTTGTTTTTTATCTTAACAACTACTGTAATTATACTTTATTATACTGTAATTTAAACAGTTAAATATGTGTATCATACCTGATCCCAGGTGGTGTTTCCTTCATGCACCTCGTGATGTTCATGGCTGCTCTTCCCAAGTCGTAAACCACTGTGATCGTGTTTGGCGTGTTCATGTCCATGGTGATCGTGTCCGTGATCGTGATCGTGTCCGTGATCGTGGTCCTCCTCTGTGGTAGGTCCGAGGTTCAGACTCCTCATGAAAGCCTCCAGATCTACAGAACAAACAACAACTTACACTTGAGGAAAAAAAAACCCTCCAGGATTGAACTGGTTTTCCAGTAACAATTAGTTAATGTCATGACTCAGTTTAGAGAGAAAATAACAACCGGGTGTGCCAGCTGGTTAATGTTTGCTGACAAAATTACGTATTAAGTACGTACAAAAAGCATATCTATGGAAGCCAACAACCGTTGTGTTTGCAATTAGTTTTTTAATGTCATTATCTCGAGATCACATTTTAATTAATTCATGAGAAAGCAAGCTTTGTTATTTCAAGATAATGACAAAATCCAACTGTTAAAACAAAACGTTGTTACTGTTAAAACAAAACGTTGTTACCTCTGATTAGTCATGTTTATTAGTAGAGCAGCAGTTTTCTTGACAATTGCAGCAACTGATTTATACACTCTCTGGTTTTTGAGTGCTTACTCTATCTGTGCACGTTATCCGTGTCTGTGACTTTCTGCTGGTCGTTTACCTGCGACAGTGAAGTTCTCCGACCCCAGACGGGCCATGATGTAGTCCAGGAAGAAGCTCTCCTCAGGTAGAGACCGGCCGATGAAGCAGCAGCCCTGTAAGGCGTGATACAAGACGCGACCCAAAACGGCACCCACTTCCAGTCTCTGCTCTGGTGACGATGCGTTGACCTCTGTCATGATGTCAATTGCTGTGAGACAGCTCTGGTTACCATGGCGATAGAGGAAGGACAGAGAGGGGGTATGGGTGAGTTTTGATCAGTCCAGTAATTGATTAATGTATCGAGAGAAGACCGTTTGACCAGCTGTTTTGGCTTTGGACTGAAAACTGAATACAACTGTTCTTTATTTTGAAGATTACTTTCAGAAAACGTTCTCACAATTGTTTTTTTTAAAAAAAAAAAGTTATTTGGCTAACTTATTTTGACTGAATTACAACTTTGATTACAGAAAGCAGAAGAAAAGCAATTAACCAGGTTAGTAGTGATGATCTACATTTCTTAAACTCTTTGTTTGATTTCTGTCATCACTTCGTGTGTCTCACCACACGGCGGTAACAAACATTTCGAGAGGACGCCTTTCATCATGATGATGGTTGCTACAGTTACGTGGCTGAGTTCAGGGCAAAGCCTAGTAGGTCTACTGCTGGCATCGCCCAAGTGTGATAAGATAATGTCGAGTGATAAAACACCAGCCTTAAACCCAATTAATGAGTTAACTATGTCAGGGAGCAAATACGGTCATAAACTGGCGCCGTGGTTATCAAAAAAGTCGATTTTCAGCGCTGTTTCATAATCTACTGCAATTGATTTCAATTGCAGTTGACCCTGACTCACCTGTATTTATTTGTTTTTTCCTGTCCTTATCTAGCAGTCAGCATTAAATACCATACATCATTTGATTGAGGAGAAGCTTACGTTTTAGCCTGGCTCATTTAAAGTCCTTATTATACATTTTCCTCGTCTAAAACTTGATGAATTTATCAGAATTTCTACAAAATGCCAGTCGAAATTTGGTGTTTTTTTGTCACTGTCACTCAGACAGAACCTTGAGATATTTAAAAAGACCTGACCTTTCCTTAACAAGTTACAGTCATTTATTATAATAAATTCTGAGGTTTTTTCACTTAAAAACAGGTGTAATCCTGTATTTCATGTATTCACCATGTAGATGTCTCCAAGAAAGTTCAGAGAGTAAATGGAAAGACTATTAAAAGGAAACTGGAGCAAAAGTGACCATGGAGCCAGTGACTATCCAATCGAGACCTGTGATTAATCTGAAAACCTCAGAAACTCTGCTTCACATGAGTTTTAAAAGCATATGGATATGACAGACGGTTCAAATGTTATTAAACATTTTAGAACAATATCTTTGAGGGCTAGCCGAACAGTGTCTTCAGTCGAAACCTCATCACAGACCAATGACAAGGAGTTTAACCAAAGAGAAGTGTTTCCTTCTCAAATAGCTTAGATAAAACAGGAGAAAAGCTAAGATTTTAGAAAAGTTTGTCTCCTGTTAATCATCTTGTGACCCTCCACTTTTGTCTTGTGCTTACCTCACTGTTCAGAGGCTCATAGTGATCATGGAGCTCCTGGAGCACCACCTGTAATCCATGAACATCTATGTGCTCGTGACTGTGTTCCTCGTGCGGCTCGCTCTTTACATGCTGGTGTTCATGGTGTTCATGGTGCCCGTGCGTGACGTCATGTAGGAAATGCTCCGTCTCGTCTCCCCACCTCCCGTGCTTTGACGCGTTGCAGACCAGCTCAGGAGATGTGAGGTACAGGACAGATCCAGCGGCGAGAGCAGGGAACTGAGACACGCTGATGGTTACGTTTGCCTCCCCTCTTCCAGTCACTTCCTCTCCGTGGGCAGAGTGGTTGCCGAACAGCTGGTGGACGGCGTTTGTGAGGTCACACTACAAATGCAGGGAGGCAAACATACATACAGATCAATGTGAGTAAGAGTCACGTAGGAAATCAGCAGGATTTACTTCTGTCGAACAGCAGCTGCTACAGAGGTTTGAGATAAATTAAATACAAAATCACGTGTTTGTTTTGGTTCTAACTTCATTGCTGGATTCACCCCAACACGAGGTTACATTCATTTAGGTTGCTCTGAACATGCATTCAAGAGCAACCTGTAGAATAATAATCCAGGCTATCAGCTGCTTTTATTGACTCTTACTGTATGCACCTTATTCCGATAACGAAAAGGAAGCAAACCAAGATACAATGTAAATGGGACGTAGGAAAGCACCATAAAATGTTGTCGACAATCGATCCTGACCCAGAAACTCTGACAGGAGCAAAGAGGAGATTTACAGCTGGGTTTCCTTAAAGGACATGTGTCAGCGCCTCATTTTTGTGGCTTGCAAAGAATATAATTTACGAAATATAAATCTGTTTTGCGTTACAGTAGTAGCTACAGTGTCCAGAGACCGCTTGTCCCAGAATGCATCCTGATTTTGTGACCAATGAAGGTGTCTAGCTGCTCGATCTTCATGAATGTAAAATAAAACCTGCTCAGCCTTGCTTCTAATTTTTCCCAGTGGTCACTCACGGTATTGCAGCGATCCGTCAATTCTTACTCATATTCGCACAACTTTTCTTGAGCCGAGAAAAGCGGTTTAAAACTATGTGATGTCATCCATAAGTCTATGGGCCTAGTGGAAAATCGCAGCCAGAGGGGTCTGAAGTCTACTGCGCACTCAGTGTGTTGCATAACAGGGAGGTAACCCTGCAAGACAGAAAACTTTTTTGGTGAACGTGCCAGACGAGTGATTCCCATCGGACTGATTGGGCGCCATCTTTGCGTTCACTCTATAGTTCTATTTAAAGTCTATATATGTTTTTACAGCAGTTGAACTCCACAGCTGAGCGGTTGTGGCTAGTACTGTTATTAGCAGCAGCCTAGCAAAATGGCAAAGACAGGAAAAGTTGCAGCTGAATGAGGGTAATTTAATAAGACGGGAACGCAAATACACGTTTGTGCTTAATGGCGACGAGCCAGTACGTCTCTTTTTGTCACGAGGCAGCGGCAGTGCCACATGAATACAATTTACGCTATCTTCAGCCACCAAAAGCAAGTCTGCACCAAAGTATAAGAAAAGATTCAGCGTTAAAAGTCAGTTTTCTTTTTGCTATAGCAACGGTTAGAAATCGCCAACAGAAGGTGCGTTTTTGAAGGTATGTGAGGTGTGACCTGACCAGAACAGGCTTTTGACATTAGCTAGATAATATTCTAAATGTCATTTTTTCAATTATACGATAGTCGATGCACACTTGAATGTCTGCTTGCCAATATTTTTATCTGCTTAAAGGGCTAGTTATTGATTATTACAACAGGCAATGTCAGTAGTCGATAGTCAAGGCTGTAATGTAGGCTAATACGATAACAAGCAGACACATTTATGACCAGCCTCTTGAGGGCAACCGTAATGCTGATGTTGGCCGGGACACCCATGTCTACTAACATATATTAAACTGTCAGCTCAGGAAACTCTCAAGGACAATGAGTTTACAAACTCATTGACATTTGGCATGACATAGACTTTTGGGTCAGATGTTTATTATTTTATTGAACCTCCTCTTTGATTCACCTGTTTATAACACCTCTAACAATAGGTGAGTCGCATTAAGAGCATCTGTTGCTACATTTTCACTGCTTCATTTGATATCAGTCCTTTATTAGTTAGATTAAAAGTGTTACTGTCTGACAGGAAAGCTGTTGTTTTCCATCTATTTCACTTTTTGTCCGCCTTTGTTGTTTGACGCCAGATGCTTATCATCCCACACTGTCCTGTCGTGCCGATTACAGCTGACATGGGAGGTTCGGGGACTTCACTCTCATTCACACTGATAAAGAGGTTCTACCTGGAAGTCACTCAGGTCAGTCATTAAGGGAAACACCAAACACCTCCAATTATAATAAGAAACACTAAATAGGATTAATTCTCCTATTGAGATCCATTCATTTGAATGAATTCAAAGACTCTATTTAATGTCTTAAAGCTGCAAGGTTTCCTTTTGTTAAACATCTTCCCTGATAGAGTGACTGACAATATGTTTCACAGTGTATGCAGGTCCCTCATGACTTCTTACTTAACTATGGAGACCTTTTATCAAAAAATCTTAATAACTGACTTAAAATAATAGAATGGAAAAAAAAAATCATTTTCATGTTCAGATGAAGTCCAGATACCAGGACCTGGAACTTTATCATTAATTTGCGAACAAACCTAACAATAACAGTAATAATAATCATTCAAGTAAAGCACAATTTACAATTTACAATTTAATATCAACAGTTATTTTCTTGGCTTTGCAGAATAAGTTGCCATTATTGAGTCCGTGTTCTGGAAAGCTCGATTTGGAGGACTGACGCTGAGACGACTGCTCTCTATTTATGAATGATCTTTTATGCTTACAGGTTGTGGAAAGTCCTCTTTACCAAAAAGTGTAATTTTGTGTTAAGTTTTTGAAAAACAAAAGAGTAATGTTTTATACATGGAAAACAAAACGTCACATTTACAGTTGAAAGCGCAGAAGGATACACATATACTTGGGAGTTAAATAAAAATACGCCGTAAGAAATTGGGAGTCATTGGGGAAAAAAACGAAGCTGATTTGAACAGGTACAGGTTTCTGTCTCAGTGCATGCGTCTAACAAGAAACATACAAATTGAAGCTTAGTTGACCGATCACAGTTTAAACCCGTTCAATCTAATCCCTGTGTGGACTGCAGAGAAAGAAAGAAAAATGAATTAAAAAAATATTTAGAGCCTGACTGCACCGTTACAGATCTACAATAATTTAAAACTTAAAGGAGGAATTTGCAAAATAGTCAACTATTGTGTCTCACTCCCAGGCCGTCAAATACTGGCACATCGGATGGTGTCTGGCCCGAAACTATCGACCAAAAGCGACCTGGAAACGAGACTCTACGATCAAACATCTTTCTCCAGATTTGTCTTTTGCACTTTTAAAGTTTATTTGCTGGAAAATGGTAACAACAGTGTTCTCCTCCTTTAATGCACCGAATAAATTCAAGTCTCAATCATTTAATAATTCTTCTTTTGGTGCCAAAAACCTTTTCACATGTAAATAACACAAAATTTGGAGTCTGTATTTTAGTGTTTTTAATCTATAAAAAAATCTCTATATTACTTGATCCCAAAGTTTTGACCTGTACTTTATTTTATTGTCTGCAGTGGTTATTCAGATTCAGAATACTTTAATAATCCGGAGGGAAATTGTTTTTGTGCCAGATGCTCCGTGCACGGTACAAGCAAGGATATAAACAAGAGATAAAGATATAAATAAGAATAAAATATAAAATATAAAAAATAGAATAAAATACAAAATAAAATTGTAAGGTAGACAATAAAATAAATAATAAAGTAGACAATCTAAAGTGTTCAGTGACCAATTAAAGTATTTACAAATGTACAGTGCAATATATATAAGTTATGGAAATATACAATGTAAAGTGAAATGAAGACTTCTTCTTAGACTTCTTTGTTAAATTCAACAGGATGGAACAAGATTATAATCCACTGTATCCTGTATTATTTCAGAGACAGAGACCTCGGGAGAGAAAAACATGAGATGGGATCCAGGTGCGCAGAAACAAAGTATAACCTCACTGATTCTTGAGAGTCGGGACAAAACATGTCCCACATAGACAAGTCTTATTTATATCAAAAATAAAGAAATTAATAATGATTGACATACTCACAGAGTTAGATCTAAAGGAATTGTGAATACTGATGTTATGTTTTAGCATAGATAATTACCTTTTTGGGGGATATTTGTTTAAATGTATGACCTGTGGTTAGACGGCCCATGTTATTTCTCTTGTCCTCAGCAAGAGGTCACAATATTCACCAGCCCCCAAAAACTTTAAAAACCTCTACAATTGTAAAAACATTTATATCAAATCAAAGATAAGGGTTATAAATGTATAAAACAATGCATGCCATGAACATCTAAAAATATTTTCCATAGAAATTTGCCTATCAAAGTTGTGTCCTCTGTTTTCGTCAACTCCGTCAGATTTTTTAATAAACCTCATTAAATCGGGCAATAGCATGGTCAGCTATATCCCTGAGGGTCCCTTTTCATTCTCCTGGCTGTGGTGAATGCATCAATACCATACATGGTCTGGTATGTTTGACATTCTTTGATATTTTAGATGAACAATGTCAATTTTACTATGGTCACAGCTGGAGCATGTCAACACCATCTCTCCATTATGATACTTTTTATTAAACCATAGTGGATTCAATGAAGTATTTTATTGAGATTATGGAGACTGCTAGCAATAGCCAAGAAACTAGCTAGCTAGCTACAGTGTTTTTTTCTGCGGAGGGAAAAACATGCCATTTTGTCAACTCCGTCAGAGTCAACTCCGTCAGGTTTTATGTCTGACGGAGTTGACAAGTCCACCAATAATCGCTTAATGTGCTAATATTATACTATTTTCGAACACAGTAAAGGAATAGAATGTTATTTTAGGGTTTTATCTGCACATTAATGTACATATATAGCATGCAATTACATTATAATTATATACTTTTAGTGTGTCTGACGGAGTTGACACAAATCAAGTGTTTAAGGTAAACGTCAATTGTTAAAACATTTTTTTTAACCTTCAGCCTGCACCTTTACATGGTTAAATAGCACAGATCTTCATCTACATGAATACATAACTCTAATTAATATAGTGTAAATTTTCAAAAAAGGTTTTTCAGAAAGTGTTTTGTCCCGACTCTCAAGAATCAGTGACCTATAACAAAAATGTGTTATTAGATAAATCCAGATTTGGGTTGTAGACATCTAAACCTATAACATATTACTTTTATATCAAAATCTTATTCTGAGAGGATTTAAATCTCAGTTTATCAATGCGGCTGATAACTGTTGGACCTCGACCTCTCCCCCGCACCTGCAGTCAGCCACCCGGCTCTCTACCTGGCTGCTAGAGCCAGCAATAAAACTCACCTTTTCACACGGCACGTCGCCGCATTGCACACGGTTCTCCAGTGTATTAAAGAGGGAGCGAAGGGACTCCCCGGTCAGATGCTGCTGGCCCGGAGACACGATGCTGATCACCGCCCTGTACGCTTCCTCCACGGCGGGAGAGCCCGAAACTGGACCGAACGAACCCAAAGTGGCGAGAACCAGCAGCGCGGAGCAAAACATCTTCAAACTTTATTTAAAAGCTGTTTTAACACTCAGGATGGATTGATTTAAACTGACACAAAGAGCGTCCAGCAGCAGATAGAGGCAGATGCAGCCTGGAAGTATTTCTACAGACACATTGAGGCGTTCAGAGCTCAGCTCACCGCTGATATCTGCTTAAACCACCGCAGTTTCACTGGACATGGACTCTGGATTATGATTGGCTGAGACATGACTCGTGCTGTCCTATACCTTACCTCTGGTCACACCTGTGCAGAGCAGAGAAGGCCTGTAAAACACACCTTCATGTTGGGCAGTAAGACCAGACTTGTTTTACACAGTTTTTGCACACAGCCCTGCAAGAATCCATAAAAACAAGGAAGCAGCTCAGTTCAAGGCAAAGAATCAAGAAAAAAAAAAAAAACATTCAAACAGGAAATAGGAAAGTAGGCTAAAGTAGAAAAAGCTTTAAAAGAGACAAGACTAGAAAATAAAAAACACCCAAAACCATTCAGTGCTTTATAAACTAAAACTTTTTATTTTTTAAAATTTTTTTTTAGATCTATTCTTTGACAGACAGGAAGTCAGTGTAAAGATCAGCAGCTCAAATCAGCTTCAGATCTAATCACTCACATCGCCTCAGTGCTCTTTACAATCTGTAGAGTGAAACACATCCTCTGTCCTTAGACCCCCGATTCGAGTGAGGAAAAACTTGTCATATTTAAATTTTACTAGGATACTAATATGCATGTAAACTTATTATCAGAAATAAAAAATGGTTTAACCCTTTGACCATTTAAATTTGGAGTTTTGACCCAGAAGAAAGTCAGATTAATAAAAAAGTTGTTGACTAAGAAACCTGACAAGCCTTAAAGGCTCAACAAAACAATTTCTGGAGCTACTTAAGCCCCAACTGTCCCCACCTTACACACCAATCGCAGCTTTTGACCGCAGTGAAAGAGAGCTGACAATAGAGGGGGCAGCTCTGATGTGGCAGATCTGATTGATCCACAGACTGGGACCAGAACAGAGAAAGCATGGATCCACCTTCAGCCCCCAGAGGGACGACCAGAAGTGACTGGTCAGAGGACCTGAGCTACTTTGGATGAGTGTAGGGAGGTAAAAAGGTCAGCACATTCAAAACAAACAGTAAAACCTGACTGAATAACTGACAGGAATAATCAGTTTCACACACTCTCAATGTACACGAGTATCACAGTGACACCTGTGTGTGTGTGTGTGTGTGTGTGTGTGTGTGTGTGTGTGGTGCGTGTTACTGTGCTAACCACCAGATGGCGCAGCTGCTCTGTGTAATACCACAAATGAATGCATCTGAGCTGCTTACGTCTGTTAGCCCCCCAAAATACCAGAAAACATGATTAAGTATTTTTGTATTTTTATCAGTTTTTTTTGTTTAAATCTCAACTTGTATTCAAATGTGTCTTTATATTATTTAGGTTGATAACAGAAGCCGGCTTTTAACTTTATTAAGTAAACTTTTGTTTAGTGCAATGGACTTTTTTTTATTCAATTGCTTTTATTCAACATGTCAGGTGTGAGATATCATTCATTTCTAATTAGAAATTACATTTAGCTTCTTTTTTTGCCATATTATCCGACTGCTGTTCTGTATATACAATGGTTAATGTGATGAAATACCACCGTACTTAGTACTTATACTTAAGCCTGTGAGATAGCATCAAGTTAATTACAGAACGTGCTGATATTGGCTGATATATCTGCTCCTCTGCTGTGGTGAGATACAAAGATTTGGACTTTTCCTGCTGTTGCTTCAAGTCTCGAGTTGAAAGCGTGTCAACAGTCACTGGATGTCGGTCTCAGGAATCACTGACGGGAAGGATATTGAGTTGATTGGCTGCACACCACTTCACACACATGAACAGACAGCAACGCACACACACAAGCTCGCTTATGCTTATGGCATGGGACCTTGGACATCTGCCCCTGCACACACACACACACACACACACACACACACACACACACACACACACACACACACACACACACACACAGACGCGCGTTGACCCGCACACTGTTAATCTTTAAGACAAAACACACACTGTCCAGTGACCTGTTTTTTTTACACCCCCCATCATCACGTCACTCTCTGTCACGTCGTCTGTCACACAAACCTGTGGACGTTCTCAACACACACATTCATCAAGTCCTGCATCTTCCTAATAACTGGTCTGGAGTCTGTTTGTGCTTCACAACATGTGATCATGTTCTTGAGTCACATAAATCCATTAAATAAAAATGAAATGTGTCCCCGAAAGAACTCCCCCCCCCCACGCCCCCCAACACACACTCAATGTCTGTGAGGTCACTGTATATTAGTGTACTCATGCAAACACATTATTAAGACAGTATGTTTACCTGTAAGGCAATATATGATTATTACATACATTACATCTCATAGGCTAAATGTCATGACATTCTTTATGTTTGACCTGTTTTTACATCATAATGTTTCGTGCTTTACTTTGGTTCACTTACATTTTGTGTGCTGAATTTTAGGATTTTTTTTTACTAATATTCTCGAACTGTTTCATGAAATGAATGTGGTTAAGACAAAAAGTGAAGTAAGTAAAGAAAAGTAACATTAAACAAGCGTCTCAACAAGTTCAGTTTCACTTTGTGGTGATGAAACAAACATGTAGCTGGAGACCATCTTGGACTTCTTGACCATCATTCAGTCTGTCTGTCTGTCTGTCCCCCCTTGTCTCATACACTCTCGCTGCCTGGCCTCAGCCCTACTTTCTTTCATGAGGCTGATGTTTCCATTACAGAAATAAAAGCATGAAGGCTAATCCAGTTACATGTTCCCTGGACGACACACACACCCACATGTACACATTTACACATATGTGCACACACACACACGCGCACACACACACACACACACACACACACACACACACACACACACACACACACACACACACACACACACACACTCAATTCACATCCTGGTTGCACACACACACATGAAGAAGCCTGCTGAAACACAAGAAAGCATGTACACAGATACACACATGTTGCAAGTGGACAAACACAGATGCACATACAGACAGGCATTGATAAACACACACACGCACGCACCCACATACACATACATGCGAGCACGCACACACACATGTACGCACACACATACGCACACAGGGGGCATGTGATTGAAGCAAGACCCCCTGTTGTGAAAAAGTCAAACAGAGCTTTCTGGAGCTCTGAAAATAAATACCAAACATTGGTAATCCACGCACACGCACACACACACACACACACACACACACACACACACACACGCTCACGCACTGATAATCTCCTGAGACAATTTGCCACAGAGCTGCACATGCTTCCTATGGAGTGTACAGATAGGGAGGAATGAGGGAGAAGAAAGAGGGATATAAGATCTTCTCTTCCACCTCACTTCTCTCTCCTTTTAATTCATACAGGACATTATTTACAGTTTGTTTAGTCATTTTAGATGTAGGATTTAAAGGAAGGAGGTGATATAGAGGTCACCGTGTGGATGGATTCAATCCCCGTCCTGACACACTGAGCAGCAGGGTTTAGTTTTTCTTTCTCAGCATTAACTTTTGACTTTTGAAATTATGACTTTTAGTAGCAGATATGTGTAAAGCTCCAAAAACATTAAATCCTACAATTCCCATAATGCAACCCACATGACTCTGGACTGCCTGTCTTTATAAACTCCGCATATCAGCTTGCAGCACAGGCTTTCTAAGATTTGTAGCCTCAAAGTCAAAGCTGAGATTATTTATGCGATGTCACTTGAGTGTTTTTCTCAGACTTGACAAATCTCCTTCAGAGCCGGAGAAGACATTACGCTGACATAAAAAGAGCTCCTCTCGACGAATAAATTGACTTTGACATTTAAATTACTGTTCCTTAGATATATATGAAAAACCTAAATATAAGAAAATATTACAAAAATGGGTTTAAAGTCAAGATGACTTCTTTAAACTGAGAAAGTTTTCTTCAATTAATAAGTTACTTAACCTCTTGTTATGTAATATGCTGGCTCTGCAATTTTTACCAGCCGTCTGGTGAGTTTGTTTTTGCCAGCCACTGCATCCAAGATCAATAATAATCTTTCAGTCTCAACTTTGTATGCCAACATGCATGGAGAAGAGGTCCTTAAAACGCTCCGAGGTGTGAAAATCTAACCGGACAACTGAAGCCATACATCCACTGGTGAAGGCAGCCATATCTAGCGACGTTAAAGAAAGTGAGAGAAAAATTCCTGGGTCTGGCCTTTTATCTGGATCCAAACCAAAAGTCAATGGGGTCTATTCTGGGCTGTGCCCCTTCCTCCACGAAGTTTCAGGAAAATCCATTCAGTGTATTTTATGTAATCCTGCTGACAAACCAACAAACCAACCAACCGACCAACCAACAAACGGACACTGCCAAAAAATGTAGCTTCCTTGGCGGAGGTATTAAAGATAAATTGTGTGATTGCAATCTCTTCAGAAGTTATTCGTACCAATTCTCCCTGCAACCATGTACCATCCGTTTCATGAATTATGTGTTATTTGCTGTTCCATAGCAACATCTTCCCGTCTCTATATTCCCAAGGTTGTGTTACCTGTGATGCCCTACAGCAGCCGCGTTTAAGGACACGCGCTCAAACGTTTAGATCCCACGGGACAGCACTTTTCAACTTGCCCCGGTCATTTTCAGGACACTGACAATTAAGTGGTGCAACTACCCTTTAATTAGATATAGGAAGAAATAGTGTCCTCGTTAAGGACGTAATTAACTCAATCAATGAACGCTAAAGAGCACCGAAATACCAATTAAGCTTCACGTACAGTACCTGAACGCATCGTGTGTGTTTGTGTGTGTGTGAGAGAGAGAGCTTTGTTTTTATTATCTTGTGGTCGGGCATGTGAGGGTTAATACAGTAAATTAATAAATGTATGGAGGGGAGAGAGCGAGAGAGAGAGAGAGAGAGAGAGAGCGCCATAGGTAGTATAATTATCTGGAGTGACCTGAGTGTCCATGCATGTAGGACATCCCCGCTCTCTAACTCTCTTTCACCATCTCTCTCTCTCTCTCTCTGGATCTCACTGCTTCACCATCTCCCTCAGCTCCCTCCATCTTCACCGTTCTTTCTATAAGAAACACCTCAATAGCCTTTAGCATCTGTTGTCCGATTCTTTCTTTAGCAAACTATATGATATCCGTGTGAAAGTGGTTGCAGGTAGTGATGAACCTACAGAGAATTATCACCCGAATCTGCTGGTAGAGTAGTTTAGTTTAGTTCACTCTCAACAGTCTCATCACCAAACAACAGAAAGACACGGTTAGCAACTAGCTGGTGAACACGGTGGAGCATTTAGCAGCTAAAGAGCCAGATGTTTCCCATGTTTCAGGAGTTGGTAGAGACCAAAAACAGAGTTAAAAGAGAGTGAATATTGGATTTACATTCCCACAAATGAATGACAATGTTGCTCCAAAACTGCTGGATGTCGAAAAAACAACAACTGTTAACTAACAAGTTCTCCTCACCAGCTTAAAGGAACAGTTCACACATAATTGAAAATTCAGTCATTATCTTTTCACCCACAAGCCGATGGAGAGTCAGTCGTCCACAAAACATTTCTGGAGCCTCACAGCAGAAAAGCATTGCTGCATCCTCTTAAACAACTGAAGTAGATGAGGATTCGTTTTAAAATGTAAAAACTGAAACCATAAAATTGCTCCACACAGCTCGTCTGACATAATCCAAGTCTCTGGAAGCCCCAGAATCCAAAATTGATTTGGAAGGTTGTTATGTACACCCTTTTTAAAGCCAAAATCTTGTGAGTGAGCATCTGAAGTGGGTGGTGACCAAGTTTTGTGGGTGTAAATAACTGCGAATCAATTTGTCTTTTTGGTTGTGTCCATCTACAGTTGTTTAGGGGAGAATGCTGCAACGTTGTTTTGCTTTGGCATGGGGGTGAGCAGCTAATGACCGAATTTTCATTGAACTGTTCCCTTCAAGTCTAAAAGGAACAGTTCAAGAGGTGATCAGTATCAATGTTGTGTTCCCAACTTGTTTCTGCTGCCACTACAGGGCCAGAAAGAAAAAATTACTGCAGGCAACAGAAAGAAAAGTACAATTATGTCTGAGTTTTGTATCATCTCTGTCCTACTTGTGCTGCTGCATTATTTGTCCTGCAGTCCCCCCTTCCTGTTGAAGATATTATTAATCATACAGTAAGCGCTCACATTAAATAAGCTCTAACATGTGTGTTTCAATCCCCAGATAAGGTGAGTAACTTTGTACAGTTGGAGCATGATTAGCATAATACATGTAGTTTGTGCAAATCTATGTACATGTGTTGAGGATTTGATTTTATGGAAGCTCTTCTCATTCTGGGTTGTTTTTTTTTTATAGATCCTCTGAGTAAACGCTCCAGAGATGAGATGATTTCGTGAATATTTTACTTTTTCCTGAGATGCCTCCAAGAGCCGCACGTGTTGGTCATACACTAATGATTTATTGTAATCTTTCAACCTTGCAGATGGACAGAGTGCTGATTGAGAGAGAATAAAAAGAGGTGGAGGAAGGGAGGGAGGCGAAGGACATAATGATGGAGAGAGAGAGAGAGAGAGAGAGAGAGAGAGAGAGAGGGAATTAAAAAAATCAGTACTTAAAAATAATAACCATGTCATGGCCTGATTGGTTTGGTTTTCCCATATTTAACTCAGTGGACTGGGAAATGAGAGGAAGAGGAATGGTGGCAGATTGAAAGAAAAAAAAAACGAAACAAAAGGCAGTGAATGAATTGAGTGAAAGAGAGGGACAGAAAATGAAGTGAAGGGGGTTGGGTGCGGAGAGGAAGCAGACAGAAAGGAAGATAAAAGGAATGTGGATAGTTCGACATTACACAGAATTACACTTTTTTGCTTTTAGGCTCCTGTTCATGTCTGTTTTAATCAAACGAGACAAAAAAGCAGAGAGCAGAAAGCAACATTATGTAACTATTTTACCTTAAAATCACAGCTTCAACCTCATGTTGATGGTTCAGTGTCTTGTAACAGGGTGAATCATGTCTCTGTCTCAGCCACTCTGCCCCTCTATCACTTGTTTCTGCATTATGTAACTTCAGTGAGAGGGTCGGATCACAGCGTTACATGCATGTTTACTTCAACATACTAAGTTTTCAACATGTAACGTTGTTATGACATGATGAGTTCTGTTTGTCGTTAACGCTTACATCACGTCTGACAAACTGTTACGGACCTGGGATTTGTATTTACGTCAGCGGTGTTGCACTCAGAAACGGGCGCCAAATCGTACAAAATGTCAAATTTGACTTAATGTTGCTTTAACATGTAACTAAATTAGTAGAAAAAAACATGTCCAGCTTGTGGTAAACCTCTATGTAGGCCGAGGTGTGAGCACTGCAGAGGCACAAAGACAAATCCCACCATCATTTGAGCCGACACCAGAAAGAAATAAAAGCTGTGGTTTGCCTCATTACGCCAGCCTTTAGCCCGGCCTCAGACAAGAAGTAATGAGCAGCAGGACAGCCAGTCATTAGCCTAAATAGCCTCAATGGCAAAGGAAAGTCACGTTGCTTTCCAGTGGCCATGCTTAAACCTCTGTGAGAAAAACGTTGAGCTCCCTCTGGAAGAAATGATTCACAATTATACTTCAAACTCCTCTGAATTAAACATGACACCGGGCACATTCCCAAATAAAATGATTCTCCTCAATTGATTGTTATTACTCTGTAGATCGGTAAAGACACACATTTTACGGTTTTATTGTGCTGAACTTTGTTACAGGTCATAATTTAGTCTTATCTATTATTCACACTGAAATGATCTCTTTTCATCCCGGCACTGAGGCTAAAACTGATTCAAGGTCCATAAAGAAAATATTTGGAAGACTCTGTAACGTGAACTTTGATTTCATGCTTCTGGTGTGTGTGTATATATGGGTGTGTGTGTGTGTCTTTGAACTCTGATTTCACGCTTCCAGCCGGCTCTGAAGCTTACAATGATCTGCAGAGAGAGAGAGAGAGAGAGAGAGAGAGAGAGAGAGAGAGAGAGAGAGAGAGAGAGAGAGCAGGAAGAAAGAAGACTTAATATGAATTTAGGATTATAAAACTCATAACACCCGGAGGAGAGTTTCAGTCCTGATTGAATGTTTATTGACATAAAACCTGTGTCACAGCTGACAGTGGTGGGAGGTTGAGACACTTTACTGAGTGAAATTGTTATAATAAAAAAACAGCTCTCTGGGCATTTTTTTTTTATTGTTGACGGAGCAACACAGCATGAAAATATGTTTGTTTTTTTTCAAATTTCAGGTCCGTAGTAACCTGCCAATGATTGAGGTAAAGTCTCTATTTTATTGGCACAGATTATTTTTCAGCCTTTATTTGTGGCAACCTCTGGGGCTGAAAAATAAAGCCAGTGTGGAAGTACCACAAACAGTTTCTGTAGTTCCTGGATTGGCCACTTGAGGCTGGCTCCAAAACCAAGTCCATCCCCATATGCCATTTTTCCACTAGCACTTTTGGTCGCGCTGAATCAAACCGAGCTGCTCTGATTTGCTTTTACATCACCAGTTTCACTGTGCTAGGCTGCAGTGACGTCTCACGACTGCAGCCAGCCCGGAACAAGCACCTGTCTCCCCCTAAAATCAATACTCAACTCATGTCTGTGCAAGAAACCTGAGAGAAAGACGTTTTTAAAAGTCTGTGTTCAGCTCTCAGTACTTTTGTAGCGTCTAACTGAATCCCTTTAGTTTCTCTCATCCTATTTGTACTGTCAAACATCTGCTGTGTTTTAGTGTTTCGTCTCGTTCACTTTCAGCTGTTTCACATGTTTAGTTCCTGCTGGTGCTGCTTCATGATAAAAGCTTTTAACTGACTAAATAACGGGGGGCTTTTATTGTGAAGAAGTCATAGGAAATTGTAACTGAATTAGCAGAGCGACTTTGTTAACAGTGATTCTTGGATAGTACTGCGGGGAGTGGGACGAGCGCGTCATTGGTTTAAGACACACCTTTAAAACCGGTAGCCCAGTTGTGGTGGAAATGCAAAATCCCAGCTATGCCGGGCTGCCGTGCAGAGTCAAACCGAGTAGAGCCAGGCCGGCAGATGTATTGGGAAAATGGAAATAAACACCCATGTTAAAATGGCCAAATTATAAATGTTCAAAGCGTGGTAGTAAGAATGGTTTTGGCCTCTTTTGCTTACAACCCCAGAAGACCCCCATGTTAATATTTGACCATTATTGACACATAAAACGTTATAAAATAGCTGGTCACTGTAGTTCATAGCAATCATAAACCTTTTTTTTGTAGACTTAATTTACTGTCTATTTTAGTTTCCTTCTCTTGGAGGTGTTTGTGTCTATAAACTCAGTAAAGTTTACCTCTCTCGGCAGAAATGTGATGCCTCCCAAATCCTTCTATATCACACATGCCTGACTTTAAGGGTGAATCCTGCAGCAATAACAGTTTATTTGCTCACAGCATGGCTTTACAGTTCAGGCAGAGAGAATAAGCTATGAACTGGAGCCCAATGAAACATATATCCACAACTGACATGTGATCTTACTTGTATTGTCTTTTCTTTAAGTTTGTCTTGTTTCTCCCTGTCATTACCAGATCTTGGGGTAAACAGCTGTTTAACACAACACTGTGTCTATCTACAAAGCTGAAATACCATTTACGGGTAATATGTAATCATTAACTCCCCTCTCTGACCTCTCTTTGCCTCAGATGACTCCTGTGTCATCTATTCATGTATTAATCAAATAAAGGTCAAATGAAACACTACTCAATACAACAAATGTACATTTTTATTTTCAGGGAAAAAGATGAAAACAAACCAGAAATAAATCTATGAATCCTGTGCCTGTATTAAAAAGATATCCGATTCATCCATAGACATCCAAACAGAGACTCTGAACCCAAACAAACGGGTTGTTTACTTTTGGTGGTTTTGTTGATTTTGCTGTCGCTGCTGTTACAAAGAGTCTCTTCTTCCTGAGCTGAAAGTCATTTTCTTCCCATTCACAGGTGAGTGTTGGATGACTGGACAATCTGGAGTGAAAATGTTCATTTCATAGATGTCTTGATATCACTTATGTTGCCATTTATCAAATTTTTAAGTAATATTTAGTTTGTTATTGGAAGGAAATTCCTTCAAATTAACAAACTATTTTTATTTTTATTTTAGCGAGCAAGAGTAAAAGTCTAACTCTCTCCAGCTTTTTATCTAGCTGTGACAATATTGTGATCATTTCTGTTTTCTTATCATCAGATTGACACCGTCTTCAGTCATGATGAGGAGCTCGGTGGTGTTTTGTCTGGCTGTCAGCTTTGCCATGTTTGGATTTGGTAAGAAAAAAGAAAAAAATTATTATCACTTTCATTAATTCTCTCACCTTTTTTTTTTTTTAATGCTCCTGAAAAGTGCAGCCAAATCAGAGAGATGATGTGTTTCACAAAGAGGAACAATTTTGGCAGATCAGTGTGTGCAGTTTGCATCTTCTGCTGTTGTGTCACTTGCTTCCGTTCACACAGAATCATTCATTATCTTTTTTAACGTTAAGTTCAATGTTTCAGGACTGGCAGCTTGGTCCGTGCACACTGTTGACAATTGTTTTGGTACAGTTTATTGACAATACAAATATATTTGGGATATTTATGTCAACCGTGATTGACGTTAACCAAAAAATACAAAAAAAGTGTGCTACTTAACAATAATAGTTCTCTCTTTCTCTTGCTTTTAAGTTTCAGCACAGTGAAACAAATGTTTTTATGCCTTCTTTGGTGTGCTATAGCGTCGCGGTTGCATCTGTCTAATTCAATTAACATTCAATTAACCAAAGTGAAAAAAAAGAAGATATTTTTCATTAGTATATTTTCATTCTCATCTAACTCTCACCAAGGAAGCCATATTTCTCAAAATGTCTAACTATTCCTTTAGATGTGGGAAGATTAGACTCCTTTTCCCTTAACCTCAAAGGTCTCTGAGAGTAGCAGTGAAATGAGGAAACTAATGATGACTGATTGTCGCCCTTCAGACAGAAGTGAAAACCTGAGTCAGTGAACTCCGTCTTGTTCCTTCAGGCCTCTCTCTGCAGTGTTACTCCTGCCCTGGCGGCTCCTCAGAAAAGTGTGGAGTCCAGCTTGAGTGTAACCAGGCTGACGACAGCTGCCTCAAACTCACCAGTGGTGGTAAGCATTGTGAAGTGTTTCACTATAAAATGACCTTTTCTGTCTGGGTGAGTGGGACCATGAGGCTCATGTAATCTCATGACATCACGTTGAGTAATGTTGTTAAACCTTTATGTTTTTGGGGTAATAAAAAATGGGCCTCCTTCTTCAGTGATTAATGGACAGTTTACATTTTTACTTATGGTCCTGTCCTATCCTAGACACATGATATTTGGAGGAAAAAGCTTCTGAAAAAGTAATTTTTGGGTCTTTCTTTAAACTGGCTGACATGCCTTTCCTGTTCTTGTCACTGTAATGTACAGTGCGGGACTACAGCAGGGATTTGTCATAATAGATGTAATAGTAATGCTCACTAGACTTAAGCTGAGTCTCTCATCATGTTCCCCCTCAGAAACCACCTACACCTCCTGTATGAGGTACGCAGACTGCAACTTTATGACTCTGGCCTCCAGATTTGTCGTCCCTGAGTTCACCTTCTCCTGCTGTCAGTCAAAACTCTGTAATGGACCTGAGAAAAGTGGCTTTCAGAAGTTTTTGGATTTTTTCGGATAAGAAGAAAACAGAATCTCAACTTCAGATTTCCAAATGCTGATTATTCCACTTCATGTAACCACTGCCGAACGAAACAATAAAGTCCTGGCAAAAATATGTGTCCACTTAACCTGTTGTGTGAAGGAAACAGATCCTGTACAGATGTTTCATGACGCTGTTTGTAGCTCAGCGGGGTGTAACACACACACACCATGTCCACTCTGCCATGTATGATGGCTGGATTCACACCTGTGATCTAAAGCTTTCAGTAAGAGCCAAGAAAACCTAAAACAACAGCTTAAAAACAGTCTGAGGAAATACATCAAAGTTTAAGAATGTCTGCTGCTGCCCTTGAATAATAATCAAGATTGCATCCAGTTTCTAAACAAGCTGCAGTGTGTGTGTGTGTGTGTGTGTGTGTGTGTGTGTGCTGTTAGGCCTGTTTCTGCAGCAGTGAGTAAGTGCAATTTCTTAATTTGTTGACTTTAATTAAAAGAAGGACGACATCTGTTACCTGAAACAATGTGTGTGTGTGTGTGTGTGTGTGTTATTTGCTGTTATCACCAGTCTCAAAATCTCAAGACAAGATTGAGCGCGGACATTTATTCTGAGTTAAAAACAGATTTTTTTTTAGTGAGAAAGTAAAGATTTCTGGGAAATCATTACACATCAAAGTGCGTCAAAGCAAATGATGCTATTCTACACAATATATATATATGTGTGTGTGTGTGTAAGGAGTGTGTGTCTGTGTGTGTGCATCTGCACGTTACAACCCTGTCCAGGTGGCGAGATAATTAAAAACATTTCTCACACTTGATTTTACATTGAAATCTCAACACAAACATCTGGCTGGGAAAGGGAAGAAAAGACCAGGTGTGTGTGTGTGTGTGTGTGTGTGTGTGTGTGTGTGTATGTTTTGGTGTGTGAATGACTGAGAAAGAGAGACTATAATAGGCTGTTTTGGGTGGTGTCTTTTGGTTATGTAATTAGAATATAACAATTATAACTAAACGAGATATGTATTAAAAATGTACGTAGGGATAGAATACCATCAAACAGGACATATGTCATACTTCAGCAATAAACACTTAACAGTTTGTTGGTTATTTGACTGGTCAGTAGGCTGACTAAATGTTAGTTCCTGCAAAACCACCAATAGGTTAAAAATGAGTGTTTCTTTATGTTGCAACTTTACGTCTGCTTAGGTTGAATTCTCTACTTCGCTGCGCCTGTGCTCTGGTTAGGTTTAGGCACAAAAAAAACTTGGTTAGGGTTCTGAAAACATCATGGTTTGGCTTAAAATACCTGTCTTGGTCGCCATGATGAGAGATGGAGATAGTCCGACTCTCCATGAAGAATAGCTGGTTTTAGTCGCCAAAATAACAGCTGGATATATCCCCAGGCCTGCTTTGAAAAGACCCTGTTTTGTCACTACAAAAATGGCTGGATTTGTCCAAAGGTCTCTGATTTTGTCTCCACTGAAACAGCTGGAGAAATCCCCACATCTCCCTAAAAAATACCTTTTGGTCGCCACAAAAATCGGCAGAAAATGTCCCAATGTCTCCTTAAAAAAACATGTTTTGTCGGCACAAAAATGGCTTGAGATGTCCTTTGGTCCTCTTAGAAAACACCTGATTTCCACAAGAACAGCTGGAAATGTCCCCATGTTGCCTTGTTACCTTGAAATAATAAATAATCGTAGCATGTAATGTGAACATGATATGCCACGTTTGGTACAAATGTCAACCTTGGTCGTATCTGTGGTTTGCAGAGACATTAACTGCTAACATGACATCCTGGTGATTGGGCTGCACAGGTGTCTGTGCTTAAATCCCTCTCAAGATGGAAGAATATATTTCAGAAGCAATGAGGGGAAAAAAAACAGGAAACTGATGTCTCAGCCTGTCTGATCAGCCTGTAAGACTTAAGGGGAGGGAAGCTTCTCGCTTTAAAGTCGAGTGCATTTCACAGACAAACGAGAAGCGTGACACAGAAGGGAAAAAACACAACAGCCGACACGTTGTAAAGCCTTTGTTCAAGTACTGAAGTATACACACAGTGCAGAGCTGGATGTGAAGCCTGAAGCAGCACGTGTGAGTGTTTCAACTGAGAGCCATAAACAACAGTCATAATCAGACACAGTATCAGCTGCTTTTTTGAAAGGTAGAAGCGTGTTTTTTAATTAACAGCAGATGTTTTTTGGGTGTCTCAGCGAATAACTGAAGTTTAACATTTTCGAGAGGCGTTCGCGTCAGTACGTGTGAGGCCTCGGGAGCTTTCTGTTTCTCCCCACAACTCTGCCCTCCTCCTCCTTTTCTCTCACTGCCTTTGGATTTGAACACAGTTAGTTAGACATAAGACTGTTTTTATTACAAATCAAAGACTACCAGTTTTCAGTATCATGAGATTTAGTGTTTTGTCTGTTGCCATGTGCACTGGCTCGAGAAAAAGAAATGTCAGTGCTCCCACTGCTGACTGTTTCTGTGATTAATGCAACCAATTAAACTTGATTTTATGGCAGCACTTCCTCTTAAAACTGTTAAGAGTTTTGTTATGTGTGTGCTCAATTATTTCATACACTATCTAGTGTTTTGTGTGCGTTCCTTATCAGTACAAGGTCAGTTGAACGAGGTATTACATGTTGAATATTGAGCTGCTCAGTTGCAGTCGCTGTTTCCACCTGCATCAAATTTCTGAGATACTCTGATTCTCTGGTGAGTGCTGAGGTGAGTGAGAGGTTGACCCGAATTAAAACACAACAGTTTCACGGTGTTATGTAAAAGTAATCTTGCTGTATGGTGGCAATAAACTCACAACGACTCAAAACACTTGTAATATCTCGCTGGTGGTGAACACACTGATGAAAACCTTTCTGACCTGACTGTTTTTAGAGTTTAATGTCTCAGCGACAGGTGACTCATTAAACGCACGGTTACCTTGAGTACACTTGCCAATTTCTCTGGGTTTGAACCTAACAACAAAAATATGCAACGCAGATCTATTTACTTTTAGACATTTCAATGCAGAGTTCTTACATTTTATATCTTTAACATCTCAAGTCAGACCCATATTGTTACTTTTATTGCTGTTTGTTGTCGTGTATTTCTTGATAAATAAGGATTTTTGTGTTTTGTTCTCAGTTTCAGTCTCCTACCCACTCCTTTCTTATGTCTGCTACTACTGCGACTACACAGTGTCTCTGCCTGGTGTTAACAGGCTGTAAAACTGTGACTGGTAATAAAAGACAAGCGGCAAAGCTACAGGTTCACTACCTGTTCGGATAATGAGCTTTACCGTTCCTCTTAACAGTCTCGTAGGACTGGTTTGTAACTGTGTCATCCTGGTAATCGAGGCAGCAACTGGTTTTATTTTCTCTCCCTGTTGCTGTTGCATAGAAACCAGACCTGTGGAGGGTTTTGTATAATTTTCTGTATTTTTTATATATATAAATATATATATAATCTCCTCTAATCCTGGACCAATTAGTTTCAGACCAGGACAGACAAGACGAGCGTCTCCCTCTCCCTCTCTTCTTCCCTTGATGATTTTTCTTTTTCTCTTCCTTCGTCGTCTCTCCAAATCTCTCTCTCTCTCTCTCGGTCCGTCTAAATCCGTGGCTTGATTTTGCGCATCAGCGGCTGCACATATAGACACTCGTACACCAGATCATCCAACATTAATTTTGTTTCCTATTAATCCAATTAGTTCTAAGAAATTGTTGATTTCCCTTCATCCCTTCTCTCCTCATGTCCTCTTTTTAGTCCCTCTCTGTAAAAGCCCACTACGACATCTTCTTCTTCTTCTTCTTCTTTCTTCTTCTTCTTCTTCTTCTTCTTCTTCTTCTTCTTCTTCTTCTTCTTCTTCTTCTACTAATATTTTTTTAACACTAGGAAAAACTACAGCAATTAAGGTGTGTACATGGTTTTTACCCTCACCAACAGATCAGAGATCACAGTTGCGTGAATTTTTAAAAAAACAAATTCTTTCCATCCATTCAAACGTCCCTCTGCTCTCTTGCGTTCTCGATCTCTTGGGGGCCTTCAGGCATGTGTGTGTCTCAGAGATCCCATGGGGTGAGTGTCTCCTGGGTATCTGTGACATGTGCTCACTGGGAGTACGCAACACACACACACACACACACAGACAGACACACACACACACACACTCATTGTCCCAGTCGGGGGTACAGGCCTCAGATCTGGGGGAGAGAGCAGCACAGCGGGAGTACAAGGGGAAAAGATTATACCTTAGGGGCTGACACACACATACAGAGACACCCACATGCAAGCAGACGCCGAGCGCGCAGACAAATGCACACAAGCACAACACACTTTGAACTTTGAACGGCGAGGTGAAATCCGTGCTCTGTGTGTGACACTCTACAAGTAACTGAAGAGTTTCGTATTTGCATTCAGTCAATGATGCTTTTTAGTACTTCTTCAAAACACCCGCTGATTTTAAAGAAGGGGCAGTGGAAGGGGAAAAAGTAAACACACATATAAATTCACATTTTGTCTCCCTCTCTCTCTCTCTCTCTCTCTCTCTCTCTCTGGTCTCTCCCACACAGATTTCCTCTTTGTCTTGGTTATATATAATGACCACTCAAGCATGGAGGACCAATAGAGCGAAGGTCAAGGGTGAAAAGGGCAGGGGGGGGAGCCGGTTCAACAGTGTCTGTGTTCGTCTGTGTTTCTGTGTGTGTGTGTGGGGCGCACACAAGCATACTTCAGGGACAGAGGACATCAGCGTGGTCGTCGACATATCTGACAGCAATTATACCAGCACTGAACTCAGATCAGCTCTCATGTCGAACTATTTCAAGAGTCAAACCTACTGAACCACGAGACGACATGTCAGGTTTGTTGGCGAGCTGTCAGCGCGTGATCACACTGTCGTTAGATTTTAGGTTTTGAGAATCACAGAGAAGCGATGAAGTGAACCCTGGTGTTTGACAAATATCATCATCAAAAGTCAGTAAGATAATCTATACGGATCGTTATAGTGGATCACCATGTATCAAAGGAAAGAAAGAAAGTGAATCACACACCTACAAATACATGTTTTTCCTCTAACCAATTTATCCGTTTAGATCTGGGGTTAATGTTTTTCAGGCCAACAACCCCATAGCCGATAGAGAGACCAAGCAGGGACCCCCTGCTAAATATATTGTATAAAATTCTGTCACATAATGCATAAAGCACATTAGCCTCACCCGCTGCATTATCTGGATTGTTTTGAGTTGCAAAACAAACCACTGTGGCTCAAAATTATGTCTATACACTTATAGATAATGATTCAGTTAACCGGCCAATGTGTTTCAATGATAGGAAGTTAGCTCTCAGTGATTTAGTGTGTGGTTTGGTTATAAATGTATCTTTGAACATATGTTGGACTCTTAAACATGTTCCTAAAAATCTCCAAAATATTATCAAACAATAATTCGGTGCCCCCCTGCAGTAACTCTGAGGACCCTCTAGGGGTCACAGACCTCGTCTTGAAGGATCTTGTTTGTTTTGGCATCAATTGCTGAGTTTTAGTGATGTCTGCTCAGCTTGTCTGCTCAGCAACGCGCCAAAAAAATACATGAAAAACTTTAAAACAGGAAAGTCTCTTTCCAGAAATCATGACCTGGTTACTCAAGCTAATCCATATGGGAACAATTTTCCTTCAACCAAACCACACCCTCCTACTGTAACACCACGCCAGTGCCAGGAAACTGCACCTACTCATGGGCAGGGACGCCACTATGGATTTTGGGCCCCATGAAAATATTTTTTTTAAATTAAATTTTGAGTGCTATTTTACATAAAACTATGCATTTTGATGGTCTCTCTGGGCCCCTCTTAATCATGGGCCCCTTGAATCCTTGTCCTTTTCCCCCCCTTTTCGGTGCCCCAGCTCATGGGCGAGGTTAGCAAACTAAGCAATCAAGCGAGCTAACAGCTACAGCTAACAGGAGGACACCGTTAATGTTTACGTCCTGTCGTGTTTGAAAGCAGAACAACTTTGGAGTAAAACTCTGGAGAATGGATCAAACTTTTCAATCTGTGCAAATTAAGTCTTACATAAAACTATCAAAGAGTACAAGAAATGTAACCCAACATCCAAGCAGTGAAAGCAGTGAAATTTGGTGCCAATGTATTGTGAAATGCGCTGTATGAGAGGAAACAGAGAAAGCTGATCACATTATGATATAAAGCAGTTGTTAGAAGCAGATTGACAGTTTAATTTGATTAATAGAGATTTTTCATTAGCAGTTTTTTTTCCTGTTTTATTGCATGACTCGGATATTTCTGTTGATAAGGAAACAATAATTGAATTTGGACACAGAGATGCTAGTTGCTCAAAAACAAAAAGTGTATTGTTTGACCCAAACATGGTCATGTAAGTAAGGATGCAGGTTTAGTTAGAGTTGCTATTCCTGTGTCTTTTCTTAGCCTTTACTGAGTTTGTTCACGTAAAAGCATTTATTGGATCAAAGATAAAAATGTATTGAAAACTTTGATACAGTAATATAAGGCAGCAGTGAGTCTGCACAGAGAGTCTAGATTCCATCTTTAAATATAATTGTTTTTAAGTCGTGCGTGACAACAAAGGAAAAGACAGAGAGGTGACGTCCTAGAGGGTGACACACACACACACACACACACACACACACACACACACACACACACACACACACCCATCCGACTCTGGTCCCCATATGGACCCTCTCCTGAGAGAAAAAGCTATCAGGGAGGCGTGTATGTGTGTTTTTTATGATGCGGGTGTGTGTGTGTGAGCAGAACAGAGGCCAGTGCACCAGTCTGGAAATAGGGGACACATTAATCTTATTTGTCATAACCTGTCCCTTGAGACGCTCGGACCCCCCCTGTCCCCGTACCCACCCACCCACACACACACATACACACTGACCCCCTCCTGTGTGCTATCGGTATCTGCGACGGACAGAGAGAGTGAGGCTAATTACATGTGAGAGTTAAGACGGTGGAAACAAGACAAAGACCGTGCTGCTGCTGCTACTGTGTGTGTGTGTGTGTGTGTGTGTGTGTGTGTGTGTGTGTGTGTGCGTGTGTGTGTGTGTGTGTGTGAGCGTGTGCATGGCCTTTGTTTGGGTCATAATATAATTCACTTTGTGTCCTTTGCTGTTACTATATCTCAGTAACACAAATTACTCTTACCCCTCATTAGTCTATGTTGGTGTCCAAACTTTGTGTGTCCATCTCACTCGTTTGTGTGTGTGTGTGTGTGTGAGCGAGTGAGTGTGGGCAGGACAAAGGGACATTATGCAGGACTCTCACTCCTTTTCTCTCTGTTTTGTCATGGTGCTGTTGGCGAAAAGACCCCGCGGTTTTTGCTGTGAAACCTGCAACAATTTTAAAAAGAAATTATGCGTTTGGATCCGATGCTTGGCTGTTACAATCAGTGACCAAATCTACGGAGACAGAAATATTACAGTTTTAAAGAACAATTTACAGATAAAGTTTTCTAAGTACCTTTTTCTACGAGGTTCTTTGCGGAACCTTTGTACTGTACGTCTGAACCCATTATTTCTGCGCGTGACAGATCAACCCAGCATACAGTACACTGTACACAAGCTGTCAGTCACAACTAAAAAATGATTACACACCACATGAGCCAGACACAAAAACAGTCAATAATATGAGACAAATGTGCAAAGCCAGGGGAAAGTGAGACAGCTGAGGGAACAGTGACAGCTCTGACTGAGTCAGCACTGAACGAACACGACGACTGTGACGACCAGAATCTTTGTTTGCAGCATGGAAACAATTTTTCACCTAGTTTTTAACCAGCAGACCGATGGAGCTTAAAACACTAAATACAAGATAATGTGCACTGTTGATGAGTGTTAAATAGCAATAATATCAGACACAGTATGAGGCACACACGCACACACACACACACGGTGTATTGTAATGTACTTGGCTTGTTCTAAGGGTCAGCCATTGTAACTTATGAGAAGCTTCAGTTAATATGTGTGAAACTTTGCTTTATATTTTCCTTTTGAGACATATTTTCTGAAGGTTGTTGGCTCTGTTTGGTCTTGCAAGTGTCAAATTTTAGTGCTTGAAGAAATCTCAATGAAGAATATGTCAGAAGTGTTACAGTGTGTTGTGTAATAACCTGGAAAACAGGACAAAATGTGAGTTTATTTAATCTATAATAGGCTCACCAGTTGGCCTTCCGATCGCGAGGTTTATAGGGAACCAATGTAAACGCAGATCGTTTCATTATTCTATAGTCATGACATTGTGTAATCAACGTTTACTTCACAATGACACGTTGAAGCAGAAAACTCATCTAAAACCTGTTTAATTTCTGACTTTTTTGCATCATCCTTTACATTTGTCAATATTCAGCTCTTTCACGAGATCATAAAAACACATTCAAACACTCAATATGTAACTTCTGCTGCTAGTGGTCGCTTAATCCAAGTAAAGCCAAATATTTTTGACAAGAAGCTGGGACATCTCTAGTCACATTTCTGGCCAAAACATGATGTTTTCCTCAACCTAACCAAGTGTTTTTTTGTGCCTAACCAGAGCACAAGCACAGCATAGTCACAACATGAAATGGAAAAGTGAACCAAAAGAAACAGTAACTTTGGAAAGGTTTGGAAGTATCTGCCCCTGAGATTTATGCCTTCACCTCAATACAAAGGAGGTTTGTTTAGTTTCATCTGTGGTGCTCACAGCTTTGAAAAATTACATTACAAAAATCAACATAGGTATCTTTTCCGTGAATAGTATCATGATAATAAACAGAACAAGCAACAAATACTGATTTGTTGGTATCAAGTGGTTGTAATTTTCACACGCAAAGGCACAAATAAAACTCCATTCATCTGCTTCTTGTTGTATTTTGGTAGTGACAGAACACTGACAGACATTATTATTTACTAATGTCACATTTCTGCAGGGTTGGCGCCAAAGACTCAATGATACAAGTCTAAAATTGTCAAAAAAAGTAAAAGGAAGCAGTCTAGCCATCACATCATGACATTTGTATCTCACTCAGTTTGTCTCTATCTCTTTGTCCCTCGCTGTCTCCCTTTTCTATTGCTCACCTCCCGTTTTTCCTCCCCCCTCAGGCCAAACTGCAGCTATCAGATTTCTCTCTGCTTGGTTCTTTTCAATTAGACGTGCTCACTTCCCACAGCCCTCTGTGTGTGTGTTGAGTGTATATGAAAGTGTGTGTGTGTGTGTGTACGTGTGTTTCCGTGTTCAGTGTGTATGTGGCTGTGTGTGACACCTTAGGAAAAGACACCATGGTGAATTCTATTAAGAAGCCGCTCATTTTCCAACACTCAAAACGCAGCCAGTGTCCGCCCACTCTTCTTCTCTTCTTGTCTCTGACTCACTCTATTACAAAAAATGAGAGCATTACTGGCGACAGCTGATCGCATTATTGGTGAGATCATCGTATGTGCACACAAGGACATTTTCTTAACCTTATAAATGCCCATGCTTACGGTAATTACTTAGACTAATAAGGACTGATTTGTGTGTTTTTTTTTCTTCCTACAGGTGCTGATACACGGTCAATAAACAGATGTGTAATGACAGAAGTTGAGAACATCTGGAGAGGTGTCTCTGTGTGTCGTATATTAAAGCCAGGGCTGACCGGTGAGGCAAAGCTGCAGCTCAGACCAGTTCTGGAGGAGCCACTTCACTTCTGGAGGGATAAACACCTGGAGTCAAATCAGATTCTGCTCTGATTCTACAGTCGTTTACTGATGGGAGGAGGGCTGAAAGATTACTTTTAAACTTTTGGAATTAAAAAGTGGATTTACAGTATTTTCTTTCCTGTTTATCAACCTGACTGCAGCAGTGATCTGCAGAGGGGGATCTCTATTGTAGGGTGCGTTACAGAGAGGAAAGTGGAAAAAGACGAGAGAGAACCGGAGTCTCGGGTGAGTGCTGAGTTCAGTACTTGACCTGAATTCAACACACACACCCTTGGTGTTTGCCATGGCTCGCCTGCTCACCGCCAGTGTACAGTATTGGTTTTCTGGCTCTTAGGGGTCAATAAACATTTGCGTAAGTAACGGGAATAGACACAAATTATCTACGCCAAACTTGCTTCACTGGTGGGAAACACTGTTAAACATTCAACTTTGCCAATCAAAAAATCTGATGTAACTCAGGCACAAATGTTCACGGATTAAGTTAAGTTTTTGGTTGTATGCACGTACATTCAGTCAGATTTGCAGACTTGTGGAATTCTCTGTGTTTAAACATTGTACAGTACACAAGTACACAACTCAACAAAATATATACCATGGTTTAGTTGTTTTTTTACAATTAAATGCAGAGTATTGATAGTGGACCGAGTTACTTATTTTGAAAAGTGAAGCCAGTGCAGATATGCCTTAAACCTGCATTCTTTCTAAAGGCCCAGCAGATGCTGCCTCCACTGGTTGAAAAATAAGTCTGACTGTATGTAAGCATCTGAGGAAAATAACCCTCGTTCCCACTTGATTTATTAACTCAGTAAATATTTTAGTAATGGGTTTATGGTCTCAATCACTAGTTTAAAATCTTCTTCAAAACAGCATGAAGTTTATTTTGTAGATAACTGTCCCATTTAGAGTTTAACAGACAATAAAGCAGGGTATTTTTTAGGGCTACCTTGGGTTCTCAGTCAGATCCAATCAAGATATCTTCCCCAGCTCCACACTCTAACCCCAAGGCTTCAGCGGTTGTCTACAAACTATTGAATGACATGGATTTACTCAATGTATTTTATAGTTTAATTTGGAGAATTTGTTTAACGTGGCTGTACGTTTACTGGTATTTATCTAAAACGTTGTCCAAATGGGTCCACATCCTCCCTCGGTTTCGCGTTACTGTGCTGAACAACAGTTTGTGGTAGTAACACATGAAGAGACATAGCAATGCACCAGCAAATGTTGGGGGGAAACACAAGACGAGCCAATATAAACATGAATTTGAACAATGCAGTATTCAAAGTATTGGCTTTTCAGTTTTTTTTTTAATATGAGGAAGATAATGCACTGTTTGTTGGGCCTCAAGAAAATCACAGTGGGTTTTGGCAAGAATGTAAGCAGCTGGGTAACACACAGCACGTGTAATTTCAGACCTCAGAAATTGTATGTGGGTCTTTGCTGTTGTCAAAACAAGAAAAAGGCTGCCAGCAGAATGGGCAGAGAAAACTAACATTTGGCGCTGAATTTCCTGAATAACTCTTTTAAATGAGGCTGTGTGGACTGAAGGCAGCTTGGCATCTCCAAAACTGTACCAGGACGTGGAACAACAAGGTACTTTACACAAAAAGCTCCGTATGGCACCTGTTTACTGCTATAATGCATCTGTGCACTTAAATCAGAGCACAAAAAACATCAATAATCAATAGTTACTGTGCAGTAGTTACATTTCTCTCTAGACTATGTGATCTGAAGGAGTTTTAGTCACTCTGCAGCCCAACAATAATCGTTCTTTTGGATCAACACAATGACGCAGGTGGAGAAAACTCATACATCTCCAGTCTGTGTTTCCTGGTGAGCCATCCATCATGGACATGAGTAAGATGGCCGCCCTCTGTGCACCATGGGACGGGTAAAGTCAAACTTGGAGGTCAGTGTCCTCACACACATTTGTCCTTTATGTACATGTAACAGTGTGTTTTTATATACACACGTTTTTTTGGCATCTTTGCTGGCGTCATTTTACAGAATATTACTGTTGATGATGTTCAGGCTGTATGACACCACAGCCAATTTATCACAGACAAGATATGGTGTGTGTGTGTGTGTGTGTGTGTGTGTGTGTGTAGTCTATAAGACAGCCTGGGGGTTAATTAGAGAATAGTAAACAGAACACATGTGGCAGCTTAATATCCCCTCTGCCTTACAGCTTATTTCACACCCCACCCGCTCTGTTGCTCTCTCCCTGTTGTGTGAGTGTGTGTGTGCATGTGTGTATGTGTGTGTGTTTATCTGTATGGTCGGGGGGTCATGGGCGTTCCCCCGCCACATCTCCCAGAGGCTCTACCCTCCCACCCCTGTACACCCACACACAGCCGTGCTGGTGCTGGTGCAGGTGTGTGTGCAGTTTGGAGGTAATTTAAACCAGATGAGGTGGTGTCTTTCAGCCTGTGGCCCCGTCACTTCATCAATATCCAAGAGATGGAGGGATGGAGGAATGAGGAGATGGATGAGTGGGTGGAGAAGAAAGGGGGAGAGCATTGTCCCACAAAAAAACAAGACAAAGGATTAGAGAATCTATCTATCTATCTATCTATCTATCTATCTATCTATCTATCTATCTATCTATCTATCTATCTATCTATCTATCTATCTATCTATCTATCTTCCATCTAAAAATAAAGTTCAATTTCACCAAAACGTCCTTGTTGCCCTGACAATTAAGCTCTGACCCTGCAGCGGAAATGTTCTGGAGAAATCTGAGACAGTAAAGATCTTGTTCTCACTCCAGGGCAACAACATATAAATACAAATGAAAAAAAGAGGAAGAAGTCATCAAACATATATTGGCTTTGTACATCCTTTGATCCATTCTCGGTGGTTTGTTGTTGCTTTTGTGGTCTGTGCACTAAACAAAACAGATCCATGAGGCAGAATGTGTTTGTTACTATACTTTTTTGGGGGGTATCTTTTATTATTAATACTGATGCATGATATTGGATATTTGTCCAATATGATGTGGCACGATATGATAAGCGGAATATTCCTTTCCTTTCCTATTCCAACCCTTCACGTCCATGCACTCCTACGTATGACAATGATCTCTTCAAAAAATTATTAAATGATCGATTGCGTGTAGAATGTCCCCAGGCTTACCATCTATAAGCTACACAGAAATTAAAAGTTTGGCCGTGGTTAAGTGAAAAAACTTCCCCGACAATAGAAAAACCCCCTGTGAGAGAAGTTCTTTTTGTCGGCACTGAAGGCAATCATATTCACTCATCCATCACACACTCACTCTCCCCTGCGTCTGTTCATTGTCAAACTCCTGTCTGTTTATGACGCCTCTAATTTCCTAATTATAACTGCAAATTTCATAGGAGGTCTGGTTGCAGCATTTAAGGCATTTACGCTTGACGACAGGGTGCTGTTTTCCCCCCGAGCGTCGTAGTCTGAACTTCGGCAGTTCTTCCAGCGTGAACCAGCGACCGAGCAACAAAAGACCAATCTGTTAGACCAATAAATGAGCAGTCAGGTGTGTGTGTGTGTGTCTCCGAGCAGTAAATGAACACTCTCTCTATCTCTCATCTATCAAAGGCTTGACACCAGGAGCAGCTGTGAGAGCGAACACACACACACACACACACACACACACACACACACACACACACACACACACACACACACACACACACACCCTCTCTACTACTTTAGCAATTTGGGATAATTAGCCTACTATACAATGTCCGCCTGTGGTCTCCAGGGGTCCTGTGGGCTCGGTGTGTGTGTGTGTATGTGTGTGTGCACGTCTGGTAAGGATCAGCTGTGTTAAGCGTCCCGTGACATCTAAACTACTAATTCATTGCTACATTAACGCCATTGATTAACATACGGCTACACGCACACACTGACACACACACACACACATCTGGGGAACCCCTTGTGATTCCTTCAGCTTTTTTTCTGACAGCATGCAACCAGGTTTTGTGGGTTGGTCCCTTAAACACAAAAGAGACGGCCTGCACATAAACAAACACACACACACGGATACACGCACGTTTATCATCGACTTTCGGTAGTATCACGATACAGCGATGGTCATGCAGCCAAACTTCCACTCAATTCTGGCTATAAGAGAAAAGGAAGTTTTGAATTTAAATTCCAGGAGTTATGTCACTCTATCTTCTGATTCCTTTGGACAGTCAGAGTATAAAACCTAACAAACTGAAAAATATTTAGCAATGTTAATAATATTTAATATAAGTTAGAAAATGAACATTCTGATTATTTACATTTAGTTGTAATTCATAAAACAGTAGCCAGTATAGCCTCATCACCACTACAACAACATGCTGGGATAAACTGACACAAAAGGAAAGAGAGCCCAATTTGTAACAAGGCATGAATGATTAAGATTTTGTATTGCACAAACTTAATCAAGCTTCCTCAAAGTAAACAACATACGATTCCACTTCCTGTTTTATTGGACTTCCAATATATAACCTTTATATAACTTCCACTTCACCACATTTTGGAGGGAATATTACAGGTTTTACTCCACTACACTTATTTGATAACTTTAGGTATTAGTTACTTTGCATATTTCATGCTCCATCAAACCAAATCGGATAAATCGGATTAAAAAACACAGACTCGGATAATCAGTAAAAATCATGAATACTGGATCCATTAATTGGTCAACCCATATGGTATTAAGTATTTACTTTACTTGTCCTTTTGATACTTAAGTACATTTATTATCAGATACTTTAAGACTTTTACTCAAGTACTGTTTGTATGGGTGACTATCCCTTTCACCAAATTAATATTTTTGTACGATATCTTTACTACCAGGTAACTTTCACAACACTGTTAATATATAACATATAACTTAGATAACATGTAAAAGTATAAAAGGCCAAAGGACTACCTTAGTAATCCTGCCTATTCCTACCCTATTACTGCGAAAAAAAAAAAGAAGTAGTATAAGGCCTTTTGTGGCTCCAGAGAAAGTAGCATGAAATCTGATAAATGGCCTCCAGTGATGTCACTCAGTGGCTGTTGCATTGCTGGTAGTGTATGCGCCAGATTACCAGAGATGGTTCTGCTGTATCCATGTTGTTTTCAAACGGTCTATAATGAGTCCAACAGTGTCATAGGAGTGAAATGCTTGACCAGCGGACTGCTTTCCAAACCTGGCGCCTACATTACCCACAATGCAACAACCAATGACATCACTGGAGGCACTCTATCCTCCTTTAAGTGTCCTGAAAACTGAAGGATCTTCTGTTTGTGTGTCGGCGCCGTGGCCGCAGACAAGCAGCCAATCGTGATTGGAGAGCAGGAGAGAGCAAAAAACATCTGTGGGAGTTTCGTCTCCGAGCCAGTGACTAGGGAGCAGACACACGGAGAGATTTCATGCATGTGTGTAAGACGGAAAGATAATGATGTATAACTGTCGGGCTCACTGCTGCTACTGAGCCTCTGTGTCCTACTGTGACAAGAGCCAGGTGCTGGTAGGAGAGAGAGACAGAGAGGCAAATCAAGCAGCAAATCAATAACATCTTGATTGGAGATGATTGCTCTCCTCATCCCCGCTCTTCCTGTGTATATGTCTAAATGTGTGCATGTTATTTTTTGTCATCATGCTCTCCTCTCGACTCTCTCCTTCTCCTCACAATCTGTCCAATCACACACACACACGCGCACGCGCGCACACACACACACACACACACACACACACACACACACAATAACAATAGAAAATGAGCTGAGTTTTAATTCAAACTACGTTCCTGCTATACTTTCCTGTCACAATACATATATGTGCTTTCCCCTACAACAATCCAAGTCACTCATCACATTGACTGACTGAGACCGACTGTCTAGCAGCTCCGCGTGTATGTTCACTGCCAAATTGAAATTGCCCTTTGATTCAATTTTAAAGATTTGTAGTCATGGGGTTGTTCAATTCCCTTGCAGCCCAGTTAAAACCCGTCTGGCTTTCCCATTAAATTCAGACTTTATCTGGGAAAGAATGATCTTGGTCTCCTCCAGATCAGTGATTGAAGCAACCCATGCCAGAATAAATGTTGGCTAAATACGTTTCTGCAAAAGCACAGATACGTTTACGTTGCAACTTCATGTTTCTTTAGGTAACATTTTTGTATTTTCTCTCTAGTCACAATGCTGTGCTTGTGCTCTGGTAAGGCTAAGACACAAAATCAACTTGGTTAGGGTTAGGAGAACATATTTTTTGTCTTAAAGTACCTGTTTTGGTTGTCATAAAGAAGTATGAAATCCCCTCATCATCTTTCTCGCCTCACAAGTTTGTTGAACCATCTCAGCTGGTTTAAGGGACAAGTATGTTTACCAAATGCCTGAAACAGACATTCTTCTGTATTGCTAAAACAGCTCTTAATAGTGTTCAAAGAGATGTCTAATTCAGGTTTTCCTATTCTTACACATGAGTCATTGTGGACGGTGTTCACATGGCTAATTAGAAGACTGTGTGCAGCCTGAAGAGGAGACCATGCTGATTCTTCAGTCATGCGCAAAGGTACGGCATTTAATTTGATTGTCTTAAAGAGGGAGAGCGAGGAAATGTCTGATTGTTCTGGTGACTTGTTGATGCACTTACGTACAGGATTAGTGTTCACATTGTTGTTTTTTGCAGAAGTAATCAGTTTTTATTGTCAATTTTTTACAGAAAATGTTGTGTTTTCACATTTTTTCCTGATTATACGAAGAGACCACGTGTGCCAGATTGAGTCAAGAGCTTTTTTCTTCTTAAAGCAGGAGATGCTGCTGTTTTGTGGACATGTCTATCGATCAGAGAGCGATCTTTCTTTCTGTTGTTCTCTGACCTTACTGCCCTGTCCACTGCCTATTGTGAAAAAGAGAAATTGAGAGAGTGGACCATTGTTGCTTTCATTGACCCGCTCATAAAGCTAAAACTATTTGCATTATCTTCTCGTCTTCTTCCTTTCTCCTCTAGCCGCCTGTATTTTTTACTGCAGCCCCATCTTTCTGCCTCTGCTTATCTTTTATCTGTCTCTCTTTGACTCTCCCTGTCTCTCTCTCTCTCCGCGACAGGCTTAGACAGAGAGAAGAAAATCAGACAGTGATGGAGGTAAAGATGGAGCGAGGGAGGTAAACAGACAGACAGACAGCACTCCATGTCTGTGATCTCTGTGTGAAGCTGATCCCTGCTTGGCCCAATTCTTTACCTTCCTGTATCTCTACACCTTTTCGTCCCTTTCGCCTCCGTTTGTTGATTTTTTGATGCTGTCATACATCCCACTGAAGGCTGATTCATTTTTTAACTGCCAATTATCATTTAAAGATTTTATTTCTTAAATTAAATTTAGGTTATGACTCTCACTCCATCCTCTTTTCTTTACAGGATTTTCTCCACCTTTATCTCTTTTCATCGTCATCTTTTTCATCCTCTCTGCAGGCAGTGATCGCTCCGCTGACATGTGCCTCTGCACCCCACAATTACTGTCACGTTTGGCAAAGGTTAAAGAGAGAATGGTGAAATGATAAGCAATTACAGTGTGATGTAATTCTCTTAACAATGTCTTCTTCACTTGATGATTTCATTTTTTTTTAGGCGGTGCAGCGTTTCCATTCAACAGTTTGACCCCGGGGAGCCTGTTTCAAAACTTTTGGCTGGCGTGTGGCTCCACTTACTGCCTATTTTAAAAATACAGCACAGTGCTGCAAACGAGCAAACTGTGGAGCAGCAGCAGGAAAACACAAACAACAACCAGTTGCCTCAATTACAATAGCTGCACTCATATCCTGTACAAGCGAGGCAAACAACTGTGATTTGAGTTTTGAAATTGGTCATTTGGCCCTATTTCAGTGACGAGTCGAAAGTGGTGCTACTGGCGGGAAGCTACATTTGAACTTGCACATTAGAGACTGCAATGACTACAAGTTAGATGTATTCTGTGAATGTATAACCAGGTCATCCAGTCATTCTTGGAGAGAAATTGGTGAAGATAGCCCAGTCGTCATTCATGAAAGTTTCATTTCTGGAAATGCCCCTCTGGTGCAGTAGTCTGAATTGTAGGTCATCCACTGGACTTTCCCCCCGGAGATTGGGCTCTGATTTGTTAATAAGTTCTGTTACGTAAGTAAATTAATGTATTTAAATTACGTAACCTAAGTTATGTAAGTGACATGACTGAATGTAGATATTTTAGACTAAAGTATGATATTTTGCTAAACCTAACCAAGTAATATTTGTGCTTGAACCCAATCAAACTGCGACTGTTTCACAAAGTTACCAACAACCCAAAAACACTATGTCCTAATATGGGAACTGTTTGTCCCTAACGTGCAAAACTGATGCCAGAAGGGTCGGTAGAGCGTCATAGTGACAAATTTGACAAGTTGGGAGTAAGAGTGTGTTGACACATGGGGCGCACAGATTGAATGCAAGCCATATTTTTCACACACAATCAATACAAAGATGGGGGGTGTTAATGACACAAACCGCATTGATACACAATATTTGCATCATTCACGTATTTGCGCGAGTTGAAAAGTGAGAAATTTGCACGTGTTGTTCGGCTTTGACGAGGAGAGATAGCCGTGTCCGAGCTGCCAGGAGCCAATCAGCTTTGGAGGGGAGGGTCTGTTTCAGAGCCAGACTGTCTGGAGGATTTTACACTGTGTTCTGCTCTGATCTGGAGCTGTTTACTGACGGGAGGAGAGCTCAGAGATTTAGTTTTGGATTCAGTTTTTTAAAAACATTTTGAGACCTTATTGGATCCATGCTACCAGATGACAACATGATGGGGCAATACTAAGCTCAGAATGGGATACAGACAGGTTTTTTTTCTCCATTGCTTTTGTTTCCTTTTTGGATTCTCTGTCTTTCTTATTGTTTGTTGCACATACTGCTGATCAGGACCGGACACAAAGACGAAGAGTGGAGCGTACAAGTAGTCTTGCTTCCCATCTTTATGGGTTCAAATGTACTTCTTGTGGACCGAGCTTCTCAAATGTTGGAGGCTGACTCTTCATCCACAGATATGTCAGCCGTGTGTGTTGTTAAGTGAAATATCAGCACAAACACCTTCCTGCCTGAATCACGCCCCCCTCCTCCACCTCTGTTTTTGACCTTGTTGCTGCAGAGCCTGAGGGTGGGTCGGGGAGGGGAGAGAGAGAGTGATTGGGGTTGGCGGTCAAATGTCCTTGTGTTAACGAGCTGTCAACTGCAGACTGGAGTTCCCACACATCCAGTTCATGAGCCGCTGACCTGCTACTCACACTGACCCATTAAAATGTGTTTATTCATGAAAACAACAATCTGTGAACACTCATTAAGGTTTTTAAAGTTCTCCATCAAAATATTTAGGAGGGCTTTTGCTATTGCTTCTGGGTCCTTTCAAGTCAGTTCACTGTTTCATCCCCCCACCCACCCACACACACACACACATGCAGCTGTCCTTGGGGTCACAATTTCGACCTTTTGACCTTTATGGTCAGAGGTCTCGGCCAATCAGAAGTCTAAATGTGAACAGAAGGAAGCGATGGACTCCCTCGACTGTTCATTACAGCGTTCTCTTTCTCTATGTGTGTGGGTGTGAGTGTGTGTGTGTGTGTGTGTGTGTGTGTGTGTCAGCAGGTTAAGAGCCTTTCCATTGGCACCACAGGGACGGAGTGAATAGACTCTAATGACTGATTTTATCCTTTCACCCCCTCCTCTCTGTGCGTCTTTCTCTCAACGTCAAAGCTGAAATCAGAGTCAGAGTCACGATTTGCAGGACATGAACACACACAGTCGACTCTGTCTGACCTCTAACGCCTCAGGTTGTAAAACAGACATAATTCAGAAGATGTTGAGTGAGAATATGCAACATTTTTTATGCTAATTTTACAAGAAAATAATGTAAATATGTAATTTTAAAGGAAAGAGGTGCATCTAGATTGAATTCTTTTTGTGATTTTCATCCTGAAGCCCTCAGCTCCGAGACGTCATTTCTGTATTTTTATCTAATGTATGCAAAAGACAGCATGGATTTGAATAAAAAGCGGAGATCTTCTGCTTGATGAAGCACGTTTTCATTAGATTTTGCAGAAGAACTGTGGAAATCTGATGGAGGCGTTTCGTACGGCGGTGTCTTTCCCAGCTCCTTCCCACTCTGCGACTGCACATCAAGAGGCCAGTGTATCATCAGCTGTTTGTTACTCTAGTTACTCTTCTACCGAGTTGTCATTCCCGCCTGGTAATGATCTTCGGCTTTTATTTTCCGAGCCGAGGTCTATTAGTTCTCTATTTAAAACCCCAATGGGGGAGGAGACCTCTGTGTTTGCAGCTATCAGCAGGGAGCACATCGGAGACTCTGCAGGTCTGACGGTCGCTGATAAGAGCTGCATGATTAACACACACACACACACACACGCACGCACACACACACAGACACGCATGCACAGACACACACACACAAGCAGAGCGGGGCTGGTGGTGGTAGTCTATTGTTGGGGGAACAACAGACGTCTGGGTGAGCGCTGATAATCAACCATCAAACCAGATTTTACAAAGCGTTTTCTAGAAAAGCGTGACAACATGGACGAACGTTCACATGCTCTACTTCAGCCTGACACAACTAACAACTGAATAAAAAACATCAAATCACACAGTGCAACACAGTAAAAAGCTTAAACTAAATGAAAAAAAGGTATAAAAAAGTATAAGACTCCAACAATCAGTTATTTTTGGTCAAATTCATTGTATGAGGTTAAACTTCTCTTAATAAATACACAACATTTGCTTTGTTTTACGCAAAAGGAAGACAACCTCCTTCTGTTTTGTCAAGACCATAACCCTTCATGTTCATCCAGTTAATAGAAAATGTCAGTTGTCTTAGCCTGATGTAGCCCAATAATCCAACTGACTTCAACCCTGTCTCCTTGAAGTTACGACCTGTATATTCTACTAATTTGTTTCGAAAGCTAGGAAAGGAAAACATTATTTTTGCTGATGAATATTTGGTGGTAAGATTTTTCTTTCAGGAAACAAAATGTTAGCATGCAACATATGAAAAACTGCAGGGAGCTGACCAGGGTGGATGGTGGACATACAGGAACAGGACATTGTAGTTATGTTTCGGTAAAAAAGGTATTTTCGTTAAGATTAGAGAAAGATTGCAGGTTATGGTCAAATGTAATATGTAAGCATGTCTTGCCTCGAGTTTTTCTTTAACCAAGACAATCTTTCAATGAACTGTACCAAGCAATGTGAGTAGGGGTATCACAGTACTGCATTATTCATGATAACTAGGACATAAAAAAATCAAATACTGATTTAGTGTTCATAATACACACGTAATATTGTCTGAATAATCCAGCGAAGATGTTAGGCCTTGTGCATCTATTGTTTAGGAACATCTTTTGTCTTTTCATTAGTGACACTGAGTGTAATTGTTCTTTTTGTTCACTCTTTTTTAATAGTTATGCCTACAGACTCTCTCTCCACCTCCCTACACTCGTATTCTGGGGCTTATCTATTCGCCAAAAAAGGGACAAAACATACAGTAAAAAGTTAAAGATGAATTTGATTGCTGGCAGTTTTGTTTCACTCGCTATAGATATCACGATAACATCATTATTGTGAATTGGTTTGGTCATGATAATTGTGTTTTTAAAATCGATATCGTGACAGCCCTAGCTGTGAGTATCTAAACATAATCAAACAACTTTATTCAGTTGCTATGAGGACATATTGAAGTGAAAACATATGAAGTACAGCATCAGTGAACACACTTTCTATATGTTTTTGCAAATACGTTAATTACTAATCTTTCCCTGTACTGATAAAAACAAAATAAAGTAACACTTTATAATAATCATCATTAATAAATGGTAAATTGAGTGTTCATTAAACGTAGTTAATAGTTATTTGACTGCGATAAAACAATGAAATGCTTTATAACCCATTTTTCAACTAACTGTTTATTGTAAAGTTGCCACTGATATTTATAATCCTTCAGAATTTCTTGATACATGTTTTAGCATTTCTTTGTCAACTATTAAAGTTTAATAAACTATAAATGTACCATTTATTATTGATGTTTATAATAAAGTGTTACCCAAAATAAACACAATTTCTAAAAGACAGGATTGTCGTTACGTAAGCAGTGACTCAGATGTCTAGAAACAGGCTAGCACTTTTGCTAATGTTTTCAAAATAAATGGACCCATGGTTTATTAACATTTGAAATGTTAAATTCATATTTTGCGGTAGAGACTTTCAGACAGTGTCACAGAGGGATTTAAAACGTGCAAGGTCAGACTGACTTTGGCTGTTTAAGTTGACTTTTAAAGCCCCCCAAATTCAGTTAACTGGTCCACACAGCCTCCCATTAACTGAGCAGACCTGAGCAGACTTATGCCAGACTTCCACTGAGCTTTTTGTAACAAAGTTAAATGGCTCTAAGGCTCAGAAACTGCAAAGAAAAAAAGCCCTCTAAAGTGCTCGACCCTAAAACCATTAAAGCATGTCTTTCTAAAACTTCCTTGTCATTTACTCCTCATTTATCCTCTGATCCCCTCTTCTGTTGTCTCGACTCCTCCAGAGCCCGTCCGCGGCTCTGCTGGGCTACGTTTTCCTAATTTATCCTTTGCTCCTCCAACCCCCCACCCCCTTTAGTCCTGTCCTGGGCCCCTTGTGTCATGGAAATCCTTTGTTCCCCCTGCGTCCTATAACACATGCACACACACATGAACACAGATGGAGTGAGTCAGTCTGTTGCAGCAGTCACAACATTTATCTGACAATGATAGTATTTTATGAAGAGTAGTCTGGCGAATTAGGAGAGTGAGCAGGGACATATCGGAGTAAAATATCATTATGATTTGGAAAAAGTAAGTTAATGAATAATGGTCAGAAATGTCTTACTGTCTTTGTGGAAAGAGGAGAATTCCTTCTTCTTTTCACGGGCAAAGAAATTAAATTTAACACCATGGTGAAAAAAAGCATGATGATAAAATAAAGATAAAAGATTTTTTGATTTAATAATGACATCAAAGCTTTTTATCCCTTATCATTAATTTGGTCTTTTTTTTGAAAAACCTTCAGTGTGGTCTATGTGGTTCCTGGCGATTACACACATAACTTCTGCCTTTCATCATTGTCTCAGATGAAAGATATGATCCTGTTCTCCTCCACTGGAGTAGATGTGGTATAACTCAATGGAATAACTGCATGGCTCTGCAACTCTGTGACACTGAAATAAGCACTATCACAGGGAGCGACAGAGAGGTTCACTGGAAATGAGGAAAAAGTGATGGAGAGGGACTGGCCGGTGCATGTGTTCGTGAATTTGTGCCAAACTTCTATATGATATTCTCCTCTGATCCGTTTACTGTCTTAGCTGACCAAGAAATTCCTGTGCAATAATCCGCCCTCTATATAGCGTATAAGATTAAAATTCTACAAAAAATAAACTGACGTTGACAAAGACAGAATATAATACAGCTCCATCATCTGCGTCATATCACTGTGTGTGGATGAGTCACTTCTATTCAAGCGCACCGCAGGACCCAGAATGATTTTATGGTCGCCTGTCCTCCCTGTCCATGACATCCTGTTTTTCAAGTTTTTGGCTGCGAAAGCCGCAGGATGAATGCGTCAGTTCAGCCATTAACTGATGACATTTCTGCTGCTTCAAGCTGTAAAGCAACAAATCTCTGCCTGTCTGTGTGTTATTTACATGTTCAATCAGATCTACTTCTTCACACACGATATGTTCAATAGTTATACATACATATACAAGGCATGGCTTCAGTGCTCTTACTTTATGGACATGCAGATTTAATCTGGGCTCTCACATGATCCCGCTCACATGATCTCATGGGGAAGCAGACGTAAACAAAACGGAGAGTAGCATGGTGCGACAACTTGCTGAAGTAATGCTGCAGTTAGCATGCAGCACCAAACACCGAGTCACTACGACCAATGTAGTGATGGCGGCACCGCGAGATGGCAGAACACACAAATCTGTCTATACAACTGTAGAGTCAACAGTAAGCAGTGATGCTAATTATCAGTATGATACAATTACAAAATTAAACGGTGTCAGATGCATTGTTTGCCGGGTGAGCACTCTTCTTCAACACAGAGAGATAATTATTGCATGTAAATACAATGAATGGGAAATGCGGAAAAAAACATGAAAATCGAGAGGATGCTAATTTTAATCGAACATATAAAGGTAAGACATGTTAACACTCAGCAATAAGCAGTAAGCACAGAGACTGAAAATAGACTGTAAGGAAATAAGATTTGGTCTTCAGTAGATTTAGCATTTATCTCTATCTAGATTTGCACATGACCAGAAAATGGCCGAATCTCCTGTGGCTGTTTGGAGGCCATCAAAAAAGCTGTCAGTCTGCTTTCAAATCATCAGGTGCAGGACTTAGATCTGATCTTTTTGTTGACAGTGCTTTGTGCTGAAAAGGGATGTGCCGCATTAGCATGCGAGGAGGTATGCGAGCTGCTGATATGAACTGACCTGATTTGAGCATTTTGTCTGTGATCACAGAGCTCCCCAGAGGGTTACGAAAGACATATTTTCCTTTGTAAAAACGGGTGGTATTTGTGTCAACTCTGTAGCAGCATTATCTTTTTATGCTCTGTGTTTCTTCACTTTGCTTGAATATAAATTATCTCTATTGTGTCCAAGCTATGGGAAACTGATAATCTTGTTTAGGTCCCGAACCACAGAGATCATAGGTGAAGCGTCTCTTCACTACATGAGCAATTTTGGTGATGTTTATGTTTTCGTATGAATTCTGTAGAAAGGCTATATGCCCCCTTTGGGAATTAACACTATTCTCCGAACGTAGCTGGATTAAAACAACCTTTCAACCTTTTAAAATATCCACAGTAATGGAGCTTAAAATGAGGCTGAAGCGTCTGACTTCTAACGAAAAGTTCTCAACTTCCCCAACTCACGGTGGCCTATATACAAACACACAAACTACACTCACTCTTTGCTGACGTAATAAACATATCAAAACCTCGTACGTTCGTTTCAGCGAGAAGATTGTAATTAATCTAAAAAACCAAGGGATACAAAAACCCAAAACAGAGCGTGTACCCACAGTGTTTTCATTAGGGAACGGCACGACTGCAAACATACTGTTGCTCGCACACAAACACAACAACAGCTTAACAAGATAGCACAGGAGGTTTAACAAGCAGGTTACTTCCTCGCCTCTAGGGCTGATAAAAATGTTTGTTTCCATGGCAACAATGCATTGTTATTTTACAATCCACTCTTAACTGTCACCCCTTCAACTTTTTCTGTCTCCAGTTTCTCTGTTCCTTCCATCACAGCCTCCCCTCCTTTTTTTTTTTTATCCCTCAGTGTTTATCCTTTTATCCTGACCTGCATCTCTGTCTCCTCTTTTTTTTTTATTTCTCTCATCTCTTCCTTCTCGCCCTCTTTCTCTTCTTCCCTGCTTCACCGTGTTTTTCTCTCTGCTTCTCCTCTCCTCTACCCATCTCTACTTCCTTCATTATAAAGCTAAGAGGATTTGGTGGTGTGTGTGTATGTGTGTGTTAGTGTGTGTGTGTGTGTGTGCTGTGTCCCTAGACCCAATTAACCCCCTGAATCTCCTCTCTCTGCTGAGTTGTTGCACAAAATGAGAGACAATTTAAATAACCGGCTCTTAGGTGTGACGTTTTCGTGTTCGCAAATGGTGGCTTAATTGTCCGAGATCACAGGAGGAGCATCGCGTGAACTGTCTTTCCCTCACAAGAAGATCAACATGTGTTGACACATCTGAGACCTGAGCTAAAATAGATCTGAATTTGGCTTCAAACCAGAGGTGGATTGGTTTACAAATATCGCAGTTTGATATCCTCTCATCACAAGAACATCACTGCCAATCAAAACTGGCTTTGCTGTGCTTGTTACCTCTCTAATTTTAGATTTTCAGCTACTCATCTTATTGCCTTTGAATTTTTGGGGAGGTGACATCGACCACACTCGACTAACTTTGTGAAAAGCAGCCTTTGAAGACGTCTTAATTTACACAACAGTAGGGAGGGTAAATGCATCGCTGGTGCTCTTGCTCGTTGCTTTCATTCCAATTAAAATAGAAAATAGACAAACACAACATCAATAAGACGTGGAAACATTATTTACAACTCCTATTGAAAATGAAGGAAATGTGAATTAAATCTTAGCAGAAGAAGAAATTTGTGTCGGTACAGGAATATTGGTTTAATAGGAAATGCAATCTGTCATTTCTAATGCTATTATGCTATTTTTATTTTCTTCAATGTTTATTTCTCGTAATGGGAAGCTCTGAGTCTCTGTGCGACCACAAATTTTCCTTGCAGGACTATTAAAACATGTCTGTGTACAGCGCACGTTCTGCATTATCACTTGCTGTACTGTACCTACATGTTTTCAGTCGATAATTAGCTAGTTAGCATGAAAGAAAACCCTCCCTGCTTTGGAAACAAAAATAAAAAAAATCACCTCTTGTTTACTTTCAGCAACATTTTGGGATTTTTTTTCTTTTACCCTAAAATAACAGCTTCAAAATCATTTTGATGGTACACTAACCTGTAATCGGGAGAATGGTGCCTCTGTCAGTCCCACTTAGTGGGTACAATCTCCCGCGAGAAGTGCTTAGGACTTGACAGCACCACCTCACAAAACAGCAACTATGTCAGTGAAACTGGATCATATTATAAAATGTTTCCTGCTTCCCCCCCCTGATGTCCCCTGGCTGCTCTGCCTCCAGTCACGAAATGTACCCACTTTCCTTAAGGACAGACAGTTTTACGTGCTGCTAAATTAGCCATTAACAGCTGCTAACTGTAGCTGCTGTTTGCTAGTTAGCTAGCTTTGGACCACTTGGTGGGGGGTGGGCATGTGACTGGGCTCAGCATCCTCTACAGACAGCTGGACAGAGGTGAAGAGACTGAAGAAGACCTTGACGGAGCCTCCATATTTATGACAGTGGAGTATATATAGGTGAATTTAAGTCTGAAACTGTAGAGGTGGCAAATTGCAAAGAAATCAAAATGATATTGCTGCTTTAAATGTAGGGCTTAAAATAGTCTGAGTTTTAAGAGTTTGAAGCTAATAGATTAAACTGGACTGTTGCTTATTTGTTGTGAATTACACAGTGAGGAATTAAAGGGTTTTTCAACAAATATTCATCAGTGAGTTCAGATATATGTGATGTGAACCACTGTTGGGTGTGCATGTTATAAACATGTCTCTCTATTATCATGTTAAGCCTTTTATCACGGTCCTCTTGTTTGTTTTTCGACTTGTATCCCATTTTGTGCATCATCTCTGTAGCTTCCTGTACAGTGTCCAATGTAACTGGACATGTAAAATGTTTATATGTTTGAGTACTTTGATACTGTAAGCTGTCCTCCAGAGGAGTAAGGTTGAGGGCAAGGCACTGGAGAGGAAACAGTAAAAGCATATCTTATCGTTTTATAGCACCACGGGACCAGGCACACACACACACACAAAATACGCGCTCACACACACACACACAGTAAAAGGAGTCTGGGGGATACTGAAGGTATCAGGTGTAAGCCAGCTGTGAACACAGACTGGTTAATAAGCTGTCTTTGTTTCAATTAATGGCTCATAAACCTGTCTATCTATCTCTCTGTCAATGTGTCAGTGAACATGTGTTAGTCCAGACTTTGGGTTCATTAAGGCAGTTTTCACACCCAGAAAAGAATAATAAGCATCAGTACATGTTAAAATGTTTGTTCATATGTCACCCAGCACAAAGAACATCTGTAGTTACTTTGAATTAAGCGTTTCGGCTTGATATCGTAATCATTTTTACAGCAGCAAGACATTAAAAAAAGTGTCATTACCAGCACACAGCCTCGCTTTACTTTTAAACTGTCCATAAAAGAATTGTCTGGCACCTTCAGTATATTGTACTGGGAGAGAAATACATCAGTGATGTCGGGTAGTGTTCAGATCATTTTGTAATGGCAAACTCAATTTTTGAGTAAAGAGATGATATGAAACTGCAGAGAGCTGAGAAACACAGAATCCACGTTATCCTAGATAGTACAAAGACTTGAAGCATTAAAATATGAAGACGTTGTTCAAAATGAATCCTTGCTGGGTTAGAAAACTTTCATACAGTTTAGTGTGATCTGATTTGCTGCTGCTCACTCTTCACTCTGACAGAAAGCTGTGCTTTAACTTCTTCTAATGCCAAGTTTTGGAGTCTTAAGTGAAGGACAAGTAGGTGGTATAATACTGCCACAGACAGTTTTCTTACTCACACAAGCCTCAGATATTATTGTAGATTATTTAACTGCATGGTCATAAAAACACCCACCATCTTTAGTCAAGAATTTCATTGCCAGGTTAATGTTTCTGCAAATAATTGATACATTCACATTTGTACGTGTCATATGTGCAATATTGACATTACTACAATATGTGTCATATCATGTTCACATTAAATGTTTATGATCTGACTTTTACATCAGACCGTGGAGGGGATGGTGGTGGAGTTGCCAGCGAGAAGGCCACCAAGCCAGTGACGGTAGCTCAAGACTGGGTTATAACATTTGTAAGCATGACACCAGTGGATACTTGTAGCCCTCGGGAAAATTTCCAGCCTTGTTTGTGGCGAGTTTTAGACGAGACCTCAGATTAGCTCCAATCATGTTTGTTGCGACCTAAATAGGTATTTTAAGTCAAAACATGATCTTTTCCTACCCCTAGGCGAGTGATTTTTTGTGCCTAAACCTAACCAGATCATAAGCACAGCCTCTTCACAACTTGATATAGAAAACTGAACCTAAAGAAATATAAAGTTTCAACATATCCCTGGTTTCCAGAAACGTACATTGCCAACTTTCAATCTGGTGATCAGGTTCGGTATTTACTGAACTTCGTGCAAAAATGTTGGACCACAGAAAGACATGACCAGGGAATGCGTCTGCGAACAACTTTGCCAGAATGGCTTTGGAGTGATTGCACCAACTGAAACGTGCTGTGGACCATCCTGTGAGCCATCACTGAAGGGTCTGAACCATATTAAGAGAGGAGATTGCATTGTCAGTGTTTAAAAGTATCACCGAAAAGCCCAGCTTTCTGTCTTTGTAGACTAAAGAGAGACCCACCAATCATTCTCAAGTATTAGAAAGTTTTCAAGCTGAGCTTGGGATTCATTATGACTAATCTGCTCCCAGTTTAATATCAGTCCCTGCACAATCAAGCCAGAGATGAATTTTCTGGAGTTCGATTGTCATAGATAGCAAAATTGCAATATTATTGGTTCTGTTAAAACTGCAATTTCATCACATTTTTAAGCAATATAATTGAACTAGATATTGCAAGATGTTCATTCCAACTTTAAGTAAATTCAGGGGGTGTAATTGTACAAGCTAGACGTGTCAACATGCTTGAAATTTACTGCAAATGGCTCATGTATCATCGCCTGTTTGAGGTGATGGGGTATCAGGTGGCTCCATTTATATGGACCTAATTATCTGTCTGACTTTTATAGCGTCATACTGTCTCTGCTCCTCTACATGTCTGATCTTAGTCTATCTTAGAGCCCTAAAATTAAGCTAAATGGATTCAAGCTATGTGGAGGTTTTACTGTCTTTAAAATCTTTGTGTCATATGGCCTCGTAAGAAAAGAAGAACACATTGTAAAGTACATAGAGAGACACCAGGTTTCAATGATATAACTCCATAACCCCATATTCCCCACATGGGTACCAGCTGTCTTATCTCAACCTGCTATAATGACGCACATGTGCCTAGTTAATATGGACCCATCTATCTGTCCCGCTGCTCCCTATCCGCCTCTCTCCTGGTGTAGATTTGGTTTGTCTACCTAAGATTTCAGCCAATTATTGCAAATATGACCAGCGTATTTATCCACAAATTTCAATAAAGGTATGATGTCCCATTTTTAGAGCCAAAAGTGTTGCCTGTGTTTCATCACCACAGGCTCAGGTTTATGGCACTGATGTGTGATGATGATTCCCGTCGGACCAGTCCCGTTTTTGATTTCCCAAGGTCCAGAAATAGGTCAGAGGTCAGGGTCACACTTCAAAGTCTCGCTCCAGGACACTATCACTCACAGCAGAACTTCACGCTACTCTCTTGTACCTGCACTTCCCGTCAGTTTTGAGAGTTAGCACTTACCTTCCAAACGAGTTCAGATCTAAATGTAGACTCTTGTCTTTCGTCTCGTCTGTTTGTCTGCCTCGCCTGATGAAAGAGAAATTACATAAAATAATTCTTGGGGTGCAGAAGATCATCTTGAGGGTATCAGGTGCTTTGTGTGGCCCTATCCTAATGAGCCACATGTGACCAGTTAAAGAGGACCCATCTGATCTGCCCATTCGCCTCATTACCACCCAATACATATTAATGTCCAGAGTCACATCTTATACATACAACATACATATTCATAGCACACATGCAGGGTCATATATGTATCTTAATGACATGGACATAGCTGGTTTACTGGTGATATTTCCTTCTTTTCTTCATTTTGTCTGATTGTAGCCAGCTGTGCGCTGCCCTTTTTGCTTTTATTGTATTTTGTGTCATCATACCCCGTACTGTTCACATATTAATGCATGGGGTTACGCTGAATTACTTTGAATAAAGTTTTTAACCCTTTTAGCTTATGCCTTCTTGAAATAAAGTAGTGTCTGCTGTAATATCAAAAAAGATCATCTTTTCCCCACTTTCATATTCTTTTATTTGAGGTTTATTTAGAGGCCTGGAATTATGAAATAGATCAAGTGTTTAGCTAGTAAATAAGTGTGTTTACAGGAATAACAGAGAGCGTGTCTCTCTCTCTATGTCTGCAGATCACGTGTGATCGACAGTAGATGGAAGGGGAATAGCAGAGATTTTCACCTGGTTACTTGATCACGGATGGCGTCTTTCTTGCAAATGGATAAAAAAACATAAAAAGCAGCCTATAAAATATATGTGGGTGGCTGTTAATACACTGGGTATAATAAAGTGTATTTATGGTAAACACTGCAGCCAATGGTTATATTTATAGTCTGTACAGGTATAAATGGAAAACGATCGTACGAACATCTCTGAAGAACTTTGTGCTTGTTTATCTTCGTTTGTCCACATGTTCAGACAGCTCTCACCACCAACATCATTAAAACAACAAAAATGAGGGAATATCTTATGTGAAAATTGCATTCACTCCTCCAGTACACTTGTAGAATCAGCAGAATGAGACTGTCCTCCCAAAGTAAAACTGCAGCACCTGTTCAGCTTCAAGGACTGTTTGCTGTAGGAAGGAGGTGGAGCTCTGTTGTCTTCTGCTTCCTCAGAAATATTGTTTTCTAATGATCCTTCATAATGTCGCACAAGTCATTTTCGTCCTTAAACCCAACAAAGCCTAAACCTAACTACAGCACCTGCACTTCAGAAAATGGTCTTCTGAGTCTATTCTGTCATTTAATGCTTTATGGTTTTAAAAGCCACTGAAGGCTGCAGCCTAATGACCAAAATAGAGGATGGCAATGAACTAGTTGTTTTTGACGCGACTGAACATCTCAAGACTTGTTTGTGGTGACCAGAACAGGCATTTTAGGCCAATATATAATGTTCTCCTAATCCTAACCAAGTGATTTTTGTGCATAAACCTAACCAGACTATAAGCGCAGCATTGTCACAAGATATAAGATTGAAAATTGAACCTAAAAAAGGCATAAAATTCAAAACATCTGTAGTTTGCAGAAACGTTAACTGCCAACAATTTATCCAGGAGACTGGGCTGCACTGAAAACCAATTCAATTGGAAGGCAATGACAAAAGACATGTTTGTCACCTCTGTGTAACGTCATATCAACATGAATGGCCTCACTATCAAGTACTGCACGTGTTAGACAAGCAGGTGCATAATTAGAATGAAAAAGGTGTGTCTTAAGGTTTTTTCCCAATGGGTCTTATTTAAAGACAACAAAACTAAAATAGTAAATTGGTGAAATCAAAGTCAGGGTCATCCATCACTACCTTTATCTATCCAGTGTGACAGTTATGTTACTGTGAGCTGCTTCTCTCTCTCTCTCTCCTTACATTCAATACCCTGTTTGACCTTCCATTTGTCCTCTATAAGTGGTTTGTCTCTTTATTTTCCTCCGTTTCGCTCCCTCTCTTTGTTTTTCTGTCTGTCTTTTCCACCACCTTCTGTTTTCTCTCCTCCCTCCTGCTCTGTATCCCTCTCTGTCAGTTTTTGTTTACAAACCCTTTCATCTGGATATTGCTTTATATGTAAAACCCTTCTGTTTGAATGGAGTTTTATTTAAAACCCTGTCATTTAAATAGCTCTTTAAAAGACAGAGGAATGAAAAGTCAACAAGGACCCTTCGATTGTGTCTCCTGACAGGACACAGACACGCACACACACACACACACACACACACACACACACATGCTCGCACACCGCCTGCCTGTCTACATGCATCTGAGTCTATTATTATGCTAATGGTTCTCCAGTCTCCACATGTCCCCACAGCCTCTGCACACAATCTAACACACACACACACACCCACACACACACACCCACACAGATATATTTCGCTGAGATCAGCAGTATAGCCGCACTCGCAGGCTCGCAGGAAAAATAACGAGGAGTGGACAATTTCACCATCATAGAAATGGACCCGATAGAATTGGCATTTCCTGGTGTGTCATCGATCGGTGGAGAACAACAAGCGGTGTGAGAATCACGCTCAACCACCACTGAGAGATACCTTTCAATTTCTGCCTTGTTGCGCTTTTCTGCATTTGTCTCTCTGCAGTCAAGAAACCATTATTTAAAAGCTGAAAAGGTTTTCATGGGACTCTGTTCATTTAATCGGTTCATCAACAGGGTCTATAAAGGCTATAAAACATATCATCATGCACGTCATGCAGAATTCGGGGATTTTCTTTTACCACTAGGGGGCAGAAAAGGTCCAAAACAAGCATTTTTTTGTGGCATCTTTAAGATTATTGTGAGGCTAATGTCTAATTACATCCAATTTAACCCACAGTCTTAATGTCATGCCCCAGTAATGCATCCACCATCTTTGATAGCGACCAACACCACTTGGACAAACCGCATGGAGAGCTACAGTAAAACCAGACAAAAATGTCAAGTTAGTTTACATGTGCATTAGGCAGTGCGTGGTTCCCTGGTTTGCTGTCATTGTGTTCTGTCCAAATATTTGGAGAAATTGTCTTTAAAAAATGTTTTACTATGCTATAAGAGGCAACCACACATAATTCGTAATGTAATCACAATGATAATATGGAAAATTCCTGGTTTTATTACAGTTATGTGAGTATTAAGTGATGTTGCCTTACCTATAACTGTTTAAGACCGCGGATGCACTTCAGACTCCACAGCTACTCACATCAGGTAAAGACACTCTGAAACAATGAGCTTAAAAACAAGTAAAAGCGGCATAAGGCTGAAGGGTTGATTGTTGATTCTCAGTGAGCTCTGTAGTACATGCAATCCCTTTGACCATACACAGGAAAAAACAGCATTTAAAGTAGGGCAGGTGCAACTCAAAATCAACTTCAAATGGAAATGTGACCTATTGATTGCTTTTGGAGCCTTTTCAAAGTCTCAGACTAGATGTTCAAACAGCGTTCATGCTGTTAGCCCTCTTAGCTTATGATATTATAGTCCATCTGAGAGTGCATCAAGGCATAAATACAGCAGGGATGGTAAGTGATGACCAGAGAGAAAGCCCTTCAGCGCGCACACACACACACACACACACACACACACACACACACACACACACACACACACTTAAGTAAAAAAAAAGACACACTCACACTCATAGACAGACTCTCTCAAACATTTATCAATGAACTATAAAAATAGGTTAACGCCAAGGACCTCAGTGAATAGAACTTACATAAACGCACACGTCACTGAATTACATCACATCATCCTGCCCGCCTGTATGTGTATGAATGGGGGTAGGGCTTTGTGTGTGTGTGTGTGTGTGTGAGTTGCTGTCTACTGGCTGGAGGGAGACGTCTGTTTGCTTGAGTGTGTAAACATCAAAACAGTGCATCATCACTCTGCTCCATATCTCTGTCCTCCGTCACACAAACATACACAAATGAGCATTGTGTAACGTCATGTGAAGCTCTGACATTGTCTCTGTGAGAGACCATTCAGTAAAAACTCCTCAGTTACATTAACTTAACTCACTGGCTAATGCTGAGTCTGGACTTACGCACAGAAGATCTGATTGGCCCAGGGGGAGAGCAGATTTGCATAAAGGGAACTCAATTGGTCGACTGCAGTGTAAAATCATTGACCTGTGTTCAGTGCCACAAGAAGTTGGATTTCAGTGGTTGATCTGATGGTTCTCGGAAAGGCTAAAATCATGCAGGTGGGAGGGTGTTTTTTTTTTTTTTCCTGTTAACCAATAGTTCGTCGGCCAGGGTACTGTACCTTTTCATTTACAGGAGCAGTTTTTGGTTCTTGTGTTCCATCATGAACAGGTCCGATGCAAAGTTGTGGTTTTCAAAAATGATTTAATCTTTTCATCTACTTTGTATCTCTCAGCCGATGGCTTTACTAACATGTTTAATTATTGTTCATCAACAATTATGAACTGAATGTTAATATTATGTCAAAGGGGTCTAGGCTATGTGTTGCAGAGATAGCTAATGAAGTTAGCATGCTAACAAGCTAGCCCCTACCCATGCTGGACCACAAGAGGTGATAGTCCAACAGTCAAAAACACCTACAATCCCCCCAGTGTTCTGAGCTCCGAGTCCAGCCAGAGTCAGCTAAAACTGCATAGTTAACTGTGCTAACGAGCTTAAGGCAGCTATAGTTAGCAGCAGTTAGCAGCTACTATGGTGCATAGGTGTAGTGGTGTTGGAGCGTACCAGAGTGCTGCTAACTGCCACTTTGTTTCTCCAAGTGAGGAAATAAAATGTTTACCATTTGCATAATCTAGTTGAAAATCGGATAGATTGCTTGAAGATCCAGTTGTCACTAAAGTATCCGTCATGCGAGAGAGCCCACCCCAAAAAAACAACAAACAAACAAACAAACAAACAAACAAATGGGATTGTCAAAGACATCATATTGACATTTAAGGCATGCTGATTGATTCATGTCACCTCACGCTTTGAGTCACATACGTTAAAATGTTTCACCTTAAAAGATACCGAAGAAAAATTACTTTTTTTCCCCCCTCCCCAGTTTAAATTTAGATAACTTTAACATTAACCAGTAATGCCAAAAAGCCAGCAAAACATCCTTTCATTCTTGGAAACAGCTGGTGAAGTTGACAAGGTTGTTGCATAAAATAATGATAAAAAATTCTACTTAAATTTTTTAAATTCTTAAATTTTGGAATATCGCCGAAAATAAGCGCTGTGGTAAATGCAAATATATGATACTTACACGTTTTGTTCAGCGAGATTATCTTCACAGGTGGACACCACTTTTGTTATTTTTTGGGAACCAAATTTGCAAAAAAAAGCCAACTGATCTCCGGGTTTTCAGGATTACAAACCTCACCACTCTTTTTGTTTGGAGTATTTTTTTGACAGGTGTCCAGCTCTTACATACTGCATCTGTAAATTGGATTAGCTACAGTAATTTTCACTGGATATCATCCTCAAATGACACGTGGAAATTAAATACTGATCACATTATTCTTGATGTACTTGGTTACATCTAATGTATCATCTGCTGAGTGGATCATTCCCACAGTGACCTGTTTGGGAACCCCCCAAAAAACTCCAGCTTGCTTTTTGATTTCATTGCCATAAAAAAATCAGCGTGAGCGCGCACTTAAAACTACCTCATTAAATCCCTGCCCGGCCATCACCGCGCGCCGCTGCTGGTCCCACAAGACAAGATGCTCTTTTTTTTTTTTTCCTTCTTCTTCTTCTGATGAATAAAATGAAGCACTTCCACCCCCCAGCCTTCCACCATCTCTCTCTCTCTCTCGCGCGCCCTATAAAGCTGCAACAGCTGATCTCGTGCATCAGAACGAGCCGCAGCTCCGCACGCGCCGAGGAGAGGAGACAGACGAGAGAGGAGAGGAGGAGAGAGTGAGAGTGAGAGAGAGAGAGGAGCTGTTCTGGTCTTCCAACGCGGTTTTTTCTGAGCAATATTTTTAAAGGAACTGTGAGGACATTTTGAGAAGCTGAAGACGTTTTCTGGAGTGAACGGTCGCCTTTTTTGGGGGGGTCTTTTTTTTTGTCTTTCAGCGCCCCGTCAACCATCGTTTTCTCGTCACCGTTTCAACTCGTTAACTCTGCACTTCACGTTTTTCTCTCGACAAAAAAATATCCAGATTGAGTTGACTCACCTGCTTGGGGAAATTTCCATCGGAGTGTGTTTCGCTTCGAGCTGAGGCATTTTCAAACTTCTTCTTCTTCTTCTTCTTCTTCTTCTTCTTCTTCTTCTTCCTTGACTGTGGCACGCGGAGAAGCGGGGAGCTGTCCGCGTGCTGAAACCGCGAAACCGGCAAAAAGGGCCACGCGACGAACTGTCCCGGGAGCTGTCCGCGTGCTGAAGACCAGAGGTTTGGAACGTCCGCTCCAACGGTCGTCGTTTGTTTTTTGAAGCGACGGAATGAAACAAACAAACAAATAATCAAGAAGAAGGTGGCGTATTTATTTCTTTCCACACCTCCCGTGTCAAAGTCGCAACAGCCAAAACAGGAATTGATTTATTTTTTTATTTTTTGGACCTTTCAGAGCTCCACAGGTCTTCCACTGCCGAGTTGTCGGACTATTTTTTTTTTCTTTGCCCCAAGGACCCTAAAAAAATCTCACTCTATTCGACAAATCTGAACGAAGATTAATATTAGGTATGGAACGTATTAGGAACGATCTTTAAAAGACATGTCTCCTTTCCACTTTCGGGGCTGTTTGTTTGGAGGAAGCGCCTGCAGTAGCTGAAACCAGTCAGGGAGAACGAACGTCCTAGTCAGAAATCACCTACCTACAGGGCTTTTGGTCAACTTTGCATCGAAGACTGAAGAGAGAGAGAGAGAGAGTGTGTGTTTATTGTTTTAAGTGCAGGACCGACTACTGTCCCATCATGCCTCGCTCTTTCTTGGTGAAGAAAGTGAAACTGGACGATTTCTCGGCTGCAGAGCTGGAGAGCTCGTACGGCCACAGCAGAAGAGAAGCACTCAGCCTGCGATTCCACCACCATGACAAAGGTTAGACACCCTCCCGCACACACGCGCGCGCGCGCACACACACACACACACACACGCACAATGTCTACCATACATCCATCATCGAGGCTATTTCTTTATCCCCCGATTCAAAGCATTAGTCATGACTGTTTTCAGAAGGATGAGGAAAAGGGAATTACAGGGTCAAACTCCGGTCACAGCCCAAAAATATACCAATCACAGGCATCGAAATCCCACCGTTTGTTCCAAAGATTATATCCATGAAACAGTATTATGTGGAGAAAGAGATCAGAGAGGTGGAAGGAAATTAGAAAATGTACAGTTTTAGTCAAACTTCTCTGAACCCCACACGCTCAGGGCTGTAAAAGAGACAAATCTTGTTGAAGTCATATAATGTCATGTACACTGAGGCTTTTCAGAGGCAGCTCAGACTCAGGTCGGAGCATCGGGGTCTACCTCCAAGGTTCCTCCTCAGGGTGGATTCTTGATGACTCAGTGGTGAAACAAACTCAATCTATATGTGAAATATCTCATGTAAAGACATCTCATCTCATCTCATCTCATCTCATATCATATTATATCATATACACTCCCTTGAATAGTTTTTTTTAGAATTAGAAATTACATTTAAGATATAAAACATGTATGAAATGTATCAAAACGTGTGAATTTCTGAATGAAACTGCGTGAAATGCGATTTTTTTTGGCAAGGGCAGGCTCCCCGATTGAATTCCATGTTTCATGTTGTGCCAGCAACCTCATTAGTCTTTCAGTTTGACTGTAAATTTAGTATTTTGGCTTTCTGACATGATTTTTTAGAGCAAGTACTCCTGTTTTTTCATCTTTGTAGCTTTTATGTCTTACCCTGCTACTTAGATACACAGTACAGCAAACTCATGATCGACTTGCTAACGTTAACAAGCCAAGTCGGAAAAAGATAGAAGACAGCCGATAAGCAACAGGGTGCCGGAGAGCTGAGATTTTTTTTGCTGAGAACCATGAGAAATGATTATGCTGATGCATTATGTCACCAGCACACATGCAGTGGGGTTCTCTGTTGTTCTGTTGCCCAGTAAATTATTCAAATCAGGTTGTTTCCAGCAGCTGTGAGTCTCTCTCCAAGATCCTGACAATATTGCACAGCTACATTGATGCTAAATGGTTCCCACGCACTGTATAATCCTGGATACACAGGCAAAATACAATACAGAGCCAGTGAGAATGGGTCAGACGTTCAGTGGAAATGTATTGATAAAATACTTTGCCTTGCGTTTCTGAACCGAAGCTGACCGTCTTGTTATTGCTCTTATTGGTTGTTTGAAAACCGCAGAAACAGGAGCCTTGTGCACTTAGAGCTTAGTACTTTAATGAAGCCTTTGTTTAGGTTTAAGCTGCATTAATAATTTAGAATCTTGGGTCAAATTACCAGTGTAAATGGGTTGCTTGCAGTCACAAACCCACCTAACAATTAAATGTATAAAGCTTTTTAGCCTCTTTTTTATCTAATTGTTTTGATTTATGGCACCTTTAATGCAATGAATAGGTGTCACTGCTCTCATCATTCCTGTTTTAAGCAGCAAGTTAGCGCTGAGACGGACAAACATTCTGGTTAAGTGACTTGAACTATCTTCCAAAGCAGAGCTAGGAGAGAAAATATTGCACTTTGTTGGACAAAAACATGACTCCTCTAAGATGATTGTGTTCCTGTGTGTCTGCTAAATGTGTATAGACTGAATCAAAATGACACAGTGTGAAACCAGCAAACTTGTTTTTGTTTCAGCCTCAACTGTAACGTTAAAAGATACAGCATTCAACACAATGATCCGACCTGTCTGATGTGTAACTGCTATGTTGGGGTAAACTCAAGCTGTCATTTTCTTTAGTTGGTGGCCCGACGGTCTCCAATATAATGTTAGTAAAAGTGTCATTTTTGCAGAGGCTCTGTAGAAATTCTGTGTTGTGCTTGAAGCCAGTTGTTAGTTGATGTTAGCTGACTTGATTTCTAAAATAAAAGTTAGATACTGTTGCTCTCACATCTTTTGGACTGTCGTGGAAAATTCGACCTGAGTCCTTCATAAAGAAGTCCACAGTCCAGCTTGTATAGGCAACCCAGAGAGACGAAGAAGCTCTAATTTTTCACGTTATGTTATTGTCCATTCACATATGGCCAATAAAAAAGTGATTAACAAATGCATGTCAGCTGTTACTAATTATTACATGGAGCCCTTTTAATCAGATATAAAGCGTCAAACATGCATTTCAGATGAATCAGATGTATACACTTGAAAAAAGACAAATTGGCCAACACGTTGTCCATATCAACTCTTATAAGGCAATAATTTGCTAAGGTTGTGTGTCTGTCAGCTTGTTTCTGCCCCCTAGTGGTGGAAATGTGTTTAACGCAGCTTAAAAGAACTAGGGGGAAAATTGTGTCTGTCACAGCAGAGGGGGAAGAGTGTAACACCGTTCGTACAGCAGGGTGGTTTTCACATTGTACCAAGGTCAAATGTGAGATGAAGAGCTCCCAGGTGTTCTGATGACGGCGAGAACTGAGGAACATGCAGCAGCAGCAGCAGTGCGGCAAACATGTCGAGACTGAGAACGCTTTCCCTTGTTATAAATATAACAGGAGTTTGACTGAAGCAACTGCAGCTTGTTGCACACGCACACAAATGCACACACGCACATGGGTGTGCACGCACCGCTGTGTTTCTGTCAACTCGGCACATTTCCCAGGCAGCCTGCACAGCTGAGTGCACAGCATTAGACACACACACACACACACACACACACACACACACACACACAGAGGGAGAGGAAGCAGTCAGTGACCTACAAGTGTCCAAAGCACACAAGTGTGTGTCAGTTACTGCTGGTTTGGATCAAAAATTAAATTGTAGCTCGCAGCTTTTCTCTCTTCCTCTGTCTGTCTCTCACTGCCTCTCCCTGTCGCTCTTTCTCTTTCTAATTTGCCGTATTTCAAAGATACATAAAAGAGGGATGGCTCTGGTTTGGCAGAGTATTTTAATCTTTAATAAGCATTTAGAACAGCTATCAGCTCTAATGCCACTAAAGTGCTTTGAAATGAATACAGAGTTGACACAGCGAGACACAGACGGAGACAGTTGGAGGAGAGACAAAGACAAACAAACAGAGACGGTACGCAGACGCTGAGATGTACAGCAATTACGATTCACAGAACAGTTTTTTAAAGAGAGGATACAGAGGAACGGTCATGTTTAATTGGCAGGGATCATGGAGAAAGCTTCTGCGAGATTTATACCTTAAAATCTTGCATCCTAAAACCAGGGTTGGTTTTTATTTCGGTGTTACTGCCTGTCAGTCACATGTGCATAACTCATTCTGATCCTTAGCAGCTTTACAGCAGAATAAACAAAAACGGCGACAGAACAGGTGACTTGATGAGCAGTGAATACTCGAAGGGGAGTTTTTTTTTATCTGGCTGCACAAGACGTTCTCATCAGGAGCTGAACTCAGGTCACAAAGTCAGTCCTGAGTGAGCCTATCAAACACACTGGTGTGAGCGTAACGCTGCGACAATCAAGACTAAATAGTAGATGTAGCCTTTAAATCTACATTCCTTTAATGGCCAGCAGGTTGTGACTCCACTGGTTGCAAAAAGAAGACTGCTTGTATGTGTATTCATTTATTACCTCAGGGAACAGTTTCTTAACGAGTTTATGATCTCATTAGCTAGTTTGAAGTCTTCTTCATGATGTGCACTTTGTAAGTTGCAGTGCCATTTAGAGTAAAATAGATGGTGTCTACATGGCTACTTCATGAATGACAAGTCTCTATCATGGTGTGTCCTCGGGTTCTCATTCAGATCCAGATCAGGATATCTTCCCCTGCTCCACCAGCTTTTGGTGACCCTAACCCCTTCCTTTACTCCACCACCACTATCTGGTCAAAATGTCTTCTAGAAATATCAAAACATACTCATGTGCCTTTGTTGTACTGCCTTCAGCCAAATGTTTCAAGACATTTCCTTTAAGTGCCACCCCCAGCAGAAACTTCAAGTAGGCTGGTGGTTCCATACAGCACTTAATCCTCAGAACAGCTGGCTGTAGTAAACTTTGTAATGGCACCAAAGAGAGAGCTTCAATTTAATTGAGATTAAAAACCTTTCAAAATTATTGGGAACATATAAAAGGCATTGTCAATGTCAATATTAAACCAACAGTCATGTATAAAGGATCTTCACACTGACAAATTACATTCGTACAGGTATTATTAATAACACATTCTGAAAAGAGTGTTTCTGCATGAATACTTTTGATACTTTAAGTACGTTTTCTTGAGTTACATTTTGAATGTAGGTCTATTTTAGAAGAAGAGGACATACTTTATTAATCCCTCAGCACCTTGGCATCGCCAGGGAGGTGACCTGGCGCCTCTCCAGCTCCCAGTCCACACTCCATACTGACTTATCCATGCGGGTCTTGAACTGGCCACCTTCCGGTCCCCATGGACTTAGCTACTGTTGCCCCAAGTAAAGTATGTATGCCATTAAGTAAATGATCTCTCAGCACTGCATGGCTTTAGCAAAGAGAAATTCCATTGGAAGGTTCCTTGAAGGGAAATTAAGCAATATCCCTTGAGCAAGGCAGTGACTCCTCCACTGTGTAGTTCCACTGGGAAGCTGCCAGTCTGAGTGATAATGAAGCTCTGCAACAACTAAGACTGGAGCTGTCCTGAGTCGACTTAATAAGGGTTAAAAAATGAACACTTGGTCATGTTTCAAAGCATTTACTCATGCTCTATAAAACAAGACACACACATATGCGGGCACAGGGCACACACGCATACGGACACACACACACACACACACACAGTACTTTGTTCCAGAGTGCAATGATTGAATATTCATGATTCATGATTTTCTCTCTCTCTCTCCACCTCTCTCAGACTCTCTGGCCTCCCCCCCTCTATTTTCTGTTTTCCTCTTTTGCTCCGTCTCAATTCAATTCAGAACGTTAAATCAGCGTGAGAGCGTTAAACACCATCGCCAAACCACCCAACCACAAACACCACCTCTTTCACCCTGCCACAACTCTTTTTTTCCTGCGCCGTTTCTTTCGTGCCGTCTCTCATCTCACTATGCTTCTTCCCCCCCTGCCGTCCATCTCTGTCTCTCGTTCTCATCGTATTATCGATCAACTTCTGAGCTTTTCTCAGAACTGCATCATGAAATTATATTACCAGCAATAGTATCTCCTCTGCTGCCTGTGTCTAAATGCTCGCAGAGTGCTAATTGAAATGGAGAGCTATTGATCGGCATAGATCCACAGGAGTCATGGCTGTGGGGTATTAGCTACCAGTCTCTCCTTGTGTCTGCTGGAGTTCAGCCTGTTGAGTGTAGAAGCCAATAATAGAAATAATGAAGTACCAGACATCATAACATGGCAACAAATTATTCATCAGATTTGTCAGGGGCTCTGCAAAAATAGGAACGTGCGAGTCTCAGGAAGAGCTGAAAGTTTACAGCCAATACTCAGTTACCGTGAAAGCAATCAGTTTCAGTGTGCCCTTGAGCAAAGCACCAGGCTCCCAGCTGCGGTAATAGAGATGCTCTGTGCACAACAGTTGACATTTTGACAGCTCAGAGGTGCGACTGTGTGCAGCTGCAGCAACCTGTCAGGTGCAGTCGTTGAGGAGAGAGTGTGCTCACTGAACCCTCTTATGAAAAATAAAGATTTCCCACTGAGGGGAAAGTGTCTCCTCCTTGCTGGCAAAGACATAAAAGCACTTTACTGCCACTATAAATACCACAACTCTCTACTCCTTCTCCTTCTTCTGCTGCTGCTTTACACCATCTCCAAAAATGGTTATGTCTTAGACAAACCCCTTGGTGTGTTAGTGTTTCTTAAGAGTGGACTTGTGTCTCCTCTCGAAATCGAAAGTTGATCTTAAAGCGTAATGCTCATGTTGTTAATGTGATCCTGGGCGGTCCATTTGATATTTTCGAAAAGCAGAGACTCCAGGCTGTAATCAGTAATATTATCAGGAGACAACATGTGAAGCAGCGCTCTGAATAATGAATGAACGCGAATGAGTTTTGATTTGTGGCCTGTGTTTTTACAATTATATGAAATCTTTTAATTGTAGCAGTGGATACTCAGAGCCCCCGGGGTTCCTGATGAGGATGATGGTAGAGTACGTTTGTAGACTTATAAAGCTGCTCTGTAAAGATTTTCAAAAAAGTTGTGTCCCTGTGACTCACTGCAGCAGTTTAGTCCATAGTTAGATTAATATTACTTGTCGTGCAATTCAGTTTCAGTCATTAGTGTTATTTTGCTTACAACTTGTAAAAATTTTGGGAGGGCTGTGAGCCAAAAATTGTTTTATTTCTACTCAGTGCTGGCACATCCTGTTAATTTCACTGCGAAAATGTTATGGGTTATCTTCCTGAAGGTCCTTTATAGCATTTCACCCACAAAAATGAAAATGAATATAATGCTGTATAAAGAAGAAGGAACAATAGACTGCAGATTAAAAAACTGAAAACAATAACACTACACATAAAACAAGGAACCACAACAACCTTCAGACCTTCAGAAAACTAAAACTGTCAAAAACAAAAAAACAAAAAACAAAAAACAAAATAAAATAAATAAAACTAATAAAAAGGCACCTAAACTTGGACCTGGATATACAGAGGCAGCAGAACAAGTACAATCTTGTGCAGTGTGAGAGATGAAAAGCGTATTTTTTCAGGACATTCTGTCGACTTCAGAGGATACTGAAATAGTCACACTTTGAAAGCAGCAGCTTTGTTTCTGTCATGCAGCTTCCCTGTAAAGATTTCCGAACCAGTTTTCAATTTCCAATCAATCCCCCTGTCACGGTCAATTGATTAACCTCTTCCTGTCTCTCTCCTCAGGCTACGTCAGCGATTATCTGAGCCCATCTCCCTATGATGACGTGGTGGGAAGCGACTCATCTGTCATCTCTAAAGTACCCTCCCATAGTCCTTCATCAATCATCTATGGCCGCATCGATGACACCTATTCTGATATCCACGCCGATATCCATGCCGATATCCACGGCGATTCGGACCAGCCGGACAGCCCGCGGTCTGAGGTATCGTCATCGGCGGGTGGATACATCAACGGGGACGCGGCCGTGAGCGAGGGGTACACAGTGGATGCGTTTTTCATCATGGACGGACGGTCACGGAGAAAAGCCGCAGCGAACCCCAGAGGAGCCGCCCAGAGGCACACCTGCAGCGAGTGCGGCAAAACCTACGCCACGTCCTCCAACCTGAGCCGGCACAAGCAGACGCACAGGAGCATAGACAGCAAGATGGCCAAGAAGTGCCCCACATGTGGGAAAGTCTACGTTTCCATGCCCGCGATGGCCATGCACCTGCTGACCCACGACCTCAAGCACAAGTGCGACGTGTGCGGCAAAGCGTTCAGCCGGCCGTGGCTGCTGCAGGGCCACATGCGCTCGCACACGGGCGAGAAGCCGTTCGGGTGCGCGCACTGTGGCAAGGCGTTCGCCGACCGGTCAAACCTGCGTGCTCACATGCAGACGCACTCAGCCTTCAAGCACTACAAGTGTAAACGCTGTGACAAGACGTTTGCGCTCAAGAGTTACCTGAACAAGCACTACGAGTCGGCGTGCTTCAAGGGGGCTTTCTCCCCGATGAGCTCTCTGGGTGAATGATGGATTCGGATAGGTTGACTGGAGTTTTCTTTAGTTTATTTTAATCAAATTTTAACAGCCTCACTCCCTGCAATTCCTGCTTTCCCCAAGAAGAAGCCCAGTATGCCTGAGCACTGCAAGGGAGGAGTGTTTCCTCTGCAAGGGTCATGAGGCAAATGACAAAAATAGATCGAGTTGATTTTTATCAATCCCTCCTTTGTCTCCTCTTCCCTCATCTGGAAGTGGTGTGAGAAGTTCTTGATGCTTGATTTAGATTGCCACCTGCTTCGATAAGTCCCCTACTGAGACTGTTTTGCGTATCTGTGAAGATAAATAAAGCACAGCACATCTAGCTCATCATTTTTGAAGATACCTAGATCTATTTATGTCCATATCTATCCTCATTCCTCTTTTTTTTTTTTTGTTCCAACACATGGCGAAAACACCACTGAAGCACAATTCCTCTCCCGTCTTTCAGGAGTTTAACGCATGAATCACATCTTCAGTTTTCTTGCAAAGAGATTCAACGAACTTTCATATTTTTCTGAAAAAACAAGCATTCATAATCTGAGGATACAGCCGGCTCCCTGCTTTTAGTGAAACTGACAATGGATTGAAAATAGAAGGAGATAAAGCGTCAAACAAAGACGGCAGACATTCTTTGCCTGCTGACACACCCACACTGAACTGTGAAGTAGATATGATGTAGAAACCTGCCATAACATGGTAGCCATGGCAAAGTATACCGTTTTAGTTGGGATATAATCAATTTTTTTAACCAACGTCTTCAAGCTGTTTCCTTTTTTAAGTTATTTCAGGCATTTGTGCTTTTCTTGGCAGTGAACGGTGGAAAGTGAGAGGAAATTCAGGGGGACAAACTGGACTTCCATGGCTGAAAACTCCCACTGAGCCACCACCAGGGTATTCCTTAACAAACAGTGTTTTCCTACAACCTAAATCTGATGTTATTTATTTTTACTTGTTGAGGGTTGCAGACATTAAAAATGTCCCGATTTCCCTCAAAAGGTCAAACCTTTCTCGAGCGTTGTAAGCTAGTGTTTTTGTTGCCAGTGGGCCACACAGTGTTCAGCTTTGAGGTCTTTTTTTTAAGTGTCTATTTATTGCCTAATTTATTTATTTATTTATTTTTGTAGATGTATTGATTTTGCACTTTAATTTGTTATATTTTGCCTTTGTTACGAATATGCCAAAGCATTTGACACTTTCTAATTACCGAATACCTTTTTACTTTTGTCCGCCACTTTAATTATGAAAAAACGTACTGCATGCAAAAAATAACAATAGCCTAATAATAATGGAATCTATGCCAATTTTATGAATCTTTGGGATACTTTGCCAAACCTCTTAGATAACAGGCAAATTAAGCAAATTTCTGTCTTGGGGCAATATTTCATTCATATCCAATAGAGCAATAATGCATGATATTTTTTTGAAGAGACGTGAGTCATAACTGCTTGTAACATCTTGATTTTTTTTCAAGTACCACTATTCTGTGTAGTTATGAGAAATGAAATTTCAGGGAGTTAGCAAACCAAGTTAGTGTTAAATACGGAGGGTTGGGTTTAGAGCTCTGTATTTAGAGGAGCTGTGACACTGTTGTGAGGTTTTGAGGCTTTCTCTAGTGACTGTTAAGTGTTTGAACAGATCAGATTAGCAAGAGCAGGGAATCGGTTTTCCAATTTTGTCCAATCTCTGCTGATTTAGTGTGTAATATTATACAAAACAATTGCCTCCGAGTTATAATTCGATCCTGGCGTCGTTAGTGTGTTGGGGCTTCCAGGGATTTCACACAGATGGCACAACTCCTCTAGGTGGAGGGCTCCGGGTTGGGTCGGGACGGGTCTTTTTGTACATGGTTTATGCACTGCCTGCCTCGTATTATTATTCTAAAATATTGTAGAAAGTAGAAGGTACTACTGTAGGCCTCTGGTGCTGAAACATGGATGAAAACACAAACCCAGAACAAGAACAGTTTTGAGTTTTGGGTCTTTGTATGCTCCTGGTTTGAACTGAACAGGTGTAACGCAACTTTCCAACAGCTGTGGTGCTGAACGAGGGGCTGTTTGACCCCAGTGGTCCTCGTGCAGGTCTCTGCTTGAGGTTTCTGTGAAAGCCTATCTCCACCAGTTAAAGAAGGAAATAAATAAACATTGAATAAATTCCATGGTAAGTCATAATTATGAGATAGAAAGTTAACATTTTTTTTATTTTAAGCAATTATAATTTCGATATTGTATCATAATATCATAGTTATGAATTTTTTAATCTCAATTTTGACTTTTTTCTAACTCATAATCTAACTTTTCATCTCATAATTATAACTTATCTTGAAATTATGACTTTTATCTGTGAATTGATACTTTTTATTCATGCATTTATGCATAATTATGACTTTTTTATCCCATAATAATAATAATATTGACTGTTTTTATCTCATAATTCTAACTTTTTATCTAATAATTATGTCTTACCACAGGAATATCTTTCGCATTAATCTTAGTTTTCACCTTTTTTTTCTTTAACTGGCAGAAATGGGCTTCCATAGGTTTAAGTCAGAGTGATGATAAAGATAAAATTCCCTCAGCGAGCTCTCTTTGCAGTTTGAATCCCATCGAATGATCACATTTAACTCTCTGCCTTCACGAAAGACGTTAATTCGCAAACTCCATGTGAGCTGACAACACTCCTCAAATCCCCTGCACAGTTTCAGATTGTCTTTCTTTCCATCATCTCTGGCTGTTGTGAGGTTGTTGTGGCGATCCCCAATGCAATTATAAGGATTGTTGAGAATGAAGAGAAGACACATGGTCAATATTTCAGCACCAGAGTGCATCAACAAACACTTAGATTCTACTATGAACTACTGTAGCCTACTATAGCCACAAGCTAGTTTACCTATTCTTATATAAATAAAAGCACTTCCTCTTACGAATTATATCTTACGACGTTTCTTTGTTTTGTTTTTCTTCAAAGATAGTAGCACAATGAAAGAGTTTAGATTCAGGTAGACAATGCCTTGTATGTAGAAATAACAACCTCTTTCTCCTTTTTCTACTATGACGAATCAAAGGTAACAACAATAGCAGAACAACAAAGATACTCTTATAACACAACCTGTGTTGTCCTTGAATAACACATGAAGATATGCTTAAAAATGACACGTGGTATAAATGAACACCTTTGTAATAGTCGTGTCATTTTTCGACATATTTGTGTGAGAGCATCTTCACCACACCTTTTTTTAAGAGCAAATGAAAACTCGACTATTTTGCGGCAAGAGGCCTTGTAAATAAGCACTGATGAGACTTTGGAGTCCGATTATTTCTACAGAACTGTATAGAGTGACAGTGATGATGATGATGATGCTAATAATGACGATGATGAAGGTGATGATGATTTTTTCTGGAGCTTCCTGCTTTGTTTTGAGTTCTTCCTCTGAGGGTAGGTTTTTTTTGGGGACCTCCGGTGGCGGTTCGAAACAATGTAAAGCACAAAGACAACACTGGGCATTTTGTTTCACTTCCTAAATAAAAACTAGTTTAAAAACAAAAGTCGTGTCGTGTTTTCTTTGTTTTCTGTGCTTAACATCTACAATACACTCTCCATTAGTAGCTAGCTGGTGAATGATCATTAAGATTTATGTGACTTTTATGGACATACATTTGCACCTTTTGTTATTGTCATTAATTATGTTAGTTTCAGCTAAATAATCTGATTAGACAAGAAAATGGTTTTACTTTGCAGCAGGTGCATAGTTAGAAAACTTTGCCTCTGATAGATTTCAAAACAAAACAAAACAAAAAGTCTGGTGCAGAGCCAGAGGAGGAATAAACACCCAGAGTCACATCGGCTTCTGCTCTAATGTGCTGAATATGATATATTTACTGCGTTCACAATCTTAGCTTAGTATGTTAGCATGCTGATGTTTGCCAATTAGCAATGAAAGCACAAAACAAATACAAACTACAGTTGAGGCTGATGGGTGTTTAATCATAAATCAAAGTATAGCACAAATTTAAGTTTTGAATTTTGACATTGGCATTAGATTAAAAAGTCAGGGGGTCACCAGAATTATAACGCCTCATGAGGGAGGCCTGAATTTACTACAAAGGACAAAAGTTAACCTACTGGTGGCACCAGAGGGAAAGTCAGGGGATCAACAAAGTCAGTAAGATTCATCATCTGGGGACCATGAATCTCTACTAAATTTCAAGTCAGGCCATTCAATAGTCGTTGAGATATTTCAGTCTAAGTGACACACCGCAGAGAAAAGCATGATCGCATCAGGCTTTATTTTCAGACTTGACGAAGCTCATGAGCTGAGTACAAGTCAAGATGAGCACACTGACTCTCACGTGTAAAATCAGTGCAGTGACCCTTTAAAGAATGCATTTATGACTATGTATGTTAGGGCTGCATGGCGTCCTTCAGAATGATCTTTACAAGGTGTGAAGTAACGAGGACCATTTCAAAAGACCCCTCCAACGCAGCGAGCTCTGTAGCATAAATGAATCATCAGCATATTGACACGTCATCATGTTAAGAGTCACGCAGTTAATAATAGTAGAATAATTTGTAAAAGTTTAATAAGCGGTGTTGTTTTTTTTTTCCCTCTGTGCTTTCATTACTCAGTAAACGGTTAATTAGTGTTTTGTAAAACATTCATTAAGACGATTTGCCTCCAGTGTGAAAAACTGCAACCGATGATTGTTTACAGTGCTTCCTCCTCTCTCCCCGCCTCTCTCCCTCGCTCGTTTTGCCCCGTGGCGACTGTGCAGAGGTCAAAATCTCCAAGTGACTCTGTGTGTGTGTGTCTATGTGTCTGCGTGTGTGTGCGTGCGTGTGTGTGTGACATTTTAATTGCTTGTGTGTGGTCGCTCACATGAACAAGGAAGCTGATGTCAGGGGCAATGTCTTTAACCTTGATAAGCCTGTGACACAATGTGTGTATGCGTACTGTATGTACTGTATGTGTGAGGGGGAATATTTTGCTCTGAATGAAATGAATCCATTTTAATTTGCAGTATCATCGTTCACTTAGATGTTCAGACTGTAAATATGGACACGAAAGCCGTTTTGGTGTGATACATTAAACTGAACGTAATAAAGTCTAGCAGTATGCTATTTTAACGATGTAATAAACGTAATGAGATGTCGCTCTTGATGATAGTAATGGCTTCCCTGCCCCTTCTATCAGTGATCTGTAATCATTTACACGGTGATACGAAACCTTTAAAACCATGTAAGTTAATTAAACTCCACAGTTACATAACGAGCTTCTACATTCAGCAGCATAACGACAAAAAATATACAAAATGTACAGTAAATGTGTATGAAGCACATGGATTATAAATTGTCTTGAGCTGCTTTCATCAGTTGTTTCATTGAGTGTGTGCAAGTCGAGTTTTATTCAATTACATCCTTTAAAGGAAAATAATAAAAGGAGACCAATAAAACACCAGAGACTGCAGCCGTTTCCAGGCATAGTTGGTTTTGATTTATTGTAATTTCTTTACACAGAGCTTGTTTTACCAAACAAAATGTGGCGATAGAGGCAACAGTTTTCAAAAACAGCATAAGAAAGCCATTGATATTTGTAATGATATTTTGTATTTCAAATATATTAAACTGGATAATTATGACATTACATTTTCAAATTGTCCCATGACTACTAGAGACCTCCTCAACCTAAGCAGCTAAACTAATGACGCGGCTTTTCTAGACGTTCCAATTTCTTCAGATTCTGATAATGAAACGAGTCAGTACATTTTCTAGCATTATCTAGCGTTTTACAGCCACTTCTTTGAAAACGTAAGCTCACGAGAAAAGTCTTTTAAGGCTGTTGTACATCTTGTGACGTTGTAATTACACAGTATGGCCACTATGTCAAATTGTCTTCCAAGCCTGGCGGTGTTCCCGGGGTTTGGGCTAGGTACATCAGGAATTTGAGCTAAATGCTAATGACAGTGTGCTAATGGTTACAACGTTAGTATTCTTATATTTAGCAGCTATCATACTTACAATGTGGACTATTTATTTTTTTGCATCTTAGTATACATCAAATCCTGTCATCTTTGGTCGGATATTCATCTCTAACTCTTAAATCCACTGCACAAAGTTTCCCAACGCCATGTGAACTTTAGCTGAAGAGTAAATCTAGCATGACCAACCAGAGAGAGCCTCCCTTATACAGTAACTTAGATCACTATTGGCTACATGGAGGATCCTATTGATTCTGATTGGCTACCATCTGCCAGTACTTTACCTGTAAAGACAAATGACCTTCTATTAAAAGGTGATTGATTTTTCTCCTATTTCTGCTAAAGGTATTGATTTTCTTATATTGCCTTTGGCCCACTAATGATACTAATTCTAACATTCACTGGACCTGAAAAAAGGCTTCCTAGCTTTAATAGTACCTGTCAATGTGTGTGTGTGTGAGTGTGTGTGTGCGTTTTGTAAAAACATCTATGAAATCAATAGCAGCATTATTTTATTTTGAGTTGTACTCTACATCACATTGCATTAGTCTGAACTGAAGCAGTATGGATCCACTGCAGCAGATAAAGCATCGCAGTTGGGTTTAATACAAGAGGAGATACATTAAAGGCACAAGAAATGTTGTGCGCATCTACAACTCAAGAGTTCCCTACAGCGTCTTGAAATCAGTGGTTTAATTGATAAGTTAGCCTTGAATGTGTCTGAAACAAATATCATTGTATTCTGAACAAAATGTTTTGCCAGACACTCCAGGTATCCCAGCATTGATCAGTTGGTCCAAATATTTCAACCACTAATCCATTTTTTTCATAGACATTCAACCCCCCAAGGAATACCAGACTGAAACATCTCAACAACTACCAAAATACTCACAATGAATTGTAATCCTGATGGTGATCCTCTGACCTTTCCCCTGGTGCCATCATCTGGTCTAAATTTCTGCAAAACTCAGCTGTACTTTGTGTTTAGTGGATTTTTTGTTTAAAGATTTTCAGAAGGATAATAAAGACACATTTAGATTGTCTTCAACATCCATCAACCTCCTGATCATTTTCCAACGTAATCGATCAGACGTCATCTGGTCCACAAAAACAGCAAAATAAAGAAATAATTGTCCATCTCTCAAGTCCAAGATGAGGTTCTTAAAAATCCTGTTTAGTCAGTCCAAAACAAGAAAATGATTTAGCTCAAGATACGGCAGAGAAAAGCAGGAAATCTTTGTCATTTCATTAGAAATCTCATCAACAATTCTCCTTCAAACACAACTTTTTAATAAGGCAGATCGGAGCAGAGCATCTTATATTGCCCAAATGTTGAACAAATGTGATCCAACTCACAGAAATTAACAAATTAATGTGGTGTAAACCAGCTTAGTTCTGCTTTGTAAAAGTCAGATTTAATTGCACAAGAGTGAACTCCAGGAACAGCTGCTTTGATGCAATAACTGATCAGAAAACTAATAAACAAACATCAAGATGGCATTTCCAAATAAAAAACGGATAAAAAGACTTTATCTGTATGCATCGGGAAAGACAAAGATGGTGAAAAAGACATAAAATGAGAAGCCACATACAGAGAATATTTTATTTATTGCTCCAAAGCATTTAAATATGCTAATGCCTGTTTCCCACGATGTCTGACCTTCTAGCCTTCAGCAGATGAAGGGTTTTAAATAGTTGATACGCTGTCCCTATGTAGTTTTCACCTTAAATCATTCATAAAGCAGAAGATCTGCGAAAGTCAAAACTAAACAGCGAGCACCATTACTAATAAGACAGGCCTAAATGTTGGACCTGTCATAGCAAATAACCTGGACTGACGAAAGAAGAGAATTTCGCTTTCAAAAAAATAAAGGACAGAAAACAACTTCACTTTTAAAAGTTAGTATTTTGTCCCAAAGCAGTCTTTAGCTGATTAAGATGTGTCTTCACACCTGTAAGATCTCCAGTGGTTAAAAACTGAAACGCTCTCCCCCCAGTGAAATGGGTCTCAAGTGCTCTCAGGTGATTTGACTCATATTTATTCATATCTGACATCACATGCTGAGGTGTGAAGGAGTGGGAAAAGGGCACGTCCTTCATGATCTGCCCAGTCTGCCATTACAGGAGGGGAAGCTTTAAGTACACTTCAGGGGGATACGTGGGAGTCTTTAGCATTGGGTTAAAATGTTGTATTTTATATCTTCTTTTTTGCAAATTTCCCAGTAAATTCCTGTGGATTAGATCCTGCAGCTGCTAAAACTTGTTGACAGCTCACTGGAGTCTAAAAGTAGTTTGTAGTAACAGCAACATGGTCAACAAACAATATTATTTGTTTCTTTCCATATATGTTTAAGCTCCTTCCACCTTAATCTAATTGTTTAGAGAAAATATCTTTAAAATATAAAAAAATAAAATATGGTCAGGAAAAATAAACCAAGCGGTCATAGGATGTCACATCATATTCACGTTACATGTTTATGACCTGACTTTCACATCAGTAGGTAAAATGGATGGTGTTGGATGATGGAGAGAGTTGACCACAGTTCGAGACTGAGTTCAACCACTGGATATGTTTTTAAGATTTTGTTGAAGATCGTAATTTCCGGGCATATTTGTGGTGCCAATCTGGATTTTTTTAAATTCAAAGGCGTGACATCTCCTGCCATGTTTGAGGCAACAAAAACAGATGAGACATGAGAAAGTGACATTTTCCCAACCCTAACCAAGTGTTTATTTTGTGTCTAAACCTAACCAGATCATGAGCACAGGGTTGTAACAACATGAAAGGTAAAGTTGTAATGTTTTAGTAATGTAAAGTTTCAACATATGCGTGGTTGGCAGAAACATACAGTACATTGCCAACATTTTTTTAGTGATTGGGTTGAGGAATGCCCCTTGGCCATCATGAGCAAAGGAGGAAGTTGAGTGACATTGTGATATAGCCACAAAGACCACAGAAGGAGATCTGGGTGACTGGATGGATCAACAAAACATCCAAGTTTGAGTCTTGCTTTGTTTCCTGTTTCCTACCAACAGTCAATGTTGATTGGTTTTGTGCGTCAGTTTAACCAAACCTTAAACATAGTGACATCAGGTATCCTAATGACGTCCTCCTTCCTATGCATCAGACCAGAACATTTTTATATGTTTGATTCTGAAAGTATTACTTTTAGGCTTGGTACAAACAAATTCTACCTATTGTTATGTAACTGGTTTGGAAAAGGATGCATGGTCCACTGCCTGTCCGTTCTCTTTTCAAACCGTGGGTATGCAGCAGCAGAAGACCGGGAAGGATGTGTGAATAGGTTGGTGTGTTTACTGGGGAAACATTTCATACATTTCATAAACCATTGTGTCAGAACCGCAAGAAAACCACAGAAAAACAGACATAACCAATTTACCACTGTGAGTTAACAGTTTGAGTCAAGCGTGGAGAATAACCAGAATAAAGGCGAGTAACCAGGGACAGATGAGGGCGGGTCTTACAAGAAAACGAGTGGGATCCATAATAACACCACAGAGCCGATTAATGTGAGACTACATTTTCAGTTTCAGTAACACATTTGATTTGTTGCAACTACTGAAAGATACCACTGCAGGTATGTATGCGCATAATATAAGATTCTAGGGCAAAACCTTTGATAACTGTTCAGAGGTAAGTGCAGAGGTAAAAGAGCAAAGCGTTGAGGGAATGAGAGATAAAAAACACAGGTTGTAATGTGTGCAGGCACAACTGCTGTCACCGCCTCCAGCCCTGGGACATGTTTTTATGTTTTTTTTTTAAAAAAAAGCAGTATGTACATTTTCTAAAAATATGGATATTTATGCCTGATAATATCACAGTGTAGTTTTAATAGGGCCTTAGAGGGCAAGTGACTTTCAGTGTCTGTGTGTTCATGTGTGTGTGCAAATGGATGAATATGTATATAAGCTTAGAGTGTAATATCACGGTTCACCAATCTGATAGGGAACATATAGAGGGCTTCTTATATACACACACACACACACACACAAACACACACGTGCACACACACACACGAACATCTATATGCCAACACCTGCAGCACAAAGGCCGTGCCTAGTTGAGTATGGATATAAACTGACTCGTACTCACAAACATACAGATTAAATTGCATTTTAAGCAATGCAGTCAGATTCACACAGCCCAAACGCACATTTAGTTAGTGTTGGTGTTGGTGTGAACACACTCACAAACATGCACACACACATTTCAAGCTCCTAGAGGACTGTGCTGCAACCGAATATCATCAATTACCACCGCAAAAACTGTTTGAGTAATTAGCCAAAATATTCCCCCCGTTAAGTGAAAGCTCATACAGTCTGCATAATAAAAAAAAACTGCACTGACTGGTGTTTATTTCTGCTGGATTTAATATACTGCATAATTTAGCTTGAAGATCAGTAAGTTTTTCAAGGACGTGTTTGCATCCATTTCCAACTAAAACATTTTAGTCATTACAAATAAACAGTCAGGTAAAAAAAAAAAAAAAAGACTGGAGGACTTGTTAATGTCTTTGTATATTCAAGCACTGCACCAGCAAAAATACTGTTATTCTCAAGGACTGGAAGGCACCAACTCCACCATGTTTTAGAAAATAGTATAAAAAATAAATGGGAAGAATCCTGGCGTTCCAACATCTGACGCCGTTTGTGCTTTTCCTTCTCCATTTTGTTTGCGCCGCATGTGGACGACATGCACTGTCACGAGCTTTTGTGTCCATCATACACGATTAAGAAGAACGTATGTCAGGAAATAAAATCAGGGTTTGCCTTAAATGACCTGTTTTGGTCATCACAATCACAGATGGAGACTGTCCAACTTCCCATGAAAAATAGCCAGTTTCGTGGTGTGAAAACAGCGGGAAATATCCCAACATCTCCTAAAAAATAACCCGATTTGACAGCAGAAAAACGGCTAGAAATATCCCCAGGCCGCCTTAACAGAACACCTCGTTTTGATGTTTGGCAGACTTGTTGGCTGTAATATCACCTCCTGATGTGAAAGGTGGCTAATAAGCATAAAATGTGAGCGTGATTCGCCACATTTGGTAAAAATGTCAACCTCGGACATACTTGTTAACTGTATCTCTCCTCCTTGACATCTGTGTGTGTGTGTTCAAGCTGGGTTTGTGGTTCTGATGAATGTGTGACTTCTATCTTTCCTTCAAAATGTGTCAATAAAAGATACTATAAAAAAAAAGACTGTGTAGTGCAGAAACCAAATACAGGAGAAGAGAGAGAGAGAGAGAGAGAGAGAGAGAGGGGCAACAGAGGAGGAGAGAGGACGGACCGAGGAAGAGACAGAGATAATGAGACAGAGATGGAGAAAAGATGGTGGAAGCCAGAGAGGCAGTGAGGAGGAAAGAAGTGTCAGGAGGCGCTGAGGAAACTCAACCTGAGCTCTAAATGGCTCCTTAACAAGAGGCTGAGACAGCAAAATGAAATTATACGCACACACTCACTCAGTCACATTCACACATACACACACACACGCACACACGAGAAGCTTTCACACTTGATTATTGCGTGCATGTGGACAAATGTGCAAATTCACCTCACACACCTGTTTATATTGCACGGTGGACACGAGCTCGCACTCAGTTTGATTGCTTCTACCATGTTGCATGCAAACAGGTACACCCCTGCTTGAGTATGACACTCACACATTTGCATGTAACACACACACACACACACACACACACACACACACACTTTATTGTATCTATGGTCAAAGGGAGTTGATATGCGTTGCACACACACGCGCGCATATAACCCTCCAAACACACATTTGGCTTCACACACTGTGATAGGTCTTTTAAAGGGGTGTTTCACACCTCATCGCATTTCAATTAGTAGGTAAGACAGACACACACACACACACGCATGCACACACACACACACACACATAGAAAGCTTGACAGTGTGTCCGTTGGGTGAAGAAGATTCATTTGGATTCTCATCTCTTCTCCTTCCACTTCCCTTCTGTATGTGCCCTTTCTTTTCACTCTCCCTCTTTCTCTACTTATCTCCCCTCTGTGCGTTCACTTTGCTCTCTCTCTCCCTCTCTCCCTCTCCATCTCTCTCTCTCCCTGTCTTTCTCTCCATATCACCGTGAGTGGCAGTGGTTTGACCTCCCGGGTTGTCAGGGGAGGCTGTTGCACAGACGGCCTGAATAGAGGAGTCGTTCCCTCGGTACAAGTCTGCGGAGGGCTGGTCGAAGACGAAATCCTGCAGCCACCTTTTCTACCAGGCAGGTAAAAGAAAACCACGGCAAGTTCAGATCTGCAGCGTCATTTTTTCCCCCTCAAGATTCATAATATCAACTTATCATGAAAGGATAATTTGATTATTTCATTTTAGGTTTTGTTTTTCATGGATTGGGCGAAGGTCAACTCAATTTAATGACATAATATACACTATCATAACAGTCACAAGGGACATTTTCCTGTATTGATACATTTTTTGCTTTAACTTTAAAGTAAACACTGATTACACAGTGGGATGGCTGTAGAAAAATGACACCGTCCACTTATAGACTGATTTCTTGTCACTCTGCTAATTTGCTGGATTTTTCCCTCACAAACAAAGGTCCCATTAAGTGCGACTGCCATTGTGCAACCTGAACGGGAAGAGGCATTGTTTTACCTTGTCGCCATCCCCAGGTAACGGTGGAAAAACTGGGGAAACTCTACACTGCAAAACAAAAAGGGTTCAAAAAGCATTTTCCTGACAATATAAAATGTGTAACCATGTATTTTCACAGTGTGGTATTAGTACTTTTACCTAATAAAAGGATCTTAATACTTCCTTGGACACTGATAATATCATGATGGTAAAGTCATGGAAATAAACCTTAAAGTTGTAATGAACCAGGATTTTTCTTTAAGGTCCGTCTTTCTTCATTCTCACTCGGACTTTATTGATAAACCCCTCAGCGATCACCTCGGCTCGGGCTCTATTTTTTCCACGAAGCGTTTGGGGGGAAGGAAAAGCTCATCATTCAGTGTGACGGCTGGATGTGAACAGGACAACTGTCAGCCAAAGCAGAGAGCCGCTGTCAGTCTGACGTCGCATGACTGACACACAGGTAAGAGGAAACAGGCAGAGGTCATACGGAGGTCGAGAGGGAGTGTAAGAGCTGTTTTATAGCGTGGTGTGTGTGTGTGTGTGTGTGTGTGTTTGAGTGGGATGAATTGAATCCTTTCCAAATGGGGAACTATTGTCCGACCCTCCCCATCTAAATCACCTGCCTCACACACGCCGAGAGGGTGAGACAGGTGTTGAGCATGACGGGAAATTGATTCCACCCTCCACCCAACACGCCACTACGTCCTCCCTTCCCTTATCTTTAAGCCACCATCCTCCTCTCTCTCATCCTCTTCTTCTTCTCTCTTTCTTCATCCTCCAGATCCCTCTTGCCAGACTTCCTCTGATATATCTTTTTTTTTCTTCTCCCTTTCTTTTGATGCGACCGACAGTGTGTCACACCTCTCACAGAACACTTTTTTTTTGCCTGAGTAAGTTACAACAAAACTCAAAAAAAGTCAAACTCCTCAAAAATGTACGTCAGTGCGAGCGGTTCGATGCAGGATTTCCAGGCAGACGCATCATGCGAAGCTCTGCTCTGTTGCTTCTCACACCCACACAGATTTATTGTATTTTTTTTTCTGCGAGAGAGAGAGAGAGAAAAAAAACACCATTTATGGGTGATAATGTTTTTTTTTTTTCTGTAATCTCTCTCTTTCTCTAATGTGTCTTTTATTGCACCAGTACAGAACAAAGCCCTCAGGCGCTGCACACACACACACACACACACACACACACACACACACACACATACTCCCTCTTTCTACCTCACACACGCATGGCACATACTAAAACATAGCATGATACAGTAGGTATTGACTTATATCTACCAGATCACACACGCTCTCAGACATACATCTGCTTATGCGCACACCCGGGCCACACGCCGCTCATGTCATGATCTCACTGTGTCGGCGAAGCACTAATTCAGTGTCGTTTGTCAGTTTGCTGACAGTTGCTCAAGCGGAACAATAACTGTTTGTGTGTTTTGCGCTGGCTTTATGAGCGAGAGGCTGTATTTTAGCCCTCGGCTACGAAGCAAGCAGACAGACGAAGCAGAGGCAGAGACAGAAAGTGGAGGAGACGGAGAAACCAGACCTTGCAAATAAGGGAGGAGAAAATGGCTCTGTGTATGCACGAGCGTGCGCGCGCGCGTGTGTGTGTGTACCCTGTTGCCAGTGCTATTAAAGTTGTATTGCACAGGGCTTTTAGAACATCGACCATCAGCCAAGCAACTTTAGCTAATAATTTTTTTAAAACCTCTGTGCTTTGTGCATGTCAGGGCTCCTCCTCACTGTGTGTGTGTGTGTGTGTGTGTGTGTGGGCGGCGTAACAGTTGGGACTGTCGGCCTGTATTTGCAGAAGTCCTGTCGTCACATCTTCCGGGGACACACGCATGCACACGTGAAAGCATCCTCGGACATGTACATGTAGTCTCTAAATGCTTTGCAGGGTTTACACTTACAGTACGTACAGTTCTGAAAGACATTTCATCAAGTCTGCTGCACAAGTATGAAAGAAAATAGTCACATCACACGTCCGTATTAGATATCTCAGCACCTCATGATGATCTACACACATGACTCTCACAGATCTGAATTATACATTTACCTTTCTGTTCAGGATTTCAGAGACATCACAGAACTGACCATTTACAGCAAAATGGATGAACCTTTTTTTTTTCTTGCCAGAAAGGCTCTGCTCTGTGAGGAAGTTCTCGAAGCAGTAATGAGGATTCAACTGGGAGAACTAATTCCCCTTTAATGAACGTACAACGCGGTAAAAGGCCTCGGCAGGAGCGAATCGTTGGAGTAACAGTGAGTGCTCTGTCTGATCTAACTCTGTGCTTTACTGAAGTCATACACAAGATTACAACCTTTCACCCCACCACTGTATCTCTGGTAGTTGCGTTAATTGGGTTGCGATTCTGCAACTCACGATTTTCATCCCCGCTCCGACATCCGGCGCCGGTGTGGGAAGTATATTGTTTCTCTTCATGGAGCAAAGAGGTCGGGGTCGAGGATGGACGCACGGGACTTTTAAACTTTTGTTGCCTAAACCGAACCAAACAGTGACAGACGGAGTTCTGGAGGTAAACTCATAAATGCCGACCTTTAGAGCTTTAACGTTTAATTCCCATTGAAGAGGGCAGATTAATTCGCCACTCTGGCGTGACCTTGCGCAGTTTTCATTCATTCATTCGACTTCAGTCACAAAATGCACGCTGCTTTCTTTTAAAACCTTCCGTGAGGAATGGGAATTCTTCTTTCAAGGACTTCTGAAATTGCTCGGGTATTTCTTTCTCCTTCCTATTTCGCTTTCCCTCTCTCAGTCTTTGAGGAGGACGGGGTGCAACAGTACCTACAGAGGATTACATGCTGTGCAGTGCCAGAAAGAAGTTGTGATCACCAAACCAGGATAGCACGCAGATGTACTGCAGACCTTGTCCAGATGAACCGACCGAATGCCTGCATCTCAGGGGAGTTGCCCTCACGCTGACCAAACCCCCTCTCTGCTAGAGAAGAGACAAAATATTATTTGAGCATAGTCCACATTTAAAGGACATCATTATCCCAAAATATAACAAGGTTCAAGGTAAATGTATTAGTCATTTTTTAAACAAGAGTTTAAAAAATAAACGAAATAATGTAAGAGTCCTTCAGTCCTGTTAGATCTTTTGTATAGAGTGTTGTTGTAGAGCAGATACTTCTGTATCTAACTGGAGAAATGAAGGACACGGTGCTGGAAAGAAGGAGGAGAGCAAAAGAGCGAGAGCTTATCAGTTGATTTGCGTTGTATTTAATATTTCATGCTATTTGCTCCGTTCCATTTTAAAATGTGCGTCTCCGCCGTCCCTCTGCTTCGCCCGCGAGGCTCGCCAGGGTGGATACTGCCGAGTCATGACGACGCTCCCTTCCCTCGTGTGTTGAGATGGTTTTCAGTTACGATGACCAATGATCTGACCACGAATGCCATGCTCGTGAATAACAAAATTTGCGTAATACTTTGGTTTCCGCATGCCCAGATGCATAAAAGAGGGACTACCTTCTTTTCACATGGCCTCTTTAAACTTTAAAATGTCTTCGGAGGACAGAAATCTGAGCAGAATGAAGCCCCTCTGCAAGTGGCCGAGGAAGAAAGTTGTTTGTTTTGATGTCCTCTGATATAAAAAACAAAGACATGTCCATTGTGTACACACTCGTACTATATATTCCTATGCGGATGTGGACAACTCACTGCCTCAAGGTGACTCTCCCCCCGAAAACCGAGCGACCACTGCTTTGTCCGTGAGATGAAGAGGAAGACAAAAAAGAGAGAGAAGAGAGGAGGGAAAGAGAGGAAGAGAGAGATTAAGAGAGAGGACAACAGAGGGAGAGAGAGAGAGAGAGAAGGAGAGAGAGGAGGGAGGGAGGGAGGGAGGGTGGTGCATGCGGCAAAAAACAGAGAAGGACAGACTGAAGTCATTCAAGCTTTTCTTCCCCCTGAATAATCCCAGTTTTGTCCAAATTTAGTTGGAGGAGATTGTGGAACAGCTAGTCCTTGACATCAGCCGGAAAGTCATGTAACAGCACTAACTTGTTCTCTGACTGAATCTCTCCGTCATTCCTCTGTCCGTGTTTCTCGCTGCGGGTCTTTCTCTCTCTCCGTCACTCTATTCTCCATCCTTCTTTTATTCCTTCACTCTTCCACTCTGATTTTAGTCTCTGTGTGTCAGCCGGCAGTGCACTCTCGTGTATGTGTCTCAGTGTTCGAGCCAGGCCCATTAGTGCTACAATAAAAGAAGTACTATGAAAGCCGTACACCGACCGAGACCTTCAGAATGGTACTGAAATGATAAGACGACCGAGACACGACACACATATTGTTTTTGATTACACTAAAGAAATTATATACTTTTAATCCGGGGGGAAATAGGCTGAGAAAGAACTTAAAGGAACTGTTCACCCGAAGAATGAAAATCTAGTCATTATCCTCCCACCGCCATGCTGACGGAAAGTCAAGTGAAGTTTTCGTAGTCTTCGTGTCATGGTTTTGGTTTTCAGTTTTATTTTGTGGAATTCCTCCTCATGTGTCTTCTGACTTTCCACTTCCTGTCTTTGTCGCTTTTCCGTCCTTTTCTGTGTACACCTGTGTTTCATTTGGTAATAGTTTCTGCGTATTTAAGCCTGTGTTTTTCCCTTCCCTTGTTCCTAGTATCCGTGTGTTTGCTCCTCATGTTTTCTGCCCTCATGTTTTTGCAGTCCCGCGTGCGTTCCCTTTGTTTCATCCTGGTTTGTATGGTATTAAGTCTTTGTATTTCTCTTTAGTCTTTTGTTTCGACTCTTTTGGCTAATACATGTCAGATTGAGGCAGCAGTGAAGCCAGAAACTCCCATGTTGTGTGAGGTATGCAGCTAAATTTAGCAAATGGTAGCCAGTGTTAACATTTCACAGACTTTCACAGAGACTTCCTTTCATTTAGTTAAATAACAGCGAACAGTTTCAAACAGCATTTATTCTGCTCTGGGATGCAGGAAGGGTGCTGTGTCAGCAGGTGAACGCAGGACCTTTCTCACGTAACACAAAATAAGTTCTCACTCTAAGTGAACAATTATAAAAAGCTCAGAAGAAGCAGGTGTTTTAATTCTCAGAGTGTATAAAATGTATGTAATCTTTGTAATGCTGATGTTAAATCAGCATTAAAACACAATAAAAAAGTCACAATAAAAAAGACTGTTTGGTGGATTCTTCTTCCATTAACTCCACTTATAATAATGGCCTGGTGCCACGAAACCAAGTGTATTCAGCCATGTTGGGGAGTCCGTGCACCACGCAGCAGCTGCCGCTGCGAGACATCTCCATGTGACAGGCCTTAGACCACTCATCCGTCACCAGGTTGTAGTACATGACGTTACAGGAGGTGGAGAACCTGTTGAAGCCACCCACAACAAAGAGCCGATCATCGATCACTGCGATGCCAAAGTTGCTGCGGGTGTTCGACATGGAGGACACTGCGTGCCAGGTGTTGGTGCAGGGATCGTAGGCCTCAGCGCTGCGCAGATGGACAATGCCATCGAAGCCACCGACCTGTGAGAGGATATGTTGAATAAATGGTGTTTAAATGAAGATGGAAACTGTTTCTCAGCACATGGCCCTCGATGAACAATCTACAAGACAGATTGGCACAAATCTGTTACAGACATTTGGTCTCAAGAGGTTGACATTAATGAACTCACTGCAAAGATGCGGCCTGCATGTGCCGCGATGCCAACTCCACTGCGCTGGCAGTTCATGGGGGCGATCACAGTCCACTGGTTGGTTTCTGGGCTGTAATATTCGCAGGTTTCCAGGTATACTTCCCCATCGGAACCTCCACAAACGTAGATCTAGGAAGAAAGAGCGGGACATTAAGTTATTTAGCACTTCTCAACTTCAAATGTTGACATTGTTTCATTGTATGAACGCAAATAATACAGAAATGTTTTTACACCATCATGAGATAACAAGTGAATTACAGCGTCTGGTCACAATAGTCCAACTGAAAAATAATCTGCAGCTGATCAGATGTTATTGCAGCTGTTGGCTGATAAATGATATAAATTGCACTACAGAAAAAGGCAAAAGATATTGAGGTGATTTAGAAACGTGTCACCATTAAATTGTTTGCAACTCTTAAAATGTTGTCTGCAACAAAACTGTTTAGGCCGTCTTGGTAATTCGTCAAATGTTATAAATGAAGATATTTCTTTATTTGTATAAAAAACTTTGTCTCTGTTTGTTTGATTGATGCTACATGTTAAAAGTGAGGAAGTCAGATCACAGGTGGTAACTCAAGGTGTGAACTGAGGGGTTTTGAGCTGTCTGCCTGTGATCGGATCACTCAGGACGGATGTTAATACCAGGTCTGAATTCCCTCTAACTCTTGTTCCAAGCAGGTAGAAAATCAAATTAGCAATGTTCCGGTCAGCACCGTACGTCTCTCTGTTACTGAGTCCCAGCTGCTCTTTCACTTCACCCACCTTGTTTTTGAGTGTTGTGCAGCTGGCGTCGCTCCTGCGCTCATGCATGGATGGAATGATAGTCCACTGGTTGGTGTTGGGCCTGTAGCACTCCGCAGTCCTGTGGTGTGCACGGCCATCATAACCTCCCATTGCAAAGATGCATCCGTTCAGCACGGTGATGCACACATAGCCGCGGCGGAAGTGCATGGGTGCCGCTTCCTGCCAGGTGCGTGTGCTCAGATCCATCCTCCGAACAGTGTTGAAATGCTCCTTCCCATCAGAGCCACCGACACAGTAGACATACCCGTCGAGGAAGGCTGTGCCGTGACAGGCGCGAGGGCGCTCCCGATAGTCTGTCAGGTTGATCCAGTGGTCAGCGCAGATGTCATAGGCCTCAATGCGGTTAGTTGGACCAGCTCTGCTCCAGCCTCCAATGGCCAACAGGATGACGTTAGGCACACGAGGACGAGCGACAGACTCACGCAAGACAAGTGCAGGCAGGGTGAGGGACGCTTTGTTTTCCATGACCTCTTTCACCATTTGAAAGCACTCAGCGTTGCTCTTCACCAGCTCATTGGACATCACCATCCCCAGGTGATCCCGACTCATCAAGGCCAGCCGGACCTACACGGAGAAGACAAAAGAAAGTCTTTGAATTGAACTGCACTGGCTTCACTTTTCCTACCCAGAATCTCTGAACTCTTTGTATACAGTCTGTGGTCTAACATGACTTCGAGCTTACAGCTCTCAGTTTGTTTGTAGTGGAGCTACAGGTTTGAAAGCACCCAGGTGATCTTACAATATTGATGTTCTTGCTGTCAGCTAAATCCAAGCTAAAGCTAGTGGCAGAACATACCTGAGACAAGAGTACAAGCAGGTGTCCTCGTCTTTCTTCAGGTCTGTGGGCGATCCAGTGAAGGATGGCCTCGCTCACAGTACTCTCCTTCCTCACATTGAGGTCGTCTCTTTTTAGGATGTCAGTGAGTTCCCGCACAGTGAGATCCTGAAACTCTTCACCGGAAACAACCTCCTCAAAGTGATCAAGGATTAACTGGTAGGCCTTTCTCTGAAGCTCAAAGCAGGGGCAGATGTTGGTGAACTGCCAGATGCCGATGCACGTCTGTGGGCTGAGCTTCTCCTCCAGAAAGTCTCGGCAGGCTTGTACTATGTCCACTATGCCTAACTGATTGGCTGCTAGCAGCAGCTCCTGTACATTGTCCTCTGTCACAGAGAGAGAGCCGGTGTATACAAACTCAGTGATGGTCCGCATCATGTCAGGAGACAGGCCTGGGACGTTGAAAACCTTTTTGTCTGTGGTTGAGCAGCGTATGAAGAGAGCTCTGTGGGTCAGGGTGAAACCACAGGAGAGGAAAATAAACTGTATTTAACATCTTTGTCTCATCCTCACACTGATTTATAATTATTTAACTGCAAGTGAGGTTTACAGTTTCAGTGCACTGATGTCATCTTGGGCAAACTGTCATCCTGCCTCTGTTACACGTCTTCAGCCCCAGAACTAGTATTACCTGGGGACCTCTAACTGTGGAGCCTGTCTGTGATCTTAATCCCATCCAAATCTGCCAAGTCCATAATTTGTAAAGTAAAAAAACTCCCACAAATGTTTTATTATATTTTGCCAAACACAGAATTCCTGTAATATTAGCCCATTCGGTTCCATTTGCATCTCATTGATTTGGAAATTAAATTTGACTGTCGCTCACAAATGTTGAACAGCAGTCAACAGCTGTGCTGTGAGATCGACCAGGTTTAAAAGCAATGATAGAGAAGGTTAGGAGAAACAAAAGGCTGTCATATTCAAGCACAAGTGTCTGTTTCTTGATCCAGATGGGCTGCAAATGTGTGTTTATGCTTGACATCATGATAATGTCGGTAAATATGAATCAAATACAGACTTTGCTCATCCTGTGTGAATGCGTGACACAAAACCCAAACGTGAGGAAGTAATTTCTAAGTTACATGAGGTCCTCTGGTAAAACTATTTGATAAGCACATTTTAGGAATCACTGCAATAAAATCAACTTACTTTACCATTTTGTGTGAACTGGAGATAATACATGTGCTCATGGACGTCATTCTTTCTTAAGACACCCAAAATATTTTACAGCTTTTCAATTTCAGTTTGGTTCCTGAATCTTTGAACAAAAGTGCATCAAAAATCAGCTGTTTAAGTGTGCATAATAACTTCCATTTATCAAATATCATTTAGACACTTTTTAATTCAAAATCTGCTTAAAAGTACTGTAGCATGGCACTGACAGACAGGGTAAAGAGTCAACATTCAGCTTTACATGAACGATAATTAAAAACTAATCTTTTAGTTGTACACAATTGAATGGCAGAAAAAAACCTTAATTTAAACTTATATCTTACTGTATGGACGGACAGGAAACCTGCACCATAACTAAACTTATAGTTTTGAATCATCTTTTACAATATGTTGTCTATATTCTCCATCGGGTCGTTCATGTCATAACTTCTAGGTCAACTTGTTTCATCACAACTAGTCATGAATCAAACCCACTCATTGCTTATTGTGATTAATCATGAACCTATCGTTTAGTTTTTCTGCTTATTTAAATGGATATTAATTTATAATCTTCCCCCTGATATCAGATGACTGACTCACCGGAAGTACGGGCTGCACTCACAGAGGATGATCTTGTGGACGGGAAACTCCACGTCCTCGACTTTGATGATCGCATCACAGAAGTGACCCTCCAGACGGAGATCATTAAACACGGAGCCTGGCTTGCGTGAAGATGCTCCTCTGTCACTCATCTTGAGTTTTAGTTTGAAGTTTAGTTAAGTTTAGTTTCACTCAGTTTCTAGGATGGTTTGTCTTGAGAGTCTCAACAGGTTTGAGGAGTGAGGAGAGAAATCTCAAAACACATCATGATGGAATCATATCATCGTCGTGACTACAGTCAATTCAAACTGTGAACTGTTATGGTTACAGCCACTTGAACATTATTTAATTTGTGAATTTAATGTTTATTTATAACAGTCCAGTTGAACAGTAGGTGGATAATGTTTTATCCAAGTGGCTGTCATGGTTCTGTGTTTTGTCAGTGTGTTATTGTTTCTCCTCTGTGCTTCCCCCTCGTTAGTTCACCTGCCCTCGTCCCTTCTCCCTCTCCTCACCTGTTCCTCGTTCCCTCATCAGCGTGTGTGTATTTAAGCCTTTGTTCCCCTTCACTCCTTGCCGGATGATTGTTTTGTATTTGATTGTATTGTCGCGCCTCGTCTATGTCGCCTTGTTTTTTTTTTTTTGTTTTTGCTCGAAGATAATTAAATACTATTATGAATCCCTGCAACCGCAGTCTCCTGTTCGTGCATCTGGGTCCTTCCACCTCGTCTACTACCACAATCCCTGACAGTGGCCTCTTTGCTGGGTTGAAGGAAGTTAGTATATATACTAACCCACACTGTAAAAAGTTGCACAATTTTGCTCATAAACGCACAAATAGGTGTAAAAACCCTGACTATGATTCACATGATACATATTTTAAGTGAAGTAAAAATGTTAATATTCTAAGTAGATATTTTGTGTGTACTGTAATCACATTACATTTGTCTCTAACGCAGTAACGTCATTAGTTACTGTTCCTAATTTAAAGACTCCTCCTCATGAGGTATAAACACTGTGTGAAGCTGTGGAGTAACACAAAAGTAATGTAAATTACTTTCTACAGGGAGTAAATTAGTAAATAAGATAAAACAATTTACTTTTTATATAACGTAGTGTGTTATTCATTATTTATTTATTTAATTCTTTTGAGAAATGACACCAGCACTGATCTTCAAACAGAATCTAGTGGTGGAATGGTGTGTTGTTCCTTTACTGATATTTACAAAAGAGGCCTAAAAGTTATTTGAAAAGGTCCACTTTACACCATATAAATCATTGCTGGGTACAGTTTAATAAGAGCATTGCCTTCATTTTATCGGCTTATCTCGGAGCATTAACTAAAAAAAACTTTCAGAACACCATGTGAACATATTCAGGCATTTATGAGGGAGCTTCATATTAAAATGTGGAGGTAGGAGAAGAAAAAGAAAGCTGGTTTATTGGAAACATTTCTAAACACATGAACCATCAGTCTCCATCCATTTGTTTTAAATAAACAACACACACCCACACACAGACACAGAGACACTTACACACCCAATTACGCACACAGTCTAGAAACACATGGCACGTACAAAGAGACAAAATGTGCACGTACGAGTTCCCGCTGCTGTACTGCATGCATCCACGCAGGGAGCCGTTCGTGTCCGCGCACTTACACCGACTCAAACACACATTCATCAGCCAGAAATCTCGTATTAAACCGGCGCCTCCCTCAAGGGCAAACACAGCAGGTAGCCCGAGATCTAATTAGCTAGTTAGCCTGTGGTTGACTGAGTAAAGACCCCATCCAAGAGAAGTCTGCGCTCAGTTCACAACATTTTGCCGTGATAAAGAGGAAATGTCTGCGGCGGCGAACAGTGGGAGAGAGCATTGCGTTGATGAATGGCTGCTAAATACGGCGGCCTCTGATTAAACAGTATCTGTGGAGGCGCTCGTAAAAAAAAAACAAAAGAGGCGGTGGAGAAGAAGAAGGGCTGTAATCACACGGATTTCATCAAACTACCTGATCTTATTTACCCGGGTCATTGTGCTTGTCTGGCCCGCTAATCTGCCTTGAAGGCGAAACAGCTCAGGAGTGAGATGTCAAAACATTCAGACTCACAAAACACGAGCTGAATATTTGAAAGGGGAATTCAATTTCACAGGCCCGAAAGCAAAAAACTGGAACTATAAATAACCGAACGAGGTGTTGAAGTTGTTCATCAATACCAACGACGGGCTCATTTCAAACTATTGCTATCGTGAGTGTAGGATTTTAACTTGATACCTCTTTACTTGTCAGGTGAGCTGCCACTTAGTTACAGGTGACGCTCCTGCAGATATGTTTTTCATGTTTTTTGTACACGTTGAATTAACCCCTTCACCCCGACTGGGACTGTCTCACCCTTTGCACTGTCCCTCTATAGCGTCACGCTGTAGTGACGCAAGCGATGCTAGAGGGGAACCTACAGCGTTACACACTTCGCCCGGGCTGCTGTATCTGACGCTGCTTCAAATCCAATCAAAACATGGCATGAAATCACACACAATGGACTTAACGGGATAGTGTAACGCTACTGCTGAAATCTACTTACCCTACCGCTGTTAGACCCGTCTGGCACCGTCTGATACGCAGTGAATTTGTGAGGTGGGTAATTTTTGCACAGCCTGTAGGTGCCTTTACAGAAAGAGGAATCTCCATCTTCCATCCCCGTCCTCACTGTTTTGCTCTTTAACTGCATGTCCGGGTCTTCTGATGTGGGGTTGTATGAGGTTTTTATCCCCAGTGGGTACTTATTACCTGCAGTAGATGACCATCAGCTCTCCTCCTGTGTGGTAGCGCCCACAAGGAAGCAAAGCGTTGTACTGCTACAACAGTACCGACAGCAAGATGTGTTTTAGCCACCTAAAGGAAGGCCCACCTAAAAAATATATACATCCATTTAAGTGTACACTATATATTGAACATTTTGAGTGTTTTTTGAGGGAATGTAGTGTCAAAGGAAAGGCTGTCTGACGGCAAAAAATGATCAAAATGTAGCGTACCATTTAGTAGTACACTGCTCTGCTTCCCTGTGGGCGCTACCACAGGAGGGAGGAGCTGACGGTCATCTACTGCAGGTTATACACTGACCAGGTATAAATACGTACCTCATACAAGCCCACGTCAACCCGAACTATCCCTTTTCTCTTCCGATTACATTTTTGTCCCCAAAACTACATAGTGCGCCTTTAATGTGGTTGCTGCAGTCTCTGATTTTTGCTGGATAGTATTTTCCTCCCTTTATGTTAGGCTTAAAAACAAATCTGTTGCAACATGTCCGAGCTGGTTTCTATTTAAATCCGACTTTGCTGCAGACTGACAGCCAAAGAGTCGAGTCCTACTGCAGGCTGTTTCTTGAACAAAAGGTCACGAGAGCCTTCTCGTTAATCTGTGTCCAATTTTTTTATTTTTTTTGTGTGTGTGTGTGTGACAGGCAGCACGGAATCGGACCGAAGGTGGGAGTGTAGTGTATAATGTTATGTATTGTATATTTCAGTTAAACACACTCTAAGCCGAAACTACAGCCAGGTGGTGAGGACACAAGTGACCGCGCGATGATTTCTGAATCAGGAGGATGTGGTAACGGCAGACAGATTCACAGACATGACATGGATGATAGAGCAATAGAGGTTTTACTGTTTGAATAAATCGAAACTGACAAGTGTGATTTATTTTTTTCTACTTGCATTCATCAAGCCATTTTAGAGGCAATTTAGATCCCAATGAAGTTCGCTCTCCCAAAGTAGACACACACACACACTCTCTCACCACACTTAGTGATGTGTACTGGCAACATACATCTTCATTAGTGTCCAGTCATATCTCTGTTCTTCTCACACTCTGTGGCTCCAGTTTCTTTGTTTTCTCGCTCCCTCATGAATGTTAAAATCTCCGAGTATTAACAATCTGTCATATTGAGGCATAATGACTGAGAGACGCTCAGAGGATTGTTTAGTCAAATTTCCAGTTAATCATGGATGTGCTTGCTTAAGCTCACGCGGGGAAACATTGCGGAGAGTGAGGAGGAGACGGCGGCGCGGATGAGAAATACGACTCCATTTCCATTTTATTGCAATGAGTAAAATTGATGGCGACAATTTATCCTGACTGATGCCGAGTTTGACGGCGGATGGAGAGAAAGATGATCTCTGTAAATACGATCGTTCGAATGATCCGCGAAGACAAAAAATATATATAAATAAATAAATAAATCTCTTAAAAAAATAATGTTGTGGTTGTTCATAAGGTACTGGAGGTGGAGGATAAGCTCCCAGAAGACATAATCACACATGCAATAGTCCTGGAAGCTAATTTTTGCTCGTCCAGACATTTCACCCCAATCCACAGGTGCTGCTCGTCAGGCACTGCCTCATATTTAAGGGAGGGTGGAGGAGCATTTGTATTTTTCACTTTGGCTCGTGTCCTTCACCTCCTGCGTAACTTGTTTGGATGTGCACGCTTTTAAAACTTTTTGCATGGATAAAAAACTTAGAAACACTTGTGTATATAAGTAAACATACATTTTTATGTGTAATTAAGGGTCTCCTAAGTGCATTTCTTTCTCAATGTGTCACAGTTTTGTAATCTTATTCAGTTGAAAGTGCAACAAACAGTCACACAAATGTTTATTTTCCGAGTTTATATCGGCTTAAAACACGTGTCTGGAAGACTCTGGTGCAATATGCAGGAGTGTGAAGAGAGGAAAAGTAGGTCTGTGGTGCTGCAATGCTTCATGAAAACAAAAAAAAAAAACAAGTAAAGCTGACAGGGCAGAAAAAGGCAGAACTCTGATATTCCATATTCATATCTCCACTCATTTCACCGAGAACTCTCCGCAACTGTTGATTCACTTTGAAGAATCGCTCGTTCCTTCACAGGAGCGCGTGCAGTCGGTTCCTTTGCATAATTATACAGTTACTCTACAGGGTTTTCCTGTGGCTGTGTGAGTGAAACACACACACACACACACACACACACACACACACACACACACACACACACAGGTGAGGTGTGTCTTCACTGTACTACACACACGCTCTATAGCCTCCTGCAGAAATTACACATTCAGTTTAAGGGCTTGTTTTTCATTAACCTTTATTTGTCTGGGTTAAGCTGGCTGAGCGAACGTGCTGTTTTTCATTACTTTCTGCGCGCACACATTCGCAGCGGTGAGCCTCGCTGGAAGAAAAAAAAAAACCTCAGACTTATTTATTTCAAGCAACAGCTCATTTAATTTCAAGTTTGGTCTTTTTAGGAAGTCTGAAGCACACAAGACCGGTCGAAGACGACTTTGGTGACTTTAGTGGATGAGTTGCAGCTCTTGTTTTAATGTAAAAATACTGAAAGCATCCACACTTCAGCTTTAAACTGGAGGGAATTTTCAACAACCGAGCAGCGTGAGGAGTTCCTACCCTTAATGTTATTGAACCAATTACTGAGGCAACCAGAGTGTTAGCTGGTGATTTGTCCTGCTTTCTATAGAGTTTAACTCTTTTTGAAGAATATATTACACCGACAGTCCTGATGTTTTGAAATATTACCGTATAAAAACACGATCTTTTCCCCAAAGCTTCGAGTCATTTCAGAAAATGTGTCCACCATTTAACAGCTGCTTCTTTCACATTGTAACCTATGAGATAAAAGTTTTATATATCAAATATGACATACTAAGATTATTATTAAACAGAAACAGGAGTCTCCTCAGATTCTGCTCTGATCTGGAGCCGTTTACCACCTCTCAGAGAGCTCAGGGATTACTTTTAACCTTCGAGTTTCAAAAGTGGATTTATCTTCAGTCCTGTTTATCAACCCGACTGCAGCAGTGATCCACAGAGGGGATATGTACTGATATGTCTCTGTTGGAAACATTTAAAATAATGTAAAGTACACAACTCAACAAAATATATCACTAAATACAGATAAACCTACAAAGTCTTATTTTTTAATAATCTTTGGCCTTCAGAACAACTCTAGGTCAGCATCGTAAGTAGTAAGCTAGCTGGACATGCTAACGATCGCATCTTACATAAGAACAGATAAACACAGCGTTTTGGTTCATCTCTTATATTGTTGCTGTCATGGTTTGGTTATGAGAGGCTAGAAAATAGACAGAGGCAGAGTATTTTGCTCCACTGCACTTCAGCACGTAGATAAATCTGAAGCTTTGGAGTGGCTCACTGCTGTTCTGTGAGCATTTTTAAATGGCGCAAACGTCGCAGCTACATGCCAAATACATGATCCACACCCATTCCTACAAAACACACATCCAGTTACTCATTTCAAAAGCTCATAGCCCAAAAGTTCCTGCTGACTCGTCATGAATCAAAAAGGCTGTCGTGGCCTCCGAAGGAAATAGTGGCAGCAGTAATCTCAGAGCATTTTCCTCTGAGCAGATCAATATCATCGTAATGAATTGTACTCAAACGCACACACAGGTATATTTTTCATTACTTCCAGTTCTTGAAGTGTAACAGAGTCTACCAGAGAGCTAATTTAGCGACTCTGATGGGGAGAAAAACCCCCCAAAGAAACATTTTCAAAGGTGATCTCCGCTGATTTGAGTCTGCGTTTGTGCAAGGTTAAAAGGAAAGAGTCAGAGAGGCAGAGGTGTGTGTGTGAGAGAGAGAGAGTGTGTGTGCGTGCGTGTGTGTGTGTGTGTGTCAGGTGCCGATTCAGCAAAGTGTGTGTGCAGGTGTGTTCTCACAGGTGTGTGTGTGTGTGTGTCAGCAGAGGCTCGAGGGGATGTAGCAGTAGTTTCCTGCTTCTCTCCGTCGCTTCCTAAAAAATCAATTCCAGCTGCGGCGGAGCTTCTCTGCTGTCCTCTCTTATTCGCCTTTCGGAGAGTATCTCCCTCTCCTCCTCCTTCTTCTCCCTACTTTCATCCACACTGCTCGCCATCCTCTCCATGATTCGAAATAAAGAGCGATAACAGTCTGATAAATAAGCTACCACTTCTATCATCTAAGCTATCATCTTCTTCTGTAAACAAAGAGAGCATTGGTTGGTGTTTAAGCCATTGATCTCACAGAGATCATGCGTATCGAACACGGCGCTGATTATATCCACGCTTCAGGAACAGAAACACATTGAAAAACTATGAGAATGAATTGCTGCACATTTGTAACACTCACCTTCATTCAGATTCTTTGTTGTTAATCAACTTAGATGGATAATGTTGCAGATGATAATGCAGATTTGTCAACATTTCAACTGTCAAGACTCAAAATGTTTAAGCCAGAAGTCATAGCAGATGTGGTCAAACTGAGGTGACAGTCAGCTTTTATTGGGACTTTTTTGGGCTGTTCGAAGATCAGAACTGAAAACTAACAGCCCGGTCACCAGGACAAATTGCTGGCAGGTAATATTGCTGCAAACCACTGATAGGTTCATATTTGTACATGTCATACGTACGCTACGTACCATATTGGAACCTTCACATTACAGGTTTATGGGACAAACACAAAGACAGACAGAACTTAATGCAGGACATGTGATGAATTTACAAGAAGGCCCAAGTTATAAAGAATTTGTCATAGACAGCGTTTCACAAGGTTTATACATTTCCTCCTAACTCTATATAGAGGGCTATATAACTATATAATTATATATATATCATGTATTTCCAGTCATCATATCATATATTAAATATTTAAAAAACAAAACTTGCAGGAAGGATTGAGTGAAGGAAGTTGAGGATGACAAAACCTGAACTGTCCCTTTAACCAATTTTCTCGTGTAATGATTTTTCAGCTCGTCCTCGTCCCAGAGCTAGCTAACAAACTGTTCCCAAGCCAACTAAGAAACTGTAACTCTGGCTTAACAGGCACAAAACAGCTGACACCACGCACACACACACACACACACACACACACACACACACACACATACACACACAGCGGTATATTACAGGTCCACCAGGGAACTAAACTGCTTACAGGACACACTGGTAGGAGTCCTTAATGACCTAAGGTGTGTGTGTGTCTGTGTGTGTGTGTGTGGTGAAAGTGTGGACACCAACAATTTTTGTATCTGCATTTCCCCGTGTCGCACACAGCGTAGGTGTGTGTCTTTCTGTTCTCCTAAGCATAACTTTGTTGCACGGAGGTGTTGTGACTCTGAGTGCAAGATACGTGTGTGTGTGTGTGTGCGTATGTGTGTGTTTGTGTGTCTGTGTGCGTGTGCGCGCGAGTGTGTGGATCAATAAAGCTATAGCTGTAATAAGCTAGCTGGGCTGTTGTGACAGTATTGCAGCTGCCTCTGGAGAACAGATGTGAGAAACTGTTTTGTAATTTACCTCAACAGCACATTGTAATTTTAATGGGATAATGGATCCAATAAAAAAAAAAAGCACATCGCATGAGGATTTAATTAGATTATGATCACAAAAGAAAACTGTTTAAAATCTTGAGATAATGACACACTAAAAGTTGACGACATGTTGAGTTAACAGACCTAAAATACTCCATAAACACACCCCAAACCTCCGTAATAACGTAATTTGTTTCACTCAGAAGCACTCGTCTGTGTTTAATGCAGGTTTGTCATCTTCCTCTTGGGAATTTTATTGTGGCGTGGTGTGATTGTCTCTAGCGGCCCCCCTGTTTGGCTATTTTTCTTTCTCAGTGTGCGCCCAAATGTGTTTGCGTGTACGGAAGCATCACCTCAAATCCTTAATAGATCAGCTCCGCACCTGCACGGCCTCAAGTCCTGAATTGGCAAAGTTGCATGAAATCAGATATAACTGTTCATACTGACAAAAAAAAAGAGAGAGGGAAGTGAACAGTCAAGTGTAGTGCTTTTAAAAGTAACTCATTACGTTACAAGATTACTGCCATTAAACAGTAACTTGTTACGTTACGGCGTTAAACGACGTTAAACTGTACATGTACCTTTGAATGAATGACTCTACCGTCATTTTGTAGCCTTTACGGCTCACAATCGGTAACTCCGCAGCCTGATATTAGGAATGACAGATGCAACATAAGATTTACAACTCTTTATTTTTCTAACAATCTGACAGCGAAGATATGATGTTTGCAAATGCAACTAATGAAACCGTAAACTATAAGTGTCTACATAGAAACGATAAAAGCAGGAAGTGTGATGAAAGACGATGCCTCAGGGAATTTATTTTATTTTTGTGGCAACAAGAGGAAAAGAAAAGACGGCAGGATTTTCCAGTAATGGATGACTTTTCGGAAAAACTAACTTAATAACAGATTACTTGAATTGCAGAACTAAGGCGTTAAGATAGTCGTTACAACAAATTAGTAATCCGAGTACTCTAACGGATTGCTTTGTAACAAGTCACCCCAACACTGCTTATCAAACACTGTCTCACTGGACTTCTCAACAGCGGTGGTTCCAACTAGGCCCAAGCAAGAAAAGCAAGAGGACGTTTCTCCAAGATCAAAAAAAGAAGAAATGAAGGAAAAACTTGAGTCAATCCCCCGTCCTCTAGCGTTGACCGCTGTGGGAAGACGGAAAAATGTATAATACAGATTATGTGTGCGCCACCTGTGACAGATACTGTGCGAAGAAAAAACAAAGGAAGATAGAAGAAGAGAAGATGGTATCAGTGTACGAAAAGCAGGTGAGCACAAACTGACACCTGTGAGAAACACACACATGCAGAAGAGAGAGATATGAATGAAGGAAAACAGTATAAAATAACACACACACACACACACACACACACACACACGCACGCACACAGTTCCCTGGACGGGAGAAATGAATGATGTAAGGATGTGAAATTACAGCTGATGGTCTGTCCACACTCTCCTCTCCTCTCCTCTCCTCTCCTCTCCTCTCCTCTCCTCCTCCTCCATCCTCTCTTCTCCTCTCCTCCGTTTATTGTTGTGTTCATCCTCAGGCTGATCTTAGTCATGGCTGTCTGTTTGCGTGTGAAGGGGAATCATCCGAGAGCGCAGTGGTTTATTAAGGAAAACCATTAGCCGTCTGTTTGACTCCATGCTCTCTCTCTCTCTCTCTCTCTCTCTCTCTCTCTCTCTCTCTCTCTCTCTCTCTCTCTCTCTCTCTCTCTTGAAGCCACTCTGATTGGCCTATTGTTGCTCCCCTCTGCTTTTATCTCTCATAGAATATAAATGATGCTACCATTACTGGAGTGGAGGAAGGAGAAGAAGAAGAAGAAGAAGAAGAAGAAGAAGAAGAAGATGAGAGGAGTGGGTAGGAGAAGAGGAGAGTAATCCTCATCCGATGACTCAGTGTGTGATTAGCTCATTTCCTAAAGCATGTGTGTGTTGGATTGCGTGTGTGTGTAGGAGAGAGAGAGAGAAAGCTGGAGGGTTCAACAACTGTATGTAAAATTAAAACTATGTTTTATGGCAGAGCGCTGAGGAGGAATCGAGGATTATTACAGCCTGAAGGAAGAAGCTGCTCTGTAGTCTGGTGGTACGGCAGCAGAACGACCGGCTCATAACTTAACAATCCATGCTGGCCTTGCTAACAAACTATATCTTGCTGTTGGCTCATTATAATTATGAAGACATAATATCATGTGGAAACATTGATAAATTAAGCTTTCTCAAAAAAGTTACTGTTGTAACTGAATCTATTAGCGGTATGCTAGATAGGCTAGCCTAGACGTATGAATGGTACTCAAGTTTAATTTGATTAACCATCGTCATATTGCAGTTTTTTTTTATCTTATAAAGCCACAAATAGATACTTTACCTCATCACTATGCATCCTACAAACAGCTGTGTTTAATGGCGTAATTTGTAAAATATGGCCAGAATTTGAAGGTAGCTACAAAGAGGTAGATGGCAGCTTATCACCAGAGCAACCAACAACTGCTGCTCTTTGCTAACTATCCTTGTCTCTAGCTAGCAACTGTTAGCCGTCATTTTGCGTGGGGTTGTGACACTCCAAAAAAAATTATCATGCATCGTGTGACACTGTAATTTGACGATTTTGGCCACTACAAAAGTTGCCTACAAAGCCTGGCGCTCTTCCTTTGATCACACTGTGAACACAGAACAGAAGTGATGATAATGTTAGTTTATTTTTTTTCTGGCCAAAGCTTTCAAATTGCTCCATTGTATTAAAAATATGCTGTGTCTAAAAAAAAAAAAAAAAAAAAAAAAATGGCTCTAGCCAGATCGAAATCTTTATTACAGGAGAAGATGGTGCTCATACCACTTTGGTCCACAGGGGGCACCAGAGTCAACAACAAAAGTATGTTTTTTGCAGCTGCTTTAAACAAATAATAATAAAAAAAGAAATAGAGTAATAAATATAAAGGACTAAAGTTTAAAGATATAAGACAGAAATTGAATAAATGTTATTAAAAGTATTTTTAGGTTAATAAATGCCAAAGTGTTCATTGGTTTTGTGTGGAGGTGGCTGTGCACCTTGTCGATAGATAAAAATGTAAAATGTGCAACATCACAGCAAACTGTGTGATCATTTTTTTCATACTTGAGTGTAAATAGACTCACAAAATCAGCCAAATCGTATTTGAGACAAATACTTAAGACACCTAACGTACATTAACAAATCTATGTATAAATATTTTTTTATCACTTGGGATTTTTGGCAGCTAATGCTCTCGCGTGATCCTGTGATCTCACAAATCCAGCTACCACACAAACTAAACTGTTGAGTGAAGCAGTGTTGCTGGTCTTGATCGTTCTGGCAGCACACAACACACACACACACACACACACACACACACACACACACACACACACACACACACACTCAAACACTCTGTGGTGGTGTGTGTCTTCGGTGCAGAGCATATGAGTCTGTTGCTCAAACTGCTGCATGGCAGTCAAAGTGGGTCAGTACTCACACACACACACACACACACACACACACACACACACACACACACAGGGATCCAGGGACATTCGCACACTTGCACTCATATGTTGTCTCTTGATGTCTCTCTCTCTCTCTTTCTTTCTTTCACTCGCTCGTTCACAAACACACACACACACACACACACACAAACACACACACGGACACACTCAGCAACACCCGATTAGAGCGTTTCTCTTGTGTTTGGCAATATTTGCTCCAGCTGTTCCAGCACTTGGAGCCTGTGGTGATGAAGACTGTACGAGAGAGGAGCAGACCTGGGATAGTAGGGCAACGAAACAATAGCACAGATAATGAGACGAGAAGAGAAGAGAGGTAGAAAAGAGGGAGAAGAGGGGAGGAAGGCAAAAGGAAAGGAAAGGTGGTGAAAAAATTTTAAATTAAGATGAGACGGGAGTGGAGAGAACAGGAAAGAAACTAAAGGAAAGGAGAGGAGAGGGAAGAGGAGATATAAACGGTAAGGGAAGGAGTTATGGTTATGAAAAGAGGATATAGGAAAGAAGAAATGAGAAGAGAGTCAAGGAAGGACGAAGAAAGGAAGGAAAGGAAAGCAAAAGGAAAGGAAAGGAAAAATATTTAATGACATGTTAGGAAAAGAGGATATAGAAAAGAAAAGAAAGGAAATGAGAGGAGAGGAGAGGAGAGGAGACAAGGTGAGAAAAGAAGAGAAAAGGCAGAGGTAAGGAAGGAAATAGAGGAGAGTGAGAGGAAAAGTGGAGAGAGAAGAGGAAAGGAGGGGGAAGGAGGAGAAGAAAAGAAGGAAGAAGGAGAGGGAAGAGGAAAGGAAACAAAAAGAAAAGGAAGAGCAAAGAGAGGATAGGAAAGGAATCACGCTGAGAAAAGAAAGCAGAGGAGATGATAGAGTAGGAGATCAGAGAGGAACGTAAAAGGGAAAAGGAAGAATAAGAAAAGAAGAGGGAAGCAAACAGGCAACAGAAGAAAAAACAGAGAAGACTATAACAGATTCTATTTCTGAGTTCGAAGTGTGTTTAAAGGCAAACACTGATTATTTGCCAAATGAGCCTCTTGATTAACAAACAGGCCTGATGGCAGTTTCAGCGCTCTGTGTCCACTGTTTAATTAGATCACAAAGATGCCTGCTAAAGCTCCAGCACCCTAAGAGTGTTTACTGGACCATAAAAACTAGTGTTGCATCATCTCAGAAGAACTAACACACACACACACACACACACACACACACACACACTGTTGTGTGGTGATCAAAGTGTGTGTGCCAGGAAAAGTCGCTGTATGTCTCTGAGGTCCAGGAGGAGAAAGCGGAACAACTAATCCACCCGTCTTGCTCCTGAAAGACAGAACTAGGCGATGTAGAGGCAGGTGTGATGACAGCACACAGACACACACACCCACACACACACACGCACGCACACACACACACGCACACACACACACACACACACACACACGCATGTGTTACTGTGTAAATAAACACAGGAGACAGGAGATCTGCCAGACATGAACACACTTCATCCTGACACGTTCAGTTGCACATTACACCGTCACTCTCATATCACTTTTTGCTTTCTCACCTACCCTCGGACACACGCACATGCACGCACACGCACACACACAGAGAAGCAGCTTGAAAGCAAAAAAGTCCCTTGTCCTTCCAGAGCCACCTGTCAGCAAGCCCCAAAACAATCTGGTTTCATATCAATCAAAACATGGACACTGCTGTTTCCACACCTAGCACGCACAGGCACACACACACGCACGCACGCACGCACCCCAATAAACATTTCTTGGCAGCGTCGTTCAGGTCTGAATAGTTAACTAAAGCTGATAATAATGAATACTTTATGATAATGAAACGCTGCGCTTCCCCGTTTAGACGGAGAGAAAGTTTCCATTGAAAACAACTCTGATGAAACTCTTTGAAACACTTTGATGTTCTTGAACGTGGGTATTTAGTCTGTGTTATAAAACATCTATCCACTGAATCAATTACTAATGAAACTCCTCAATCTGTTCGGCTGCACGCACCAAGCCGCGGGCGAAGCACGACTGTACAGTCATTTATTATAGACTGTAGGTTGATGCATGTTCACTATGAGTGAGGGCTTCGTGGGTTCCCAACAAACATAGAACTGCTTTTACTGTATGTGGTCCCTTGTGTCCCAAAAAGACACCCTTTTCTCTTCTTGTAAAGGGACATCTGTACTTCTGTTCTCTTCTGAGGTCAAATGTTTGACCCTTCCAGCAGAAACATAACATGTTATCCACATCCCTCGCTTGTTGAGCGAGCCACCGAGCGCACCACGAACATCCAACCGGACCTGCAGACGTCATTGTGAGATGCGTGTTGTCTTTAATCTTCAACGCCAATGACAACAACACTGTCTGCCAATAACATGAATGATACAGTGTGAGTTTGTTTGCTTTGTCTCTGCAGGCTGTTGTCAATCTAAGCCAGTCGGAGACCGATGGGGGAAAAGGAGCATTTCTGATATAGTTGTCATATATCATGGTTTGAGTGCAGTTACTCTGTACTGTGACATTTCCTTTAAATCAATGAAGTGCTGTCTCACACATTTTCTTGGACATGTTGTTTTGAGATTCATTCTGTGACAATAAGAAGCGTCAGTTGTAGAACTTATGACCAAACCTGATGATATTTTGTCTTTTATTCACATCACTGGGATCCCCCGCAGCCAGTTAAAAAAACCAAGTCACAAGCAGCCTGTTTGAGAGGGAGGGCTGACTTGATCAGTGTGCTGTTAAAAATGACATTTCCACCACCGTCTCTTTTTCTTCTCTCTCCCCCTTGGTGTCATGCGTTCCTCTTCATGTGACGATGTGACGTCCACGCCCGAGCACAGACAGTCTGACAATTAAAAACCTCCAGTCCTTTATTCCTTTGTCTACTTCTATTTTATTCTATCGCCTCCTCAATCTCAATGCCTTTCTTCCCTCTATCCCTCCTTCACATGCTCTCCATGCCTCTTTGCTTCCTTTCTATTTCTGCTTCCTTCATCTCCGATCCCTCGGTCTCCCTCCACCTCTCCCACTCTCTCTTTACATTTCCCCGTGCCACACCGAGCCTGTCTGTCTCTTTCACCCCCATCACCAGCCCTCTGTCATCTGATCAGTAAAATTAATGGCTTTATTTCCATCGTATCGCCATGGTGATGAATCATGTCGTTAATCATCATATCGCCGGGGTGACGGATCATGTCATTAATCAGGGATTTTTTTTTTTTCTTTGCTAGAGCAGCATGTTAAAGAAAGCAAACCACACGTTGGTGATTAGCAATTAACACAGACTCACATGCACACACCCACACACACACACACACACACACACCGGAGGCACCCCGCAGAGTTGGAACATAGCCAGGCAGCTGAGTGACTTCATCGCTGTTGGTTTAATCAAACTGTCACTGGTAAGATCAGAGCATACACACACACACACACACACACACACACACACACACACACACACACACACTCGTACCAAAGAACTAATCAGTATGTTGAGTATTTCCATTTTGCGCAACTTTATATGTCTATGCCACGACATCTTACAGGGAAATATTTTACTTTTTGCTCCACTAGTTTGCCTGGCAGCTGTAGTTACTCACAACCTTTCAGATTACGACATTTGGATGAACCACGGATCTCTAAATGTTGTGATTCTGATTGTGTGTGATAAACTGAATGATGTTCCCTTATGGATACAAAACTGTACAATGTACAGTAGTCTTAAACTACATTGAAGGGTGACAACCCAAATGCAGACAAGGGGACAGACAGGAAGATGTAACAAGATGGCCAAAATACAAATAACAAAAAGCAGGCAAATGAAAGTCCAAGAAAAAACTGAGGAGAAATAAAAAACTAAAGACAGACCATAAGTGACAGAGAACATGATACATACGGATGCTATCTACGAAAAACAAACAGGAAATGAACAAATCAAAACTGTGACACAAATAAACTAATTGAAAACCAGCTCAATCGGCAGAATACATGTTATCGTAGGTTTCTGCAAACCACGGTTATTCTGCATTTCTTTATGTTGCAACTTTACTTGGTTAGGTTTAGGCACAAAAAACACTTGGTTAGCATTTGGAGAAGATCATGTTTTGGCTTAAAATACCTGGTTCGGTCACCACAAATACGGCTGAAGACTTCCCATCAATAAGAGCTTTTTTTGTCACCACAAACAGGACTGGAAATTGTCCTGACGTCTCCTTAAAGGTGCACTATATGTAGTTTTAGGTACGAAATTTATCTGGAGAGGAAAATCTGTCTTGATTATTTTTTTAATAACTGAATAAACGCAATAAACAAACTTATTTTTTGACTTTACCAGCAGCTTTGCAAATTCTGATGACCTAAATAACTGTAAAATAAAAATGCAAAAATGATGCACAAATCGTGTCAATTGTTAAATTCGAGCCGGGGAGACTTTTATTCTTTTAGCAGCCAAGTTCTCCACACTGTTGGGTCTGCATCGTACCTCATTGTCCACCAGACGTTGCGACAGCTCATTTGGTCGACCCAGACCACTTTTGTGAAATCACAGGTCAGCAGAGTCATTAAGGAGTGCTGTTGCCCTCCTGCTGTGAAGTAGGCTGACACAAGCCCTCTTTTATTTCTCCCTGACCTCGTCTGGGTCCCAATCGTCATAACACATGTTTGGTATTTTCATCAGCGGCCCTCTAATGTGAGCAGGCGAACACGCCGGAGTGTCGCTCTGGCTGACTTCAACGAGGAAATTAGGCCGGACGACGAGAGACAAAATGATGAGTCCTGTGCACCTCAGGTGAGCTTGCAAAACACTAAAGGTGGTGTTTATTTTCTGCTCTAGAATATGTACTTATTCTTTAACTTTAACTTTCAATCTGTCTTTCTTTTCCGTTTCTCAGTCACCCTCTGCTTCATGTGTCTCACTCTCTCTGCTGAACCTGTCTGTCTCTTGATCTCACGCGTGTGGAAAAGTGCTCTCACATCTAGATGCTGACTGAAATCAAAACAGCAATCTGTCGGACACACACACGTACGCACACACGCACACACACTTTCTTTCCCTCAATGATCTCAGATGAATTTCATCTGAGATCATTGCTTCATTAGTGAAGCTCTAGTTGTTCAGATTGATTTAATTATCAAATCATCTATGCAGTCTGAGTGTGTGCATGTGTGCGTGTGTGTGTGTGTGTGTGTGTGTGTGTGTGTGTGTGTGTGTGTGTGTGAGGAAGAGAGAGAGAGATTATGCAGTGATCTTGGCTGACATTGATCAGCCTAGTCTAATTGGGAGCATCTAGCCGTGTAATTGATTCTGCTACACTTCACAACTAGATGAGTTTAGCAACATCAACAACACTGATTCACGCTGATGAACAGAACTACACTGAACCAAAATGAACCGAATCAAACCGAACTGAACCGAGCTGAACCCAGATAAACTGAATCGACGCTTGTCCCGTCCCATGGATGTTGCTATGCGTTACATGAACGCTTATTTTCTGCAAATTATTTAGCACATTTTGTGCATTCTTTATTCAGTTGTCTTCATTTAACAACAGTTCAAATTAAATTAATTAAGTATTTTTATTATGAATTCTTATATTTATGATTCTTTGCTATTGCTGTGTGTGTGTCTTTTCTTTTGCCATATTTATAGTGACTATTATATATAAAATAAAAACATGAAAATTCTCTGTCGCTGTCTTCTTTGGCTTCTTCTTCTTCTTCATCATCGTCTTCTTCTTCTGGTAAAGGAAGACATTTCTACACTGAATTGGAGTCAATGGGTTTCATTTCCTGGAAGCTATTGAATAGAAATGCCGATATATTCCTCAAAAATATAAATTGTGAAAAAAAAAAATTGCACTTAGATCGAATAAAAACAGGTGTCAAATGTTCAATTTCCAAAAAAGTTCTTCCAGGAGGTGTTTAGGAGCATGTTTCAGGCCTCTTGAAGTCCACATGAACCTCTTTGTAGTGACACTTTTTCGAAAAGTTTCACATAGTTGGACTTCGAGGGTTCGAGGCAGTAAACTGACTACAGTCTCAGTGACTGAGGGTTAGACCTAAGATATTCGCGAAAAATAGAAATTCCACTAAAATCCAATAAAAACAGATCCTTTAAGCTAGTGTTCTTCGATCCTGGACCTCATGGACTCCTGCCCTGCGTGTTCCAGATGTTTCCATGCTCCAAAACACCTGATTCAAACCATCAGCTCGTCATGGAGCTCTGCTGAAGCCTGATGAAGACACATTCTTTTATTCGTTCATTATAAACATTTATTCTTGGACTTTTCTGTAGGACTACACCGACTATAGAAGGAAAAGTTTAACCTTGTGGACGTTCAAGCTGACATCACAATCATTGCCTTGTGAACCTATTTTGGGGTTTGTTGGCTAAATAAACTGTGTGAATCATATACACAAAGCTTCAACTTAGTATGTTCCATCGTTATTTTCAGAAGGACTTTGAAGACATACTTATTCTTTGAGTGTCTTCATTTACCCTGTTCGCAAATTATAATTGTGACTAGACTTAAAACTTAAGCTGATTGTTTTAATACAGTCCCCAAAATTTATATAAAAGACAGATATTAAACAATGTTAATTGCTGGCCAGAGGCTTAACTTAATATAATCAGGACAATCCACTCCAACCCCCGCGGTTATGAATAATAAGAGGCAAATACTTACTGTGAATAAGTCCACATCATACATTATCTTTAAAACTGTTCATTGTGGATTATTTGGGGATGTAGGGGAGTTTGAATACACACAAAACCAGACATGAGCAGGGTACACTCATCAGTGTGCATCCTTGAGTAAAGAGGTTGGAATGAGAAGAAGAAGAAGCATGAACCGCTCTGTGCTGTGTGTAGGACGGATGGTAGGTTGTATATGTCTCACATGGCTTTACCGACTGCACCCACGATGCAGCACAGCTGAGATGATCAAGGTTTAACCCGCCCTTTAATTTGTACGCTGCAAAACCCAACACACTATCTCCTGCATGCCACGTCGAAGATCATTTCTAACCGGGAGAGAATGAGTCGGCAGGAGTCGAGTAAAATAGAATGAAGATGAAAAACCAAATGACACGAATCAAATGCAAAAACTCAGACTGCCGGCGTTCACATCTGCTTTTCTGGCTCGGAAGAAAATGCTGGAATATGCATCGTGGGTACGGGCAGGGAGGACCGAAACTGGCTTTTTCAAGAGGCTGCCATCTTTATGCACCTGGTCAATTTGAATGAAAAATTACCTGGGCAGGAGCTAAGTACACTGGCAGGTCAGCACAACGCCGGGAAAATGGTGTTTATGCGAGTGCCAACTTCAGTGTGCGTTTATGTGTGTTAATCTGAGTGTGTGTGTGTGTGTGTGTGTGTGTGTGTGTGTGTGTGTGTGTGTGTGTGTGTGTCCCGAGGATTAGTCATGCTCTTCTGCCTCTGCAGCACTGCCTTCTTCCTGCTGCCTCACACACGCACACACACACACACACACACACACACCTGCATCCATCTGGCCAGTCCCCTCTGATAGTGGAGGTGTGAAACAGAGAAAATCAGTCGACTGAGGGAAACAGAGAGGGGAAGAAAAGAAGAGCACGGGGGGGAAGAAAGTGGGAAGAAAGAAGGGGATATTAAAGAGAGGAGGATGAATGGACGAGGGGGAGGAAGTGAGGGCGAGAGAGCGACAGCAGAGGTGGGGGAGAGAAAGAGTGGGAGAGTGATATTAAACACCGGGGAGCTAGCTGAGCAAATTCACCTGCCCACTCTTTCTTTTTTGGTGTCTTCCCCTTTTTTGCCCCCCTCGTCTGCCTCCCGTTCCTCTTCTCTTTCTCCCCTCTCTCATCTGTTTCCTCTCTCGCCTCCTACTCCCCTAATTAGCTCCAAATCCTCTTACATCTCATCTTCCTCCTCTTCTTCTGCCGTCTCTCCCCGCTCTCACCGAAAAGAAAAAAAAAAATCAGGTTGACCTTAATGAACAGATGAAGAGAGGAGGGGAGTGATTGCATCGGGGGAGCCCGGGAAAAGCTGGATCAGCGCTTTCTGGATCAGCGTTTGTTTACTCAGGACTCCCCCATGTGAAGCTGTCAGAGTGTCTCTCCACCAATTTTTTTTTTCTTCAGAGGAGAAACTATTAGGCATTCAGATCATTTGGATGTGTTCAATCTTTCTCCGCCTTATTTAGAGGAGCAGTGGGAGGGGAATTTATTACTGTTGATGGTATTACCTCAGCGCACGGTGACAGGATGGACGGACGAGAGAGGGCGGCAGGCGGAGATGACAGCAGAGATCACAAGGAAGACTTCACGTATAAATGATAGGAATTAAACAGAACCAGCCTCATGTGCCACTGAGACTCCTAAATACAAAACATATTACCGCAGCAAAACACCTGACAACAACTCGCATGTTGGAATTTACCTTTACAGAAAATATCCACACACCTGTGCCCTAAATTGGAAGTCCCAGTTAAGATTTTATTAAAAGTATGGTATCTTTGTTCTGAAGTGCAAATCTGTTTCTCTCTTCTGCTGTCAGTGTTTCTTTGGAGCAGCGTCATCGTTCATTTGGAGGCAAGTTCTTTTGCTACTTCACAAATGCGAGTCCAACTTCTACTCTGTTTCGGTCTCCAGCAACTTGCCAGAAGATATTTGGCTCTCTAGCTGCTAAATGCCTCATGATATTTATTGTCTCTCCACTGAAAACAGCTGCCCGTTCAACTCAGCTGCTAGAATGAACGTCTGGAAAGTATGTTTCCGCAAACCACCGATTTGCTGAATGCTTCTTTATGGTTCAATTTTTAAGTTTATACAGTGACAACTTAGGGTTAGGGTTAGGAAAGGATCATGTTTTTGCTTAAAACACCCGCTTTTGTCGCCATGGAAACAGCTGGAAATTGTCTCCAGGTCTTCTCAAATATCTAGTGGTTTCACCCTTACAAATGTTGAAACCCAGTCTCAAACTGTGGTCACTGACTTGGTAGCCTTCTTGCTTAACTCAACCGACAGTCAGGTCATAAACATGTAATGTGAACTTGATGTGACACATGTTGTAGAAACGTCAATATATGTTATCAACTGCCAACATGACTCTAATAACGGCATCGGACTGGACGCAGGAAATTCCACCTTCGAGCACTTCACCCTCACACAAGACACTGCTCTTTGTAAGTGAAGACGTGTCGAAGCTGTTGGTCCATTTCGTTTCCTCGAGCTGTGTTTTTCTACTTTCTGTGGACAGCAGCCTAAAAGTGTTGATGTGACATAACATCTCCAACATAGTTGCAGTGATTTTAATGGTCAGAACATTTTCCCTTTCCACTGAATCATCAGTAAACATCAGGTTTGTGTCAGCCCGTCTGAATGGAAGAACAAAGACGTCTTTCTGGATTCAAGCTTTTGACCAATTACAGGGAGAAATCTGTTGCAGAACCAGCACACATAACTCTTCCTCCGCCGACATTTTGCCTAAATAGACAAGAATACAGCAGCAGCTTGCAATTTTTGTGGATCTGTCATCTCTGTAACAGAAATGAAACTGTGCGACGGTATTCTTGTGCAGTAATTTGGGCGACATGGCGTCTCTATCTCATCGCTCTCACTTGTTCATTATTTCCTCCACTATCACAGAAACAGAACCGCGCGGCTTTTTGTTCAAAGTCTTCGGGGGAAACACAGGAAATCATCGACTGAAGTGGAAGTGGACGAGGCGGGTTGACAGAGAGAGCGGGCACACCAGGAGAGGAAATTACAAAATATCTCATTCAATTCAAAAACAGCAAATTCTACTTTTATTTCACACTTCTGTTTTTTTGTCTTTTTTGGCTTAGCCAGAAGTGGAGGTATTCGATTAAATTCATTTTTTTTTCGATGTTTCAGGAGCCATCTGCACTTCTCGGTGAAGCAGTGTTCGGTTTACACAACACGATTTAAACACTTCCTGCGAAAGGACCTAATCTTTTGAAGTAGGTACATCAGTTTCTCACACAACGTTGTTAGAGAAATGTTGTTTACACAAATTTGTTTTCACCGCTGATGTTTTTCAGGGAGAGTAATTGCTGTGTGGATTATATTTAGTTGGAAAGCTTTCCATGTGAACAAAGGGCTGCATTCTCCTACTGCATTAAAGATGTAGGAGGGTGTTCTTGCTGGATGGTGGTTGTACAAAGCGCAGGGTTTTGACACGAGAGAACGAGGTTCACATCCTGATTCGTGACTCTGGTTAAGCTGCGGCCAAAAAAGCACTTTAGTCAGGGTCCCGCGTCGTGTTTCCAATTACCGTGGGCTTCTATAACAATTAACCAACGCTACAGTCTTTCCCCAACCTGAAGCGTAAATATGAACATAAACATTGATCATGCTTTAGTTGCTATGAGCAGGTATCACGCCTCACCCTAGAACAGTCCTTTGGGGCGAACAACACTCACCCCAGACCCAAATGAACCAACAAAAATCAGCCTTCAAACAACAGAGTCCATGTGATTTATTAATATAAAAACCAACAAATCAATATTACCAAAGAGACAGTAAACCAAAACAACAGAACAAAAACCCCAGACTGAGAGGCGTTCCCAGCAGTCCTCAGCCCAGAGGTTTTGTTGTGTTCTGCTGAAGGCAGAAGTCCAATTTTCCAAGTCGGTATTCGTGACTTCCAATCTAAAAGTGTACTTGGTGGATCTGCTCGGAAAAACACAGACACTCGCTGCTGTGTGAACGGAAGGTCTGCAAACTTCACAAGTGACCACAGCAGCTGATTTAACAGTTGAAAACAGACGGGACGAGTCGGCTCCTGACACTCCAAGACTTCTATTGAGCACAGATCGACCGAATGAAACGACTTCCCGATTCGGTATTCCACCTTGGATGACTGTTCCGTTGCACTTTTCTGTGTTGGAGGTCCGAGTTCTGAGTGTAATTTGAACTCCTGATTTGTTTGCTTTATGTTTTGTCTTCCGTTGTTGTATCACTCCTCAGTATTTTTCAGATTGGTTCGCCTGTCTTCTGTTGTTTGCATGTTGGAAACGCTCGTGCCAAACCGACGCTACAGAGGTAAAGAGAGCATCGCAGTTTGAAGTCTGCTGCCACTGACCAAGCCGCTGTATTCAACAAGTTGAGGGTGAGAACGTATCGGATAGAAAACATAACCGGGGAACACGTTGCTGTTTGAATTATTAGTATATGAACAACAACTTCTGAAGGACAGGACAGAATATTCCTGACAGCGTTTTCTGCATGACATATTCTGCAGTTTTTCAGTACGATACATCAGGAACGTGGGCAATCATGTTGATTTGAAAGCTTTAAAGGCCACAGATTAGCATTCGACCCGAGACGTCCAACCTTTGTAGCTGAGTTTGTCCTTTTTCATGAGATGTTTACCAAATTTTGTCTCACCCCCAGCAACTACAAGTGTTTGTGTTGTGGGGCGTTTTTTTTTTTTTTAAACTCTTGCTCCCTCTCTCCTCTGAGTCATTCTGTAGAGTGACTACACCTCCCTCCTCTGTACATCCTCCTTCGTCTGCACGGTGACCTCGCTGAAGCCTGGCCAGTGAGATAAGCTCACACCTTTCTCTCCTGTCCAGCTCTCCTCCTCCTCCTCCTCTTTTTACCCTCCTCCTCCTCCTCTTTCCTTCAGCGCACAAGATGTTTTGCTCTCTCTCTCTCTCTCTCTCTCTCTCCTCAGCGTTTCGTGTTTCATTTTTCACTCCGTCTCGCTTCTCTCTTCAGATCCTTCACCTTTCCGGCTCGCTCATTCTCTATTTGTCTTTTTACGAGTCTCTCTAACAAAGTTAACATATAGCGGATCACCAAAGCGGAACACACCGCCAGGAGCCGTTTGTCTTGCCAGGTGTGTGTGTGTGTGTGCGCGCGTGTGTGTGTGTGTGCATGCATGTGTGTCTGTCAGAGGGGGGATTTGTGCTGACTGGTAAGGGTAAAAGATTCATGACCCAACAAAGCTTGTCAGGGCCACACACACACACACACACACACACTTATACAAAGACACATAAACACACACACACTCAATTTTGAGACCAGGTGAGTCTGCAGATTTTGCTCTTGGGGAGAGACAAATGGAGAGAGAGGTTTAAAGAAAATGTAAGAGGGAGAAAAATAGTGAGAGGGAGACCTGGCTGAAGAAGAAAGGTTAAGAGAAGAGGCACAGAGGAGAAGGAGGCAGCTCATGAAGCAGAAAGGTCTTTCAACCGTTTAATACATGAGGGATTTCTTGGCTGTGATGACACATCAGAGGAAATATACAGGAAAGAAGAGGGGCGAAAGCAAGGTAGCAGAAAAGGACTGACTCGCCGTCAGAGTCACAAGTGGTGTGCTTTCAACTGGTCAAATGTGGGAAATCCCAGGTTAATTTTGCAGCTATTCCTTGTAGACGGGTACGTTTGATCAACAGTCGGTCAAGGTCAGAGCTGGCACGCAGCAAAAGACTTTCAACGGCACGATCACATGCAGTGTTTTCTTTTTGTTCCTGTGCACACTCAGGAATTTACCTTATCTGATGTTCTTAAAGTCTTTGACCATCTCTCATTAAATAAATAACGATGATGGTTGTGTAATCTACTGAACAGTCTACAGTTGGCTCGTTGAGTACTTCTTGTAGGCCTGTTCTTACTTGCCATGCACACACCATGTGTTTTTATCGGTTGTTATATTGTGATGTACCTGAAACAATGGGTACATTGTGGGCAGGGGGTGTCATGATTTCTAGTTTGAAAATCAATTTAAAATGCTCGTCAAATTAAAGGCAGTATCGGTGAGACCCCACAGCACCACCATCTGAAGCGCTTCAAATACCCATCGATTGTGGATCCCACCACACTTCTCGCAATTCCTGCCCGACTCCACCTGTTAATGGTTGGTTACACTGGTCGCATAACTCAAAATGTTAAATCAGTGGTTGTCTAGTGTTCATGGGCTAAGAAACAAAAGTTTGTAACAAACCAAACTTCATTCTCTTGTTGGTTATTTTTGAATCACTGGCATTTGTGCAATCTGGAATCTTTATTTCTGGTGAACCTGCTTTTACCCTGACCTATAGAAATCTACCAAGATAAAGTCAAGCTCTCTTTTCAAATAAAAATTTGAGTATGTAAATGAAAGTTGTCAGGGCGTAAAACCATTGATCTGTTGACCAAATCCAGATGTCCCCACAGGAAAGGAAGCCAGGCGTGCATGTTTCTGTCCAACTCCTACCACAAGTAAAAGCTTTTTTTTTTTGGTTATCCTTTCACTCAAATCTGTGGCACTTGAACTTCTTACATGTAAATGTGAATTAAACAGGTGGATGGACGTGTGCCTAGTGTCCAATGAGTTTTAACAGAAAGGTACAGGCCATTTATGAGAAAGTATTTTAACGTTATCATACCTTTACATTGTACTGCACTAGTTGCATGTTGTATTTTTTACGAAGAAATGTTCCTGTTTGTACATGTAGTTGTGTCTGTGTGTGTGTGTGTGTGTGTGTGTGTGTGTGTGTGTGTGTACTTGAAATGCACATCCAGCCCTCTGCAGGTCCACGCGACAGCAGCAGAGGAGCTCGGCGTAGCGTGAGAGAGCAAAGCATTACTTTATCTAAATACATTCAACTCCCTCTCTGTCTGTGTGCTCCTACAGAATCAATAGTCATTACACTCAGAGTGAATTGATCTCTCAGTGCTGTTTGCTGATTCCTCGGACTAAACTAACACCAAACGAATCCCGGGCCCTCTGCGCGGGTCGATTGGTATCAGGTGAATGAATGTCGAATGCGAGGCGGCCGGCAGGGGAAGTCGGAGAGGAGCGCGGAGGTCACATGTAATAGGATCTGGTTCCTTTCAGGACATCGGCATCGGTTCACTGTGGTCCTCGTGTGTTTAACCGGTGGAATCAACCAACAGCGAGGAATAAACGACTGCTGGTGATTTACTCAGCGTTACGTGGTGGCGATGGAGGGATGAGCGGTGGGTCAGAGAGGAAGAGCTGAGATACAGATGAAAGGGAATGACAGAGAGGAGGTGTGAGCGAGTGGGAGAGTGAAGATGTATAATTGAGAAAAGACATCAAAAGGAATCGCAACCGTGGCGTTTGAAAAATCGTCCTAATATTTTCAAAAGTTGAAAAATGTAAAGTAGATTCTTGCTTCAGAGAAGGTGCTTGATTGTGGTCTTTTGTTTTTCATTCTTAATCGACAAACATGTGAAGCATCATTATTCAAAAACGTTGTTTTGCTGCGAAGCCCCAGAAAAGCTTTGTGGACTGCGAAACCTCAGCCGACTTTCCATCGGCACGACGGTGAGTAAATAATGACAGAGTTTTCATTTCGTGTGGACTTCTCCTCTCGTGCGGGGCGGCTTTCAGTCTGAACATGAATCGTTATGGATGAGAGAGAGAACACGTGTAGGAGAAGAAGAGCAATTGATAAACATGTTCGATATGTCAGATACTGTAGCTCCATCCCCCCTCCCCCCCGTAGTGGCAGGAAGGAGATGGAGAATTAGTCTGTGAGTGTGTGTTTGTGTGTGGAGCAAATCGTGTCAGTTTTTATTTACAAAATCGCCGTAAACGGAAACATTTAAATACACGGGGGGGTGGGAGGCAACTTAAGCTGATAGTCAATTCCAACTCCTGAGAGGATCTGCGGCGGAATGAGATTGAAACGTAATGTCACGTCCGAAGTTGTGACAGCGTAATCAAACATGGACTCGCGCGCGCTCACACTTATTTATAACGTAATCTGCGGTCATGGATATGGGCTTAGGGCTTTGGATCACCACACACACACGCACACACGCAATCCTGTTAGTGCAACGATAACAGTGACTTCTTTGCCGGGGAAGAAGGAGTGATTTGGATTTCTCTTCTTGGTGTCCAGTGTGCCGCTAGTAAAACTCCAATCTTCATAGATCCTATCCTCCTGTCTCCAGGTGGTTTAATGTCCTTTTATCCTCTGCCATATCTCGCCCCGTTTTGTTGACAGAGCTGACACCGGTATCTGGAGCTTTAAATCGGTCCTTGCAGCAGCGTGTCTCTGTTCTGCTCTGGACACGAAAAAAAGGAGGCTCGGAGCATCGTGGTGTCACGCAGCTACATGGCCAGTGTAGCATAACTACTGAACCAAGAGATTAGATTTAGAGCCGCGCATCTCTACTCTCTCACACAAAAAGACACTGTTTGGTTTGCAGTCGAGCTGAATGTTGTTTACAAAGGGGTGATACTGGAAGCAACGAAGCACCCGAAGGCTTTTCTGGGCCACGCATAAAAGACTGCAACCTTTTTGCTTGTTCACCAGCAGCAGCAGCAGTGAATAACTCCTAGCTTCTAGCCTTGACACGTCTCCTCTCTGCGCCTCCTTTGAAAGATGAATTTTTAGCGATTATGAGTCCCATGTCCTAAAGTGCCCCACTGTGGTCAGCCATTTGATGTCTAATGGAGTGTGGACCTCATTTTTAAAGTTTAGGAAGTAGATCACAGCTCTCGCCTTCACGCTGGCAGCAAAGGTGTAATTTGCTCACCTTTTCCGGGGCTCTTTCCATGCTAACTACGCAGCGGTGTCCTTAAAAAGAGGCTAAATATCTCCGAGAGTGGCTGAAAGCTGAGGGTGCTTCAGTCAACAGTCACTCTGCAGCTGCTGCCTGTCGCTCCTTGGTGGTATTATTTCCAGGAATATGATCGTGACGAAGACATTACACAATGTAGGCTCAGCAAGAAGCTGCAGTTCAAGTTTTAACATGTGTTTTAAGGAGTTTGGACCAATGCGGACTACATTTACAGGGTCAGTTCACCCAAATTACAAATGTTTTCTCTCTAGGTATCTCCCCTTGCAAATAGATCGGGTATACATGCTCTGAGTTTCATCAATCATCATTAGTGCAGCAAATTACAACAGAATTGTTTGGCTCACACTGCTGTGTAAACAAAAATTATGATCAAGAAACTCTTAAGGGAGGAGCAATAACTTTGTATTTACGTCTGTTGCACCAGTTGCCTAATCGGGTCTACGGTAATCTCATCTGCAACCACACATAGTGTAACTTTCCCAACAGTTCCCATAACCTGTCGTTTCTGCACTACAGGTTTTAGTCACGATAGCAACAGCGGTCGCTCTAACATAAGGTCTTCTTGGGGAGCTGCAGAGTTGTGGACAAACTGTGAGCTGCAGTTTACTGTGACACCATACACACTTAAATCCACTAACAGCTGGATGGATGCATGACTCCCAGATTCTACTTTAGGTATCATTGTTCCATTTTAGCCAATAGCCCCCCCAGTTTCAGCTGGCAGACATATGCTTTAAAAAATAAAAACTCACAAAATGTCAAGACATTAAATACTCTTTCTTCTATTTTCCTTACTTAGTAGAAATAATACAGTCGTACACCGTCTGAATTCAAGTTTCTCAATGAGGCTGATGTCCGACTCTCTGTCGCCTCTTCCCTGCCTGCTGTGTCTTGTCACCCCAAACTCATAGTCTTGGTCAGAGCTGCTGTAAATCACCTCTGTACTGAGTCCACTGTTGTCAATTCAATCCAAACTGTATGGCCACTGGTCCCACAGCCAACTGAGTCGTGAGCTAATTAAAAGGACGTTAGAGCTCCATTCTTTCCTATGGCGCTGCTCTTGGGGGCTTGGCTAATTAGCTCAGGGTAGCTAGCTACAGCCACGGACAGCTAGCAGAGAGCAGCAGCTGTTGTTTAGTCTGGTGATACGCTGCTCCCTATGTCTTTGGAGCTGCCTTTGGACTAAATCCCTCCATGTTGGTTCTGTTTGCACCAATAAAAAGGGTTAATGTTTTGTTTCCTGTTGCAACAAATTATGAAAACAAAGGTGCCGTAACGGAAAAATCAATTCATGTGAACACTTTTGGAAACAAGGTAAGAAAGAGTTAACTGAGTGGGACAAGATCCTCAGGCGGAGCAGAAGTTAGTGTGAAGAAACGAGAACATGCAACAAGCAAGTCCATTCTGGATTTAATTAAACTGAAACTGCACTACTGCACTGCTCTGTACCCTACAAACACACACACACACACACACACGCACACACACACGTACACACTCCTGCACTATGACAGTTGCATTAGAATGAATGAGAATCTCCAAACCAATCACTTCATAGCTTTATGGATCATCTGTCAGCTCAGCCATTAGACTGCCAACTTCTTGACATTTACCAACAAATTCATATTTCTCACACACACCCACATCTTGTGCGCAAACACACACAGGAGACGACGCACACTCAGTCACCCTGTTGGTCCTCGCTGTGGTAAACCCACAAACACCCACACAGACACACACTGAGCGCTTGTTGACATTTGCCAGCTCCACACATTTTTCTGCCAGGCATTTTCAAATGAAGGACATGAGATAGATCCCTGCGACTTAAGACAGATTGATCCGTTCCCGCCATTAAACTTGTTTCACCGCCTCGGAAGATGTGCTTCTCGGCGGCGTGCACACACTTGACACAGACAGATCCAATTCGAGCGTAAAATTTACTCGCCGTCTCTTGTTAGCTTCTTCTCCGCTGTGTGTGTGTGTGTTGTGTAAATTAGATTATGTGAGGTTGATATAAAGGATGAAGGCTGAGCAGGCCCAGACCACTGAGAGCTAGTTTGAAAGATTAACAAGACATCACAGCTAAGTTATGACACATCTTAAATTAGTCAGGGAAGAAACTTTTAACCAAAAATGCCAAACTGTGAAAGAAGAGATCAGCCGCTGAACACAAAACCAGTCACGAAATATAACATTTATGCAAAACAAACCTTCATGTCGGGAAAACACCCTGAAGAATGACGTGAACCTGGTGTTTCTTTAACGCCTTTGTTAATATTTCACAGGGGAATACCGTAAAGGTTACCGTAGCATAAGCCTTTGTAGGATCTTCATTGTTGTACATAAAAGCAGAACAGAGATGGACAACGCTCAGAGCGGCAGGTAACGGATGAAGCTGGCAAATACTTAAAGGGATAATTCGGGTCTTTTGATGTGGGGCTGTTTGAGGTACTTATCCCCAGTCAGTGTGTTAGCTGCGGTAGATGACCGTCAGATCTCCGCCTGTGTGGAGGAACAGCACGTAGCGCCGGCAGGAAGCAAGGGCATTGTACTGCTGTAAACCGTACCAGCGGCTAGACGTAGTTTAGCCACCTGAAATAAGTCCCACATAGAAAACATTGGTACATTACCTCAACTGCACAACGTCCGTATTCCTTTGCATGAGCGTAATGTAGTGCAAAAGGAAAATGTCGTTTGACGGACACACGCCAAAAATTTTCAAAACATAGCGTACACTTATATTTTTAAGATAACTTTCTTTTGTTTACAAGAAAACTCCACAGCGATGCCTTCAACATTTACATTTAGGGCATTTAGCAGATGCTTTTGTCCAAAGCAACTTACAGTAATTCATACATTCAAACACTGATGGCGGTGGCTGCCATGCAAGGTGCAGGTTGGGGTTCAGTTTCTTGCCCAAGGACACTTCAACATGCAGACCAGGGGAATCAAACCAACAACCTTCCGATAACAAGACGCTGGCTCTACCCCTGAGCACTTTCTGTTAGTTATAATGTTATCTTTAGTTTTGGCTGGTCTAGAGTCAGTAATATTCATTCATTGGCAGAAGAGATCAATGAACAAGCTACTGGGCAGGCAACACAGAGCCCCGTTATCAGACTTCTTCAGAGTCTTTTAACTGTTCAAAAGGACGTAAAGGTCTTTAAACCCAGAGAGGGAAACACACGAGACTCATCGGGGCTCTTCCTAATTCCTCTGGTGTCCATGGAAACAGCGGTAAGGTCAGCGGAGGTTGGGACCGGTGGGAGCCGGAGACCGGGAGGACGAGAGGTCATGTGTGAAAGGCACAGGAGGTCAGTCCCGAGCGTCCACACAAACGCACATACAGAGTAATGAGTATTAGGTATTAATAGAGCTGTATGGACCAGGTCCTGTTTGGGCTAATGAGACCCCGGGGTTATTAGAGATTCACAGCGATACACACTCTGCGCTGTGTTACAGGGTGACACAGAAATGGCACATTCAATTTAAAAACTTCACTTTGTGGAATCACACCTGCTAGATTCTTAATTTTGGCTAATGATGACTTTGGTCTTAACTTTTGTACTTTTTTGCCATTGTGTTTTGATTCATAACTCACTACATTAAACTGCTAAAGTGGGTATTTATATTTTGATATTGAATGTACATATATATTTCAGATTTGTACCCCTGATTGGTGACATCCATGTAGATCTTAGCATCTCTTTTTTCTTCTTTGAGTGTTTTTAGGAGTACAACGGTATCACGAACCATAAAGTTAATAAAAACTAATATTACAAGTTATAATAAACTGCAAGGAGGTGGAGTACCACTTTTTTTTAAGGCTGTCCGGCCATTACTTCACGTTACATTAAAAGATTTATGTGTCATTTCACTCGCTCAACATCCTTTTTTAACCCACCAGTCAGCGTCTAAATCTAACAGCACTGGGTCATACATCAATTCCCAGCAGGGCTCAAGGTAACACGAGAGCTTTCTCCATTTGAAATATTCACACACAATGTCAGAGCATTTACAGCCGCACGTCTACTGTTGGGACCCTCACACAGTCTGTGCAGTCACCGCTGGATGTTCACACACTCACACACACACGCACAGACACACACATCTACTGTACAAGGTTGGAGCTGTAAAGTCACATCAGCATGCAGGGACATGCTGCACGTGTGTTGCCTGTAAAGCACTTTGGGACATGTTCCCTGATCCATGACAGAGTGAAGGGCTGAGTGGGAGAGAGGGAGCGAGAGAGGGAGGGAGGGAGCAGGAAAAAGGGCTGCAGACAAAGAGAGTTTGTGTGTCGTATGCATGTGTGCGTCTGACTGTGGCTCCACGTGGACAGATCCAGCTTCATGAGCCTCCGTGACTGACGCAGCGTCGCCGTAGAGTAAATGCGACGCGGTCGAAATGATCAAGTGCAGCAAGTGTGCTGACAGTCTGTGATTTGTTGGATGTAAAAAGAGACAGCTCATAACGAACCAGCGGGGAATAAAGGATGAGTTCACCCAAAAATGAAAATCCAGTTGTTATCTACTCACCCGCGTGTCGATGGAAAGTAGGGAGAAGTTTCGTAGTGAGCAAAATGCATTGCAGCGTTCTCCTAAATAACTGCAGTAGATGGGGACTTCTTTTAAAAGGTAACATACGGCTTGTCTGGTGTGATACAACTTGTGTGGAAGCCCCAAGATCCCAAACTGATTTGAAAAGATGTCATTTACACCCTTCGTAGAGCCGAAGTCTCCGCTGTAGCTGCTGAGCTAAGTCAGAAGTGGGTGCACGAGCTCAACCTCTCATCAGTTTGAGCTTTCAGGGTTTCCAGAGACAAAAACTAGCCCCAACATACAATGATATGGCACCAACACCATCGACTACAGACGATGTTTCCAGCCATCGAATGTGGACGACTAACTGTCGGCTGGCTCCTGGACAACGGCCTGGTGTTGGTCTGGTGTTCACAGGTGGCCGGTGCTGCTGTCCTGAGGAAGACCATGAGGTGAAGCTAGCGTTTAAGCAGCGTTCACGTCATATAGGATGGATTACTGAGGGCGAGAGATGCCATCCGACCACTCAAGGCATTTCTGTGATTGTACATAAAGATTAAAAATAGTGTGAAATTACAGTACTGTAGCTCTAGATCTTGATAAAACTCGCAGTTTGTTGGGTTTTCAGGCACACCAACAACATTAAGCAACAAGTCAGATATATCAGAGAAAAATCAGAGAGTGAAAGTACAGCTGGGCAGCTCGTATGATCAGCATTTACAAGTTGGAAACTGGTAATTATGACGACATGGACATTAAAATATATCTCATATCACAGATAGAGATTCCCATGCAGGTCAACAGCGGATCCTCCGAGCTCAAGCTCCCTTTCCTGTCTGTTCCTCTCAATGCAAATTGGATATTAAAGTGCTACATTTCAGTTAATCAGGGTCTGGCTTTAGAGCACACTGTGATCACCCTAAATGTCACTTTTCTCAAGATAATTGCAATTGATTTTCATGCATTTTTTAAACATTACCATTAGCCGCTTAATTAAAAGGTTTGGCACGGCTCCAGCGTGGCAAACCGCAGGGACGAGATCAACTCCGAAAAAACACACACACACGAAACAGGCGACACAAGCCCGTTTTGTTTTGTTGCAACTAAGTCCGGTGAATGAATTAAAATAAAAAGTCATTTTGTCACGGCTCAGTGGTGAAAGTTGAAGTGCTGCTGCTTCTGTTATTGGTGGCAACGAGGCTGTGTGAGTGCAAGCATTTGTGTGTGTGTGTGTGTGTGTGTGTGTGTGTGTGTGTGTGTGTGTCACCAGGGAAAAAAACAAAAAAACATCAGACAGACCCCTGGAGCAGCTGTTGTCCCCAGTGTGTGTCCAATGTTTCACACAGACACACACAGATATGCAGAGTTGTATTCCGCTCGCTCACACACATACACGCTATACTTTCTTTACCAGACCTCCACTTTCCCCCTCTTTGTTTCTCAGTTCACCTCACAGAAAGCCAAAATCATAAGGTCTGTTTTACCACCAGAGGACCAAAAAGCTCATCAGTTCTGTTTAGGTTGAGAACCTACAAGCCAAAAGTATGTGTCATCATTTAAGTGTTGAATTTAGAGCCTAACACCTCCACACAGCTCCGCGCATAAATTCCAACCCTCTCCACATCTGCTCTCGGCTCTGATCAGACCCGCACTCACCTCCACTACAGCTCATTAGAAATCCTCGAGGGGGCAACTGTGCTTAAATACGTGTTCTCGAGGACCCCGGCTACCTCGAACACGTCCACCAGATGTCCTCTCCCGCAGTACAAACCCTTCCTTCATCTCCTCCCTCGCTCCTCTTTAACCCTCGCCTTTCTGCCTCACCTCATAGCTCTGATTTGCTCTCCATCTCCAGTCGTCTCCCCGGGGGTCAGACGGACAGATGCGCAGCCTTGTCCTGCCCAAACACACACACACACATACACACATGCACGCACGCACACACACACACACACACACACACACACACACACACACACACTCATTTCTGACCTCATTTCTCCAAGGAGGCCAGTTTAACAGAGACTATGAAAAGACAACAGCTGTACAGTACAAAACGACACAAAGGAAGATGGGGAGATTCTTGTTTTCATTTTATTTCTCCTCACAGCTGCATAGAGACTAAAACTGCCGATAGATTCTTTAAACTGAAATACATTCAGGCTGAAAGCAGCTATAATTTCCATTGCCCATTGGTTCTTTTTGCCCATAAAGCGCCAGAAAATAGAAAAAAAAAGAGTACCCGTCTTAAGTGCAAGGTGTCATATTCAAACCAACAGTTTAAAAGCCCAAAACGGTCAGAGGTCAAGAAAGAAATTGTCATATTTGAGAAGCTGCGACAAGGTAAATTATTATATTTTTGCTTAAAAAGTCAATGGAATGATTAATTAATTATCAATAGGGCGGAGCAATTAATCAAGTGCAAGTGTGCTATCCAAATTGCAAGAGCTGCCGTTGTTGATAAAGGTGAAATGTTTGACAAAACAGCATTATAATGAAGCCCAAAAATACATGTTTGTTTGGTACAGATCTCAACAAATGTCACACCAACATGACTTAAATCAAGAAATCCCAAAAATGATCATTAAAGAACTTATTGTGAATGAAACCACAATCATAATATCCATCAAAAAAATCGCAATCTGATTTTTTTTTCATATTGTGCAAATATAAGTATCAGTATAGCTGTTTTTCTGTCCTTCGACTAATCTACTAATCAACTAATTGCCTAAGCTCTAAAATTCATATCTGTGTGGAAAAGTGTAGTGAGTGTCCTCAAAATTAAAGCAACAATCAGGAAATCCTCGCCGTTTGAGCAGGTTGGTTCAGGTCAAACTTGCAGCAATCTTAAAACTAGAATGGCACTCAGTAGAGCGCATACCTCCACCAAGGCCCAGCAGCCCCCTTTAATTCAATCAAATGTAGGCCAATATCAAACTGGACTGTCTTGATTCACTCTAAATTTTAAACCACCTATAACCCCTTAACCATTATTACTCAAATTGAACTAAGTTATAGATACAACCAACTGAATATGCCTGATTATTCCCTGAGGAATTAACGAAAACGGTGACAAACGGCCAATCTTACAATGTTAAAGAAGGTAAGAAAACATTCCTGGCTCTATCCTTTCATCTGGATCTACACCAAAAATGAGTGGGGTCTACTCTGGGTCAACCGTCTGACCGACAAACGGACACAGGTGAAGACATGACCTCTTTGTTGGGTGAAAAATAGCTCCTGAGAAAACTATTAAGTAGACATCAGACAACACAAAAGTGTTCCTTATCATTTATTAACAATTTTACTTCATGGACAAAAACAGCTTCATCTCAGAAACGTTTAAGTACGACCACCACAGCAGAAGTACAAGGTGCAAAGAACCTGGTAAGTTCAAGGATACAGTTTGTAACCATGATATGAGAAAACATGCATCAAAATGCCAACAGAAATCATACATACACTCAAATTAAGGGGCTTACATTATCATCAGTAAAAGCATTTGGTGTGATCGAGTCTTTGGGGAGATATTTTGGGATCTGTGGGGAGGACAGGGAGCTCACAGGGAGTTCAAATTCAGGCTCTTCATCACACCACAGTGAGCTCAAATCAAACCAAATGAGAAGCTGTCAAATTACATCCGCTTCATTTGAAAAAATCATCCATGTTTCATCTTTATATTTTATTTTATCTATTCGTTGGTTTTCATTCAACAGCAGCTTAATGAGCATTTGTTTCCAAATTTTTCTGAGTTTGAAAAAGATGCATCACTTGTTTCATAATCAACTGATCCGATCTGGTCAAACTATTAAAACTTCTCGGAGTGAATCATCTATGGGACTTTGCTTGTTTCTTTGGCAAATATATTTAACAGAATGGATAGTAGGTGGAGTGCAAAACAGCTCCAAGTCCTTGCAGATGTGACAAAACGATGATAAAATGTGATTAAAAAGCATTGATAAATGTTAAATATCATCAACAGAGCTGATTAATAAAAGAAAATGTTACACTACAGTCAAATGATATGATGTTTCTTCTACTTTCTAGTTTACTCTTTGAACGATAGTTGAGAAGATGTTTTTCATGACTTTTTTTGGCCCAAAATTTGAAAAAAAGGTGCTCTGAGACGACTTCAGATCATCTATCTTCTTTCTTTTACGTCTTGGCTGCTTTCACTCAAACAAAGTAAGACGCTTCAATCATTTTTCATCTGAGGCTTCTGCCAGCCTGAGACCAGTACAGGTGTTCATGTAGGTGTTTGAGTGTGAGTGTGAATGTGAGGAGGAAAAAAAAAAAAAAAAAAGAGTCAAGGAGAAAATATCTTATGCACGCCAAGAGCCAGGGGCAGGAATTAAATCCTCATTATGATCTGGCACCACCACCACCACTCTCTCCCTGTGTGTGTGTGTGTGTGTATGTGTGTGTGTGTGTGTGTGTGTGTGTGTGTGTGTGTGTGGACCTGATTATACAACAGCACAGTACCATCTTGACTTATGTTTGAAGATCACGGACCCTGGTCAAAGGGGATTTTTTCCCACAGATTACATGCAAAATCCGTGAAAAATGAATGAAAACAGTTTAATATTTATCAGCTGTGTCCAAACATCATAGATGCACATTTACGATCACGATGCACATCAATGCCTACCACGCACCACACAACGGCAAACGTTCCCTTTGCTATGTCATTTGATTATTATTTTTATCTAACAGGTGAGCTTGTGTAAGCCAACATTAACGGCTTTCTCAATGAGAGTTAGATGAAAAAATCAATACCACTTTAGCCGTACTGCTTCATACCATACCACCAGTTTTCATTGTGTCCTGATTGGATAAAGTGGGGATACCAGAAACATGTCTTTTCTGTTTTACTGCATTGAGCGGGAGAAGGAGAGACATGGGTTACTGGCAAACTACTGTTGGAATATGGAGCTATTTAACATTTATTTTAAAATAACGCTGACTATAACGCTATAAACTCCACTTTTTGTCCTTCAGTTTAGGATTTTATAATGCTTAAAATAACAAGACAAAGCCTAACGTGCTATTTAATTAACTTTAGATGTGGTTAAGTGGATTTTTTTGCCTTTTACAAAAAGTCAGATTAGCCATTTCTTCCTTTTCCATCTTTTATGCTAAGTTAAGCTAACCAGCTGCTGGCGGTAGCATCTTATTTGCAGTACAGACATGAGGGTGGCATTTATCCTCCCACTCAACTCTCAGCAAGAAAGGTATTACAACTATTTCCCAAAATGTCAAATTAACATTTAGTCTAATTCATAAATTACTGACCAGACACAGATGGATCACTGGATCACCGTTAAAAAATATAAACCCTCAAACATAGTAATCGTTTTTTTTATTCTCCCACACATTCATTTTAAATACACGTTCATACAAACCGATTAAACCACTGAATAAATAGCCAATCAGATTGTTGCTGTTAAAATAAATAATGAGAGTGTTGACAGTTTATGGTGAGACACCACGTGCATTGAGACAGAAATAAATAAAAAAAACAGAAGATGCCCAGAAAATAGAAGGAAACTGACCTGTGTTTAAAGCTTCTCTCTCTCTCACACACACACACACACACACACACACACTCTCATTAACATAAACACACATTTAATGCATGTGATGTTTAACATGATTCACAACTTTGGAGGCTTTTCAAACAACCAGCACAGCTTACTGACTGACTGGGTGTCTGAATCCTAACTGGCTTGCAGTCCGGCCGACTACCTGAGTTACAGGCCATTAACTGATTTATTGACTGACTGATTATCACCGATCAATATAACAGCAATCAGCATTTTCTGAAGAATGCCCGCAACGAACTACCGGATGGCTGAGTGATGGATTGATTAACCGGCTCTGTGATCTTTCTTCTCAGAGCACCCTGAGGCTATAAAATGTGACTTTACACCAGCATATACCTGTTGAATTCACTCAAATCAACAGTGTACATTCACTATAGATCTGACGATGGAGGGAGAGGAGGAGGAGGAGGAGGAGAAGGAGAGTTGTGACTCCAGTGAAGTTTTGTTAACATATGCAGCAGCCTGGCTACAAAGCTAATAAATGTTTCAGAATATGAGTCAACAACCGGAGCATGCACTTCTGTTTGGAGCAACCCCCATGGCCTGTACATGTGTACCTCAGGTGGAAGCAGCCTGTATTATTAATATTCACTTTTCAGGTTATAAAACTGATTTCATTTACGGTCCAATGATACATAAAGTAAGGGTTGTACCTTTTAAAGACGATGCAGGTAGTTTACTTCTTCTGCTAAAAACACATTCTTCCATAACATATGTTAAAATAACCTATCCTTGGCACTAAAATTCAATTTTTAAGTGAATCTGCAGTAAAAAAAATATGATGTTTGAGGAAGAACATATTCTGAAGTTCTGTTGACGGCTGTTCAGGGTGGATGTTGGCGCAATCCTACTAAATATTTGAAGACCGTAAAAGTACTGGTGTCTTCCCCGTGCTCGTTCAGCAGTGGTGGGCCACAACAGCCAAAAGAAAACAGCTCCATAAAATATAAAAAAATAACGTATTAAAAAAATATGTATTTCAATACCCCCCTGCAAAATGCATCTGCAAAAAGGACCTCTGCTTGCACTGAATGCTGCTTGTTAACCGTGCGTAATGTTCATATTTTGGGGGCGGCAACTGCTCGCTGTGCGCGCCAGACACTACAGTAAACGCACCTCGCCGACACCAGGAGCAAAGCAATTAATACCAGTGGCTCGCAGGCTAAATCTCCCCCTCCATCTTCCACGTGTCTCTGCCGCTCTCCTTCTTTGCTCAGAACTGGAAGCTTTCAGCGGAAAACACCGCTCTTTAATAATTTGTATTCATGTGTCATCGTTGCTGGCTACGGGCACTTTTGGCTCTCGGATATGGCTGCTGATCCAACAAGCGCATTAAAATCAACCATCAAGAGAAATGCGACTAAACAAGCATGACGGTCTAAAACAGTTATCAGCGAAATGATCAGCTAACAGGAAACACATGTAAATTGTTACACCGATGGTGACGTGTGAGCAACAGCCTGCAAAAGCATAATGTGTTAGTGTCTCACATGCATGGATGGATTATGAGACAATGGACCCCCAGGCACAAACATGTGAGAGCCCCCTCACCCCTCCTACATAACAGCAAGAGCCCCAGACTGAAAGAGACACAAAATGACTCCAAACTATGCATCCACATCTCTTTGTGGTCATTTTTATTGTCTTTCTGGTTTATTTTGCTCTTTATAGTCATTTTGTGCCTCTTTGTAGTAATTTTGCGTCTCTTTATGGTCATTTTACTTGTCTCGTTGGTAGATTTGTATCTCTTTGTGGTCACTTTGCGTCTCTTTGGGGTCGTTTTATGTCTCTTTGTGTTAGTTTTGTCTCTTTTTGAAGTCACTTTGCTGTTTCATAGCCATTTTTTCATTTCTCTGTGGCTGTTTTTGTAGCTGTTTGCATCTTTTTTTACCCTTCCATTTGGTGTCTCTTTGTAGTTGTTTTACGTGTCTTTGTAGTTGTTTTGTGTCTTGTGTAGTCACTTGCCCTGTCTTTGTTGTCACTTTGTATCTCTTTGTGGTTGTCTTGTGTCTTATGTAGTCATTTGCATCTCTCCATGGTCATTTTGTGTCCTCTGTTCTCATTTTACATCGGATGGTGGTCCTTTGTAGTAGTTTAGTGTCTCTTTGTAGTCGTTTTATATCTCTCTGTAGTTGTTTTACATCACTTTTTGCTCATTTTGCATCCATTTGTTGTTGATTTGTCTCTCTTTGAGGTCACTTTGCATGTCATTGTGATAATTTTTTGTCTAATGTCGACGTTTTGCATCTTTTTACAGTCATTGTGTATTTCTCTTTGGTCGTTTGGCGTCTCTTTGTAGCCTTTTTGCATCATTTTTGGGGTCTTTTTGCATCCTTTTGTGGTCATTTGATTGACTTGACTTTTTCAATAAGAATTGCCGTCAGTCACTTCACACAGAGGCTCTGGCCCAGTGGTCTAAGTCTTGTTTTTGAAGAGTCAATCAAATGACAGTGGGCCTTTTCAAATACACATCCATGTTCACATGTGGTATGAGGTCTGGGATACTCGCTCAAACGTACAACACACATATACCCGCACACATATGCACACACGTCCTGAGGCTAACTAGCGGTTCACATATGTTCATTGTGGTTGAGTAGCAACAACCTGTTTGGCACCAAGATAACCGACCTCCTCCAGCTTTACTCCAATGTTGCAGCAGGCGAGAGGACTTTCGAGTCTTCAACATCTTTGTGTATGTATGTTTGCTTAAAGTTAAATCCATCTGAAGAGCAGATATGTGTCTGCTGTCACCATGTGAGCATGTAACAGTCTAAAATCCCCACCGCCACATCAGAACAGTTGTAGTAACACCTCAGGTCCCCAGTCCATGGCCGTCTGAGCCACAGCGAACACGGCCGCCCCGAGCGTAGCGGACAGCCCCCACACTGCCATCTTCACCATCCTGTTCCCCTTCCCCCACAGCTGGCCTCGGTCCCGGGGCAAAGCTGCTTCCAGACCTGAGTGTCGAGAGGACACAAACACAGAACAAGGAGGAGGGGTCAGAGTGTGAGGAGCGGAGACACGGAGGGGTCAAGAGGAATCAAAATGCAGGAGGCTGAACCAAAGGGAGGATCAAGCTGCATTTTGTTACTGGGATTGAAAATTAAAAGGGGGTCGAGGGATGTCAACGAACTAGGAGTAGAGACAAGAAGGAGGCGACAACAAAGAAAAAAACAAGTGTTAAAACAAAAAACAACCCTGCTCCATGATCAAGTCAAGTAAAGTTTCACTACGTGGCCAGTTTATTTGGTACACTGAGCCAAAATTAATGCAGATAAACTTTCATGAAGGCTAAATCGAGAGGTGTTTACGAAAATAGGCATTGCACTGAATGGCTCTTACTGAAAATGCAGCTCATAAATAGCATCAGAAACGGGTCTGACATTATACAAATCTTAAGAATGTCAGTCGCCCGCCAAGATTCAGCACTTTAAGACATTCAGGCTTACTGACTCCCATTCAACGTCTCCAACAGTGGAATCACGAGGTTCTATAGATCGTCTCTCTTTCTGTCCGTTATGCACTTCATCTTGGATGCTGCTAATTGAATTTTGATGAAACAACAGGGAATGATGTACATCAATTTTAATATTGCATCGTTTGGCCTGAGGGGAATGTTACAGCATATTTTTGATTGCCCGTACATCACAGACAATATGTCAGACGCCGCTGATCAGATTTTCACTGAAACCTACGGGAATAAAGCATCTCTTTGTTCCGTTCTGGCACATTTAAATCTGAACTTGATTGGTCTGATGGGGGTAGTACATCATTTGTTTACTTGTTATTGATTGGCCCAGAGGGGGCTTCGTCGACATGTTTACTGTTGCCTTGTTTTGATGAATATATGTTCTGTGGATCCATCAAACGATTTTGATGGTCAGGTTGAAGTGTTTGCTCTTACAAATCTCACAGTCGATATTGATTTTCCACAAACTTCAAAGAACAAGAACTCACTTTTACTTCTCTCATCTGCACGTGCGTCTGTGCTGTCTGTCTGTATGTGTGGAGTCCTCTCAGAGTCAATAATGAGATTATAGTTACTATTTTTACCATGTCTGGAGGGGTCGGAGCCATGGGTCTTGGTGAGGCGCTGGAGAACAGAGTCAGGCCTCTGGTGGAGGGTGGAGCGCTGAAAGGCCTGGAAGGTGCTGATGGACAAACTAGAGAAAGAAAACGGAGGAAAAGGAGGATGGAAAGAGGGGAGGCGAGTTAGTCGATGATGGAGAACAGAGTCAGGTGTTCGTTGAAGGGTGGGGACAAGCTGATGGATAAAGACAAGTGAGGAAAAAAGTGACAGACAGTTTGAGAGATCTGTTAAGTCTGTACACAGGAAGCCAAGGGAGTAATGCATTATGGGACATGAGTATCTTTCAGTATGAGTCAGTAAAGGCCTCGAGCCAGTGATGTCACTTCCTCTCCTGAACGATAGCCTGAAGTTACACTGAAGGACGCTGACAAAGAGAGTGATGGAGAGAGAGAGAAAGTGTAGTCGAGTAATGTTTCCTCCTCTGTGGTAAAAAAAAAATGTGGAAAAATGGTCACATGCATGGTCACACACCAACACACACACACACACACACACTGGAGGGCCTGTGTGTGTCCTTCCACCACAGAGTCTGGATGTGTTTTTAGAGCATCCCCTGTTGGTTACTGAGGGAATAACATCTCACCACCTACAGTCAACATAAACCACCTCAAAATATTTTGGATGAGGTAAACTTTTGTGGAAGAGTCATGTGTTTTGATTAAATAACTGAAGACAAAAGTGAAGATGCAGGAGCAATTAGCAAAGATTGATTAGTTGATTGACAGACAACAATTTTGATAATTGATTAATGCCAAACATGCGCCGTTTCAAACTCCTTAAACATGAACATTTGCTGATTTTCTCTTATGATAATTTACAGATCAATAATTAATTGCAGCCTGAGATGAACAACAGTTTCAGTAATTATCAAGGCAAAGATGAGATGCAGCAGGTGTCAAAACCACTCACACCTGCACATTTGATGTAAATAACAATGCAACAAGTTCATTTTATTTCTATAATGCAGTTGGTTTTACACCTGCATGTGTAAGAATTTAGATAGAAACACTGAAACTTTTTTTCTGAAGCTCAATTATATACAGAATTTGAAAAAAGTGACAGTTCTGACATTATTACATCTGTGTACTGTGTTGTAGAGAGATCTACCGAAATTAGCATGCTAACCAGCTAGCAGCCCATTCCAGTCCGACTGCTCCTGTGCCTGCAGTGTACACAACAACAAAACTCCCCCGATCCTCAAAGCTCCCAGTCTAGACCACTAAGCCGGACGGCAATCAATTTTTTTTTATTATTAATCATTTTTAGTTTCAGTTAATTTCCCCCTCACCTCTTGCGAGACTGCAGTGCTGCCCGCTTGGCCAGTAGCGTTGGAGGGTACTGGTCGAACAGGTCCTGAGCCTGGCCAATCAGGAGTTCGTATGGAAGATCCTGTGGGATGCGGGAGAGGAGGTGGTGGACCATGGCCATGTCACACTCCGTCTGCTTCACCTCCTTCTCTCTGTGCAACACAATCTGCGGAGGAGAGGACGAGAAGGGGTTAAAACGTTATTTAACACTTGAAGCTGGGAAGATTAACCTGGGAGCGAACGTGAATTAGATTATGCACAGTGCACTGTGGGCAGTTTCAGTGATGTTAGCGAGGCGGGAGGAGTGCTTCGCAGTGAAACAGGCAGGCAGATGAAGAGTTAACCCCCACCCCATGCTGTGCGCTGTGCTCAGCCTTGGAGGAAACATGAACTACATTCTGCTTTGTTGTTTCACACACTTCAAACAGAACTCTCCGTCTGCCCAGCCCCTACACACGCACACACGCACACACACACACACACACACACGCACACACACACTCAACTGCAAATGAGCAAAATGTGCATGCATAAAACCCCTCAGTTTAAACTCAAATAAAAACAAAAATAAATGTTCTTACATCGACTGTAAACATTTCTGGCAAAACAGCTGGTGTGAGCATCCGTCCCTTTGTTATCTGTTTCTCTCTCTCTCCTTCTCACCTTCTCACTCAGCTTTCCTTGTCACTCTGTTTCCTCATGCAGTCCACATCCTTTTCCCTCTTCTTCCTTTTATCTCCACCTCTGTCCCTCTCTTTCACTCTCTCACTCTCTCACTCTCATCTGTTCATTAGGAGCTATCTAATTAACTAGTTCAGTGACTTCACAGTACTCTGCCTCACTGTGTGCATGAGTATATGAGTGTGAGTGTTCATGAGTGAGAGTCTTGGGTTACTGACAAAACAGAGTCACTGGGACCGTCGGTGAGCGTCAGTGGCCCTAGTTGTTGCGGTGTGTCCCGCACCACCAGTTCTTTGACGTTGGTTTGGTGTGTCTGGGCCCTTACCGTGGCAGCGAGGTAGATGGGCATCAGTGGGTGTGAAGCCAGGAAGAAGTCGTAGAGTCTCAGGGTGTGTTTGAACTCTGACAACACGTGGCCAAACCATGTGATGAGCCAGGAGAGTGCAAAGATTGTTCCTACCTCCGCTCTAAAAGAGAAGACCAGTAGGTAATGAGATGTAAACAAACAGAAGAACACACAGGACTGTCTTAAAGCTCACATATTCTGCTCATTTTCAGGGTCATACTTTTATTTCTTGGTGTCTACTGTCACCTTTGAACTTTCATGTTCAAAAAACACATTATTTTTCTCAAATTGTCCATTGCTGCAGCACCTCTATTCACCCTCTGTGTGAGTGCTCTGTTTTAGTGCCTGTCTCTTTGAGGCCCTCCTACTGAAAAGCCTAGTCTGTTCTGATTGGTCAGCTCCCTAACGTCTGAGCAAGCACCGCCCACTGTGTTACCACACCAGTTCTGCCGAAAGTTACGCAACCACGGCCATGCTGGGGAAGCTCTCTGTGGAGGGAGCCATTTAATACTTTTACAGTATTCATTTAGCAATTACCCCTGCTTTATAAAGAAAAAAACACATAAAACTCTCACTGCAGTATGAGACCTTTAATGTTTCCTTTTTATTTCAAATTTTACCAGGAAAGCATAACTGAGATTATCTGTCTCAGGAAAGCAGCAGTAAGTTACAGACACACAACAAAACAGATAACAGAAAATACGCTACAAGAGCAGAATTAAAAATGGTCATTAGAAAATCACAAGTAAAATTTCTAATAGCTATAAAATGAGAATATGTGGGCAGATTATGAGGTTTTTCTATCTCCTGGGCAGCTTGTGGTTTCAGTTCATTTCAGTTTGGAATGAACATCATCACATCACAATCCATCACAAAGACCAAGTCTCTCTGAGTTGATTTTCATACTGTAGCGAAAATGAATAAAAACCAGTGGCTGGAAGGCAGGAAATCATTTTGAAAACTAATGGTAGGCCAAGTGGTGGCGAGTGGTGTGCAGAGCTGTGAAGTATAAGCAATTTTTTGTGAGAAAATCTGAAAAATGCACTGGTATGATCTGGCTACATCAGCCTGAAAAACACTTCAATAAATGTAGGGTACTCATGAGAGACTGAGAAATAATGGTCAAAGCAGAGGCTCAGATATCCTCTTAGGGCAGAAACATGGTCAACACAAGTGTGTGTGTCCACATTTCCATGTTGTGTCTGTGGAGGAATGTGTTCTGCTGTGCCTCCTGCACAGAAGGAAGAGAGACAGAAAGAGAGAAACGAAGAGAAGTAGAGATGATGTGTCATAAATATGCCGATGTTCAGCTTAAGCTTCGTCAATCCGAGCCGTTTGTTTTTTATGAGAAGTGAACCTGAACAGAAGGGGTCAACTTTCTCTTGCTGTTTCATGCTAAAGCGCCCGCAGGCTGCAACACTCAGACTGCAGCTCACGCCTGCATTGCGTTAAGATTTCCAAGTGACACGTAACAACGCGTGAAATCGATCTTGCGTAGCTTGAAGCGTATGCATCACGTCTGCATTTGTGTACTTGCGTGGACCATGTTTCTGCCTTCAAGCCCAAAATATGATTCAGGCTCCACATACGCTACATCCAATGGTTCCTCTCAACAGTGTGCTTTGGTTAAAGCTCCCTGAGAAACACCTACGTCTTTCAAAAGGGTTGTGAGACAGATTCGACCTCAAAAATGTGTCTCTGATCGATAGTTTGATCCAAGGGTCATGAAATATTAGGGTCGGAAGAGAAAAATACATTTGCTTTACCTTCACGTAATGTTTATAACCCTCCAATACTTTCTTCTGTCTTTCATTGTTTTGTGCCGACATAAATATGCAGTTATTTTTGACAGAGTCTCAAGTAAATTGGATGCTCTCAGAGGTTGTTAATAAATATTGGATAGGAACATTCAGGAAAGAAGAAGGGGAAGGGAGTGACAAGTGAAAGAAACTGTTGGGAGTGATGGACGGGGGAGGGGTAAAGGGGGGGGAGCAAAGGGCAGGGAACACGATGGATGATGAGAGGGACATAAAAGAGATAAAAATGAAGTGGAAGAGAGGGAAAATAAAAGGAACAAAAAAGAAGAGGGAGCAGAAAGAATGAAAAGAGGCAGACATGAGAAGGAAGGTTAAAGGAAGAGGAAGTGCTGACAAAAAAAGAGGCTTCCTCACTTTGAAGTGGGGTGTTGTTTATCCTGACGTTTTTCTGCGAGTGCACTGTCTGGTCTGTTGGTGCTTTTTGAGTGTTTGTGCGAGCTTGTTTGTGAGCAGACAGGTAATTTGCAAATATGGAGGTTGCCAGCACAGCATCAATTATGAACGGGCAACGAGACAGCAGAGGTACTGTAGACGCAGCGGTACACACACATTTGGGCGGTACACACACCTCTGGGTGCAATTCCCAGTGTGCACAATCCACCCCGATATCAACCTAGAGTAGCTTGGATTATCTTAATAAAGGCTTTTTTTGTTGTTGCTGTTTCAATAAAGTGCAAAAAGATCATGAATCATTTTTTGGCTAATTACACCTCCCAAATAAAGGTAAATGTGGTGCACACCTTGGTGGGGCAGAAAAGCTTCTGAAACAGCTGTTGGACCATCTGACACGAGAACTCCCCAATGAGATCACTACCGATGCAATTCAGATTCAAAAAACAAAACACAGCACTCTGTCTCCGAGTACAGCTCACAGGTGAACATCAACACTCTGATGCCCTCTACTGGTTGGTGCTTGTATTACAGTATGTCCAAAGCGACCTAGAATAAGTAAACCTGACTCTGATAAGGACGAGAGCAAGATGTCGTCAAACACTGAAGTTGCATTCCTCTCAAACAAACAGCTAAAATCTATTTTCAGTGCAACAGGACAAATGCTTTTTTGTTTAAAGAAATGAGACAGTAAATAAGTGCTAGCATCCACTGAGCAGCAACAGGACGTCTTTAAAACTGTGTGTGTGTGTGTGTGTGTGTGTGTGTGTGTGTGTGTGTGTGTGTGTGTGTGAACAAGTACCTGATCATGAAGTCATGCAGTTCTGTGTCAACCTGTTCCAAAATAGGCATCAGGTAGTTTAAAATGTGTTTAGTGCGGTCCATGGTCGGATCCATGAAATCCCTACGGGAAAAAGAGACAGAAGTTATATAAACATCACTGGTAAATAATTGTAGAATTGAGTATTAACTGGAATATGGTTGGTTTTAGAGATCCATCAAAGAAAAAACAACAGTTGTGAGTTAAAATGCCTTGCTTAATGCATTTATTAGTAAACTGGAATGGCCCAACAGTCACCTTTAATTTACTCAAGCCTAATCACCACTGCTAGCCTTCTAAATCCTCATTATCTCAGCTGTACTTCGGTGGTAGGTGCAGGTTTCTGCTCTGATTTGTTACAGTGTAGCAGCTGAATAAACACTACCCACTATGAAAACATATTTAAATCTGCCACACCCGCAGGGCTCCAGACTAACTTTTTCTACCAGTGGCACTGGTGCGTCCGACTTTTTCATTTCACGTAATTTTGGTGCACTCGATAACACATTTTCATTTAATTTCCTAGCACATTATGTTCATGATTGTTGACAGGAATAAAGGTTAAATTAATGTTTTCCTTCACAGCACACACAACTGGAAATTGCTCTAACCTCAAAAAGTTTTTTTTTAAATCAAAAAATGGTGGTTTGAGTATTAACGATCCACGATTTCTGTTCTTCCCTTGAAATGAATGTGGGAGCAGTGCAGAGCACAGAAACAAGATGGACAAAAGATAGCGCTATAACAAAACTGTCTGTGGAAAAAATCTTTATAGGCTAATATTTGTTCAAAGGCAACTGTCTACATACCACGTTGGTGTTTGTCCAAGAACATTTTTAGAGGCTACATTTCTTTCAAAAAATCTGACCTGCAAAATTCTAGGCGCACCGTAGCATCCCATGAAAACATTAGACACACTCAACAGATTTTTGGTGTCACAGTCACAGTCATTAACAAAAAATGTGATAAAACGCCCTATCTCACGATGTTAAAGAACGTTAAAAAAATGTCCTGACTCTGTCCCTTTATCCAGATCAACACCAAAACTTAATGGTGTCTATTCTCAGCCCAGAACCCATCCTCCATCCAAGTTCTGAGGAAATCAGTCCAGTATTTTTTTTTTTTTGTGATCTTGCTGACAAACAAACCAACCAACAAACAAACAGACACGGTGAAACATAACCTCCTGGGTGGAGGTAAAAAATGTACCAACCTGAGATGGAAATTGGACAGCGTGTCCAACATGGCGATGGCCATCCGCTCCCCGACCACTAGCAGCAGGGAGACGGCCACATCATGGTAGCCTTGGTAATAATGGAGCTGTGGGTTGCGTTTCAAAACCTCCAGTATGATGTCAATCAGCTGCTCCTGAAGCACGGCCCTCTCTGCGGCTGGCATACCTGAGAGATAGCCAAGGACCATCACATTCAATCGTGTTCGACATGGAACAGCTGGTTCTCTGAGAGACTGATACAGGCCTGGGCCTGGCCACTGGAACATGGTCATGGGACACACCATGACACTCTAAACACACCATGTGGCCTTTTACATTACTGTCCCATTCATTCGAAGTCATCCTTTAACAGCAAAACAACATCAAATTCTGCATTGGAGTTACAATATTTTTCCTTGGCTTATTCTGCCTGCCACAAACATTTATACAGCCAACACCACAAGTACAGTGAGTGGGATTCTCTGTCAGATAAGTCACTTTCCTCTGTTGCTCTCCAAACATTGTGATTTTGGCTGACAGCACAGGCGTCTTGTGACATAAGAATCTTCCCTGGTGCTGCTTTTACTCATTAATCATTAAGCCTCGCCAGATATCTGCATGTTGCTGTAAGTACGAGGGTACGGTTTGATAAATGGCACTCTGAGCTCTGCTGCTATCTTTAGAGATAACACACACACACGCACACACATATACACACACACACCCACCAACACACACACAAACACACACACCTTTAGGGAACCGCTTCATGGACCTCCTGACATCCAGGACTACTTGGTTGTAGTCCTTGTGGTTCTTCCTCACATCTCGACCTACAACAGAAGACATTTTGTTAGTATTTCTGCTAACACCAGTAAATATTAGTGTCAATCAAAGACTCACCAGGTTTATGTGGGAGCTCGAACACATTGATGCTCAGCAGCTTGGGCCAGACTTTCCTCCTCAGTTCATCAGTGAGCAGTCCTCCCTTACTGGCTGCTGCTCTCCTCAGGGTCTCAATGTCCACTGGATCACTGCAAGTTAGAATTGGACACTGTTCAGAGTAATGCACTACTTTAGTACTTTGTCTTTTTTACTGCAAATGTATATCGCTTCCAAATATCAGTTATTGGTTTACTTGATTGCTTAAATGTATTGATCAATCCTTACTCAAGATGGTCAAATCCCATACATTTGTCAATTGTTTTATTCACTCCATGTCTGAGTCAAATGGAAAGGAAAACTAAAGGAAACGTGTTGCGATTAAACGTGAATTCAGAAAATCAGCTCGTTCAAATCTGCAGGAGCTCTGAAGTCCCACACGCCTCCTGACGCTAATGTCTTCATGATCCGCATCACACTATTCCTCTGGGCCCATGTGAGTAATCTTCATGTGTGAAATTAGCTTAGTACGGAGCGATGAAGGTCACCGTCTCTGGATAAATTCAAGCCATCTAATTGTGGAACAGTGAGCAGCCGAGGGAGGGGAATTCCTTCCCACTTGGGAAAACACATCCCATGGCTTGTTGCTCTAGAGATGCTAGAGGAGGCGTTTTGTACAGTCAAAAATTGTCAAAAGCGTATATATTTCTAGAAATTCAGGCATGTATGAGCTAACGTGTGTTAGTATCTCAGTGTTTCTCAGCCATTATTCATCGAATCAAAGGTTCTCATTAGCAGCAAGATAGCTCATTTGCAGCTGTTTCAGATAAAAAAGCACTTTGGAGCAACATGATGACTGAATGTGACAAGCTCCTGTGTGGGAAAATAAAATTAGCTTTACAACAACTCAAATCAATACATCCTCCTGGATGCCATTCAGGCTAGAAGAAAGAGTGAATCATCCTTAAGAAGCAAACTGTCACTGACAGTAATTATTTCAACCTGATCAAAGCCTGATGGATCTCAGCCAACTTCTGTTTCCTTCCACAGTCTGGTTCTGCAAGAGAGAGACAGAGATGAGGAGGAAGAGAGACAGGAAGCATGTGGTTCAAAAACCCTATTGTGATTATTTTTGACAGATATGATTGCTTTATGATTCATGACTAGTGGGAATTATTATTTTGGCATTACGATTTTTATTTTCAATGAAAAAACTTAACTTAAAATCATGATGATGTGACAGTTGTTGCTGTTATGTCACATATGTTACCTTTATCAATAGATGGAAGCTTCTGTGATTTGGATATCGCACATAGGCATATTACGATAGCATTAATATGAATATATTAATTGTGCAGCCGTAATACATATACAGAAGTATAGTTAATAGAGTTGGGACAAAAAATTGACACACAATTAAATCACAATAGTTTTTTGTTTTGTAATACATTAACTGTAACGTGTCACTGTTTGGACTATGACTATGTAAGTATAGTGGGTAAAAGTATCTTATGTGTCTTGTACAATTGTTTTGGAAATCATACAGTCAAATGTGCAAAGTGAACCACATAAACCACAACTAACATTATTCAAAATTAAATTTGCGTTCTGTCTGTAGAGCTATGTTGTTCTGTATTTTCTGCTCGACATAATTTGCACAAGCATAAAAAGATTTGACTTTCATTATTGAATCCCTTTGAATGATTCTACAGACTGACCAATTTTGTGTCTTTCATGCAAAAGACAAACAAACAAAAAACATGAATTTGCTTACTGACAGATCATGAATAAAAAAAAAAAGATCTACCATCTGAGTGTCTGAATGGCTTTAGGTTTTTAAACCATAATCCAGCGTTGAGTGATGATAGCAGGTCTTGTTGTGTATTTGCTACAGTGAATATAAAATCAGGCCCATGGTTCCTCTGTCTGGCTAACAGCTGCAACTTTCCAAATTGTCCAAGTTGGCTGACAGGTTGCCACGCATGCACCTCTGGGGTGATAAGCAGCTAACGTTTACTTAACAAAAGGACAAACAAAAACACATACGGTGCTTGTAAACAGGTTAGGAGTGAACAACAGAGAACAACTCGTGATTCCTGTCTCCTAATGCAGTTTGTGTGAGCTGGCCTGACTGCGGTAATAGTATTAAGTTCACTGGCATTTCGCCACACAGACTTGACTTGTCAAGAGTCCGTCTGTCGGCTCCACGTACAGTAGATCAATATATAAGTGAATGTAAAGGCTGTTTGAGGTTATAGTTGTTCAACTAGCTTTGTGTGACTAGCCTGTCTAGTGTGTTTGGTCAACACTACCTAGCTATCTGTTGGTTCACTCACCTCTTGTGACAGCTCCATTCCCATTCACTCCAGCTCCTGTGTTTTGTTTCTTCCTCTTGAGCCTTTTCATCCCCTTTAAAAACTGACTACCGACCGACGAAGTTTGTGTTGTGCCATAGGCAAACTAACAATAAAAAAATAAGTCTCCAAAATGATAAAAACACTCACAATATTTGGCGAGACGTGTTAAACGTTTCTCTCAACAGCTGTCCCTGAAAGAATCAATCTAACATGAGGGCACCGAGCTACGCTCCGATTTGACGGACGTGACACGTGACAGAGCGCTCGAATTCCATTGGCTTTCCGTCAACTCGCACCGCAACCTGACTTGACTGTAGTTTTGTAGTTCTTGTAATATTTTGCGATATTTTGGTTTCATTTTATGTTTTAATGATATTCACTCGATTGAAATGTGATTAATGACTTAATCACTTACTCTGGATGTTGTCACCTTCACACGGTTATGTGCTATAAAGCAAATATTTGGTAAAATAGTACATTATTATGGACAATTAAAACCTGATATTTTTTATCATAATATGTCAAAATGTCAATATCGACGATTATGTCTGTGGTCTTTTAAGAGTATGTATTGTATGCACGACATATTTTCTCTCTTCTGAATGTGAAAAATGCTTAAACATACATTCACAACAATAAGAATATACATTTTATAAAGCTTTATTGAGCACTTGCAGAATCCTTCATTTAGAACAAAACAAAACACAACGATAAATACATATGTGTATCTAATGTCCCCATTCATTCAATACTCTTTATTAGGGTGGTTTATTTTTGATGAACTTTGATCCATTGGAATTTATGAAGTGTAATGGTGGGATCTGATGACAGCATCATTCTTGATGATCTTGTTGATATAGGAGAAATGTATGGTCTAAATGCCAGTGATTTTACGACTGCAAACTGGTTTGGTGAATGACTGGTACAGGGTCATTTCAGGACACAGTAAATAGAATCAGTGTTTATATCTAAAGTTGTTGAGTCTGACTAAAAGCACGTTTTGTTCCTTCTGTATGTTTATTATAGCAAAGAGGTCAGATTTTTACCATTATATGTTATGATAAGAATGAACAGGAAACCCCAGTTAAGTTTAAACTTTTGTGGAACAGCTTTCCGGAAGTGGATTGTGAGTTTGGCTCGATAGGGGGACGTCAGTTGAAAACACAGACCTGGCAACCTCGTTGACAATTGCACCTTGAGCAGTAGTAGTGATGAAACGCCTTATCATTTCCAACACTGACACGGCTTGGGACGTGGGCAGCCCGCTACTATTCATTCAGCTCTTCATGTAAAAGCTGCGGGTGGAAACAGAGAGAAACGGAGGACCAGAAATGTCAGGCAGGTAAAAAAAAAAAAAAAAAACTGCGTGACTGAAGCCGCTGAGATGAGCGACAGAGCCGAGATGAGAGGCCCCGTAACCCGCCGGAGGAGGACGACCATCTCCGACGGTGGCAACGGAGCTATCAGCGTCAAACAAGCCAACGGGAGCAAGCGGCACGATGCCGGGGAGAAACCACCAAAGTGTCCGACTGTAGCGAAAAAAGACGAGGTGGACAGGCACGCGAGTAATAACGGGAAGGTGGACAAACAGATGAGGGTGTCAGGTGAGCAGCAGCTCCCAAACACTCCGAGGAAACAGAGGAGCGCGGTGGAGGATATCAACGAAAGACTCAGGTATGGAACCAACCGTTGATGCCACGCTCCGACGTGACGTGCGCAAAGTAGCTAACTGCAGCTGAAATGCCACGAAACAAGCTAGGCTACCTTTCATCATAACATTGCAGATGTTATCTTCATTTACAGGATGTGTTATGCGATATGGCCTCGAAATAGTGGTGTGATATTTCTAAGCTATGTCGCAAATCAAAAATATTTACCTACATATTTTGAAAACTCCTCAAAAGCACTTAATGCTAGGAGTGGGTGATAAAAGCAAATCAAATATCGCGATATTTTGGATTGAAACAATATTACATATTAACGTAATTCATAAAGAAAGATCAGTGATGTGGATATAATGACTAAGTGGGTAAAGGCAAGTATTAGAATAAATAGGACGGTCTTGTAAGTTTACAAAAGTACCACACGTTAAAGGAGCACTATGTAATTTGGGGGACTTTTAATCAGAAGAGCAAGATCTTCATCGACTGCCAGATCAAACTAATTAAATAATCTCTTTGTTTTCATGACGGAATAAACTTCAAGGACAACACAATTTCATAACGTTTTGCTTTGTTAATATGTGGCGGACCCTGCCACCTCTCAGCTTTAAACCCTGAGATTAGCTTGATTATTTAGTTATGGAAAAAATGCATATGTCTGAAATTTTATTATTACCTCATTAAAAATCTGAGTTTGAATTTTCTCTCCAAAACTACATAGTGCCCCTTTAACAGTAATGCATCCTTTAAAACCAGGTAAAGACAACGATATGTAACATCTAAGACGATATATATTCTCATATCACAATAATGATATCATATTGATATATTGCACAGCGCTAGTGTCATTTAGTCATTTATTTTCCTTGGCTTTTATCACTGGGGGTTAGCTTGTAAACACGTAAACTGAGGCACTCTGACACACTGACAATGTCAAATAACACTCAGGCAGCGATAGTCACTTGCTTGTGCAAATTAACTGACTTTTTATCAAAATGAACTTGGTACAACGATTGAGACTAGTTTTATATGACAGATAAATCATCAATTTTACTGCATGCAATAACAATTGCTGTAACTGCTCTTAAGTTCTAAATACTTTGGTTACTTTGAAAGAGTTTAGGATACATTAAATGCAACTGGAACCTCTTCTACAAAGCAATTTCTCAAATGTTGGAATGATCATATATTTATATTCATAATAGAGTTGCAGTGATATACCAGTCTCAAGGCATAAAACACAAACCCTAAAGCTAAAGACAACCATTCATTATCATAGCACGCCCTTTTTTCCAGATATGTCTTTACCTTTGAAAACATGCATTTCTGGCTGCAGTTTTGCACATCCCTTAGACTTAAAATTGTTAAAAGTTGGTTTCCTGAGGGGCTTTGCAACACGAGTATGCTAGAATAAAGTGATTGTAACACTTTGTTGGAGGCTTCCCAACTATGTATGTGTGTGCTGTCACTTTCCTGTATTACACCAACTGTGGCATGTGCTTTTGCAATACTGTGCTTGCTGACTACGTCTCTGTCTGCACGTTCTTGTGCTGCTCTGGTGTTGACATGTACGTGTTGGGGCACTTTTCTTCTTTAAGTGCTCCCTGTCTTCCTTACTTAATTCACATAAACCACCCCCGTCTCTTCACCTCATCCATTCTCTCCTCTACTCTCCTCTATTCGCTTACCTGACTCTTTCCTTCCTCTCCTGTCCTTTCTTAATTATTTTCTATTTCACCATCCCTCTTCGCTTCCCGCTCCTTGTTCTACTCCATCTCTGCTCTGTTGACTCTTTGTCACGTACAGTCGTGTAAAACTTGGCCTGATGAACAGCCTCAGTTTACACAATGCTCTCTGGACAATGGGGTCAATACCTTTAACCTACATTTTCACAACTCTTTCGTTGACTGGTGCCACATTGGACTACTGGATGCGATTCATTTTTTTTTTAAAGGGACCAAGCTCTAGAAAATAATTAAAACCTCAAGTTTTTGTTTTTTTTAATTTCGTGTTAAGAAAGTTTTGGAAAAAATAAATGCATCAAGCAATACACAGATTTTAAAAAAGCATCATAAATAAATATAATATAATAAATAAATAATAATAAATTAAATATTTCACAAATGTGTGATGCATAGTGAGTCCTCCACACTGTCATGTCAAATTAGTGAAATGTGTAGTTTGAGAAAGCCTGTTCCTGTTCTGAATAATTAGTGGACTAACCATGAGTCACTATGAGTTGTCAGTTTGAGTCATGCAGCCTCCTCCAAACCAAATACAAACACTGTTTTCAAAATTTTCTTCTGACATACAGCTTCAGTCATGCTTCATTTCAAGAGGCAGTTGAATGTTTCGTTAACAGGGGCGACTAATGGTTTCATCCCTCAGGTCATGGTGATAATCAGGCAGGATGTGAGGAGCTTGATGTGCCCTAAAAATCAATTAACTGTTGACTCTTCGCTCCCCCACAGCTGTCATGTTCTCCAGGAGTCTCTCTTGAGCTCAGCCAGTGGCTACAGCAACTACAGAGGAATCCTTAACTGGTGTGTCGTCATGCTGGTGAGTAAAACTACGTGCACTGTGACTCACAAAACTGAATACAATTAGCAGTGTAGACGCTGACATTAGACTGCAATAATTAGTCGATTAATCAGTTGATTGAAAGAAATTCACTTGCCAGCTATTTTGATAATCAATCAATCGTTTCATTTTTTTTTTGCCCAACATTTGCTGGTTACAGCTTCTTAAATGTTGGGATTTGCTGGTTTTCATTGTCCTTTGTGACGGTAAATGAAGTCTTTGGGTTTTTGAAAAGAATCAAGTCAAGCTGACAGTTCAGGCTGAAAATAACGGTTAGTTGCTGCTCTACCTAACATAGATGAATATTCCCCTCTTTTCATTTGAATGTTTGTGGAATGAAAAAGAATGACTCATAAACACAGAATGAGAGCATGCCTGAAAGTCGAATAGCAATTAATGATTTTCTCTTTCATCTCTTGACGTTGCTTCAGATTACTGTCTGTGGGCCTCTTGCTCGTCGGCACATCTGTTGTTCTAAAAGCTGTCAGAAATTTGAGTCATTATTTTTAACAAATTGCATAACACTCTCTTTGTCTTTGAAGCTCACACACAAAGTAAGTGAACAACAAAACTGAGAAAAAGTTGCGTAATATATCAACAGATTTTTACAATTATGGTTGTATCTGCTCCCTGATAGACTGAACATAGACATTTTGTCTGAAGATAAACTCGACATTTGAATGTTTAATTTCGGTCTCGACTCAATTTTGACCAAAGTTGTAGTTACTGCGCTTTGGTTTTTCACAGCATTTAAATCAGTATATAAAACTACTACAATAACTAACTAACTAACTAACTAACTAACTACTGTACCACATGTTTTGGCAGTTTTAAAAATTACTTTCTGTTCGACTTGTTTGTGTGAGTCACTGTAAAGTCTGATAAGTTGCTTCCTGTGTTATCTCTCTTCACACAAGTCGTTTCACCACATTCATGCACAGCTAAGTGCTTGTTGCCCAGTTTAACATTTCCTGTGGTTTTGTCATTTGATTAAGAGGGGTTGATTGGTACAGTTTGATCTCAGTAGAGGTAAATGTGCTTTATAAGTTAAACTTTCACTCTCAAGTCATCAGAAATTGACTTTTTCGTCAGCTGTACCTGTATTCAGGGTGTTATATTATATCTTCAGTGTATATCCTGATTGAAGTGACAGACAATAATCACACATTAAGCAAACACCAAGGACGACTTTTCTGTCATCCCTAAGTCATAGGAGTGAGATGATTATAGGGTGCAAAGCAAGAAGCATCTGTGACCAAATACAAATGGAAAAAGTGTTGCACTCGAAGCGTCTTTAATGATTTGAGTGTTATATCGTTTTATTTTTAAATCCTTGTTTTACTAGTCACATGTCTTAATGGATAAGAACATCATTTACATGCCGGATGGATGTTTTCTTAGCATTATCTTTTCAGTCAGTGGCTCGGCCAATGAAGTCATTCTGCAATTCTAAAATAAAACATGAGGCTAAAAGATTAATCTTCTAGCAGGGATATTTTTATTAATAATCCTGAAAAAAAGCCTGTGTATGCATGACAGTTTGTGCTTACAAATCTTAAGCTCGCTACTACGATCTAAGAAGGATCACTTGAAAGCAGCGGCACAAGAAAACCGAAACCCTCCATGTGACAGGAAAATAAACTGGCAGGAGCTCCTGTTAAAACAGCTGAAAGACTAAGCTACAGTGAAAGCACTTACTGTACACAACATGTGCATCTGCTGTTTTAGACACTGTTGAGGGTGCAGTGGAATATAGGGCAGTTTCAGTATGTGTTATGGTTGCCATGTTGAGTAATTATGTGAAAACAGTCATAATTATGAGACAGAAAATTAATAATTACGAGATAAAGACATTTTGAGATGAGAAAGATTATGATTCAATTAAGTATTAATTATGAGATTAAACAATAATATATGTATGAGATATATGTATTTATAAGATGATTATAAGATAATAGTCATAATTATGAGTTAAATGTTGTTATTATTAAAGATTAAAGATTCATCTCTTTCTACTTTAGACCTTTCATCTCATAATTACGTGTAATGGTAATGTTTTTATGTCAGTTTTTGTCAAGGCTAAGTTTTCATAAACTTGTGTTCTTTAAGTGGCAGAAATGGGCTTCCATAAATTGTGACACAAAAATCACAGATGTGTTGCACTGAAATATCTCCCCCTGGACTGGGTTCAGATCAGGACAAGTGAACCCTCGTTCCAATGGCTGAAACTGTGTGTGTGTGTGTGTGTGTGTGTGTCGGTGTCTGTGTGTGTGTGTGTCTCCAGAGGCGCCCTGCAGAGCCTCTGAACATCCAGTCACTGTTAGTGTTTTGATAGGCGTGGAGGATACAAATATCCAGTTAGCACTAATCCTAATGAAATTGAAATGGACAGACTAAAAATGGAGCTCTATACATGTGTGCATGTTTCTGTCTTTGTGCACACACATGCATGGTTTTGCACATGTGGATCTACATGTACTGCACTTGCATGGCTGCACGTACAAGGATTATTATTTGTCCCTGTGTCTGTGCACGTTAGTGTCTTTGTAGGTTTGTGTGTGTGTGTTATTGTGTGTGTATGTGTGCGTGTTTTTGTTGGCTTTTCCAAATCAAGCCTAATTTCGCAGTCCTGTGACAGGATTAATCCCGTCTTTAAAAGTTTGTATTGCCGTAACGACCACGTCCTCTACTTTGTGGTCACCAGGGACAGTTGACACTGCTCGGTTCAGACCGTTTTTAGGAAGCCTCCAGGATTAGGCTGTAAGAGTGTGAAGTGGAACCACAGAGTCTTGAGTGTGTGTCTGTGTGTGCATTTACAAGCTTATTTGTGTAATTTGTCCTCGATAACCAGGACAGACGGCTAAGTTCCTCAAAATGTCAGCTGCAGGAGCACATGTTTCCAGAGAGCAGAGATTAGATGTGTTGTCAGTCTTACCTTCGTTTTTACACTCTGAATGTGGAAGACAAGTGTTTATTATTATGACTTATTCAATTCATGCACAATCTCAAAATATTGATAATTGGATATTGGAAATAAGTTGAAAACATCCACTAGTTCAGAACAGCTTCTTTCAATTCTCCTTAAGTGCTTGTAAAGCAAGTGTACCATCATCTCATCATTCTCAATAAACATCTCTGTGTTTCAAGCTATCCTTGGTCTGCAGGCATAAACATGTCAAGTTCATGGTTTAAAGCTCTTACTTACAAGACAAACACACAGAGGCAAGCAGATTTGGCCGGGTGCTACTATATCTCTGCTGATGAACCAGCAAGAAAGATGAATACTTCAGATGCTGTACCTTGTTCAGTAGACCTGGATAGTACAAAGATGTAGTCAGACATTGCATTACACAAAAATCATCCCAGGGTGAGGCCCCAACAATTGATGCTTCAGCTGGTTCACATCATTGTTCCCTCTGATGTGAAGCCAAACAGACCATGTGAATCACTTAAATGACCGCAGGCTGATAAGGACGAGGCAAAGCAAAGCCAGCTGCAAATATGTTATCACACTCAATTTGTTTCTGAATTAACCAAGGCAGAAAATGAATGGCTTGTTTGTTTTGTTGGTCTTTCTACATTGTTTTTTTCTTGGGGGGGGGGGGGATTATGGGTACAACATATTTTTGGCGCCAATTCTCTCAGGTCAGTTTTGTATGTCAGGTTGATGTTCAGCCAACCCCAGCAGCTCTTTCTAATTTTAGATTGAATGCTCACCAATTCTGACACATCTCTCCTGTCCGCAGCTAAGGATACTGAGGTACAGTTTAATTAGACAAGTTCGTGACTTAAACTTTATTTACACTAGTCCCAGACAGGTAAAAAACATATAAAAAAGCAATTAATTGGTAACAGTAAATGTGTTTGTCCAACCAAGAAAAACCCTTGGATTTCCATTCTTTAAGGTCATTGTAAATGATTCTAATAATAATTGAGAATGAAAGGAGAAAAACAATTATATCGTCTTATCATTTGTGTTTTATTACTGGGGAAATTGTAAATAATTATAAAGAGGATAAGATAATAAAATGAGGTCAACTCAGACCATAAATATTCCAATCTAGAACACAAGAAGTGACACAAGAAATCAAAAAGAATTTGGATATTGGAATGAATTTTCAATTATTTATTTAAAAAAATACTATGTTGACATTCAGATTTGACCCAAATTCACTGATGCACCCAGGTCAAAGTTACTGCCAAGTTTATAATATTGTCGCACGTAACAGAATTACAAATGTCTGCATGCAAAAATATGAAAAATGACATTAAGTAGCCAACTGCAAAGAAAAGTAATACAGCTGAATGTATTCCTATTTCTTGGGACAGTTTAAACCATGTAGATGACAATAACAGGAAATAACAGCACAGAGGTTGAGCAATGCAATGGATGTAACTGACTATTAGACAGATAACAGATGGTAGAAAAACATCCTCACTGCGTTTGATAGTGTGCTGCTGGACAGAAACAGTTCGTAAACCTCCTGCTGAGGTGTCTTAGAGCAAGACTCTGAATTCCTGCCAACTCCTGGGTGTTGCTCTGTATCTAACTTTGACCCGTCAGTGTGCTAAGAAGATTTAATATTACAAAATCAGATCTTGCAATGATCTCTGTGAACGCTCTGTACAGGCCACTGTCGCAGTCGTAGTAGGTGAGCGTCCCCTCTGGCCCATGCTGAAGGTTACTAAGGCAGAGGTCGCTGGGTTTGGACAAAAGGCATAGTTGAATCAGAACCACATGGCTGCGGCCTCTTGGCAGAACAGTTGGTTGCCACATAATTACTACAGTCTGACCTTATCGTGTGTCATCCCCTCACTGTCCTCATCATCTTCCCTGTCCCTATAAACCTGTGAACTGAACCCAAGTTAAAAACGACCTAAACATGTAAACATGCGTGCATATGCAGTGCTGGTTCTGTTGAAGTGCCTGGTTAGTTTTATCTGGTTGAAGCTCAGATAACTGTTGGCTGAGATAAAGCTGGACTCGGACCTTGAACTTTAATACATAATATAATGATAAACCTATTTTGCTTGACCCTTTTAACAGAGTGAGCAGCAGCAGGGTGCAACAGTAACACATCCCTTAAACTTTGTTATGATGCAGATCTGATCCAGGCAATCATTCAAACAGATCATGTAGACATCACCAGCTTTCACACAGGGCAGGTGTGTCTACCGGTCAGTGACCTTTTTAATCCTCTGAAGTTACTGTTGTTTGTAAAAGGATACAGCCTGTTCCTGTTCTGCATAATAACTCACTCAGCACGAACAAACAAACACACTGAATCCAGACTAATCATACACAGAGAAATGATAAGCCAGATTTACAGCAGAGGGATAAAAATATGTTGAGCTGGTAAACAAAGGCTGGATTCACTCTTGTTGATACAGTGAACTATGCTCATTATCTCCTGTTTCCTGTTTCGTCCTCTCTCTCAGGTGCTGAGTAATGCACGCCTCTTCTTGGAGAACATTATAAAGTGAGAATGTACCTACACACGCAAACTTACTTTTATGTAATGTACTGCATACACACAAGCCAAGTTATACAACTGGCTGTTTTCCACCTCACCACCAATACATACTTTATTGCATTATATTAGTTTGCTGCTATATACGTAAGACTTTTGCATAAAAATGTATAAAAACAACTAGTCCTTTGATGTATATGTTTTATTGGTGTGTACTTGCATTATCCCAAATCTTTCCAGTGATGTTCAAACCAAGAGAAAATCCACAAGTTGTTTCCTTAACATCACCAAACCTTTACCTGACAACACAAATCCTAAATTATAAACTAAAACAATTTTTAAATTATTCCTTGTTGGATCAATATTCTCACTCCTCTTTTCTCTCATCTAGGTATGGTATTTTGGTGGACCCTATTCAAGTAGTGTCTCTCTTCTTGAAGGACCCCTATAGCTGGCCAGCAGCTTGCCTCATCATTGGTATGTAGCAGTTTAAACAGTCGGTGAAGGAATTACAACCACTTGTCCTTCTGTGACCTTACTTCCAGATTGATGTTCAGTTGAACTTGGCAAAGTTCAACTTGAACATCAGTGTTGAAGTGTTGTACCCGTATTTCCCGTTTTAAATCCGGAAACATTAGTTCTTCTCATGGTAACACAAAGACCTGTGTCGCAAGAGATGTGAGACAGCATGACGAATAGATTTAATGAGCAGGATTTTCAAAGATGGCATAGAAGCATTTTGAGTTCTTGTGTTTAATATTCTAGCACAGCTGTTACTGATTATTTACTCTTTATTTACTCAAAGAAGACGTGACATTGTCTCTTTCATGGAAACAACTTGCAGCGAAACAAGTCAATAATAAGCTGAAAGCTGAAAAAAAAATAGTTGTCCTCCTCTTGACCTTCAGACTGACATTAGAACAATCAATCTGAATAAAGTGCTACTTTTTAAAGAAGTCCTGGACTATGTTTGTACCTGAAATTAACCACAAAGTCAGCGTTCAACACCAGTTACCAGATTCTCCATCTCTCTGTCTGTGTTGTCTGTGAGTAACACAATCAACCTACTATAGTCATATCTATGTTTGTCTGTTCTGTGTTTCAGTGTCTAATGTGTTCATCTTAGCAGCCTTGTACACTGAGAGGCGTCTGGCTGTGGTGAGTACTTACTATGATTTTCATACTAAACTTTATAAATGAACTGTGAAGAGAGTGTAGGCTTTCTTTACTTATCAATCAGGGATCTCCCATCAAGGATGTTTGCTGTAACGTCCTGGAGTGTGCTCAGCAAATCCTCCCCTTTCTGTGCCTGCTCTTTACTCTGATAAGAAACCGCCCACTCCTGGTTCAGATTAGATAACATAATCTAAAACACAATGAAACAGGCAAAGAAAAGGTAACAAATAATGAAGGCATATCTTTATTAGTTTTAATGGCTAAACTCTTCTCTGTTTTTCTCTCATCTTTTCAAGGGTACCATTTCTGAAATGACCGGACTGATCCTTCACATTTTCAACTTGACTTCCCTGTTGATATTTCCTTCAGCCACTGTGCTCACTGTGCCCTCCATGACCCCAGGTACATACTTAATATACACACGTTTATGCGGTAAAGTTATGAGACATAAATATGGCATTTTGAATGTGAATTAATTTGGAAAATGATTGAGCTAATAAACTGTTTTTAGATTTGTTTCTATCTGTACAAAGTACTTAATATATCTGGTGTGTGTGTGTGTGTGTGTCAGTGGGTGGTGTGCTCTCCCTAGGAGTCTACACAGTCTTGTTTCTCAAGCTGTACTCCTACCAGGACACCAACAGGTGGTGTCGAGAAATCAGACAGGCGAAAGCCAAGAGACTAACACGCTCATACTCATGTAAGTATATCAACACACACACACACACAAACTGTTGAGGAGATATTATCTAACTAGCAGGCAAACGCAATGTAGCGCAGAGCACTTAACCCTAGTGTCAACAGTGCAAGACAAACAGCTTAATTTGGCTACATAAAGGCCTGTAAACTAGATATATACACACAAATATCATATTTTTTTATGTATTATTTTGCTACCACTACCATCTAGTGGTGACAAGAAAGCATGACGTGAAGCTTCTGGCTAACACACACTGACAGATCACAGTGGTGTATGGTTTCAATCTATTTTTAATCTCAAATGCAACTTGATGACTTTATCTCCTCACTCTAATACAGAGTAATCAAGCAATAATTGTAATCGAATTTATTTGACTGTTGTAGGAAAACATGGTTATGTCAGTGAGTGAAATGAGCTTATGAGACTGAACATCTCCCTTTTTTAAATTTTTTTTATAGGTCCGTCTGTGGCACAATCCAATGGGTCAGCTGTTCATGCTCATGTCTCCTACCCAGGCAACCTCACCCACAGAGGTAACCATGGTGGCCGCACAGAGATACAAACCAGAGTTTCTAAATGGGGCATTTTAATAATAAATGAATGTATTGTTTCTTTGTGTCTGTAGACATGTACTACTTTGTCTTTGCCCCAACTCTCTGCTACCAGCTCAACTTCCCGCGGTCATCTCGAATACGCAAACGGTTCCTGATGAGAAGACTTTTTGAAATGGTGAGAGGGAACACACACACACACACACACACACAAACAAACATACAATGTATATGTTCTTGATAATGTAAACTGAGATGGGTGGAAGTGAACCAAAAACAGACGTGCATGTTAACACTTTTTGCTCTTTCTTGTAGCTTTTCTTCACGCAGCTGTTGGTAGGATTGATACAGCAGGTATGTTGAACATTTACATGATTTAAATCACACAGACGAGCGTTCATGATGTACTCTGCACACACAAGGTTCAGCTTCCTTTTTGCAAACTAACACAGTCTTCGTTTGTGTCTTCCAGTGGATGGTTCCTACCATACAGAACTCAATGAAACCATTTCAGGTGCACACACACACACACACACACACACACAAACACACACACTTAATATATTTTACCTTGCATGTAATGTGTCTGTTCCTCACAGCCTTACCAACAACCTCTGCCCATATACAATAATTGTTTTTTGTTAAGATCAGACTTTGATAATGACGAAATGTCATTGTTCATGTCTCTCGCAGGAAATGGACTTTTCTAGGATGATGGAGCGCCTCCTAAAGTTAGCTGTGAGTAGAGTGACATACTGTTGTTACACTGGAATATCTAAGGTCATTTCCGTTACATGGTAATTACCAGGAATTTATTAAAAAATGAAGGGAAATAACCATGGTAACAAAATAAAGTCACTAATAAAAGGTACCATTTTTATGTTTACATTGAAATTGTGCAAGATTTCCAAAAAACCATCCCTTGGAAATGTTCCTGGAATTTTACCAACCCTTTCCCACCCTACACTGGACATGTGATTGAGTCCGCTCATAACATTATAGACCTCCTCTACCATTTGACTTTACATATTGAAACAGTTGTGACAACTGTCTCACATGTGTATTGAAAAAGAGTTGGTAACATGGCCATCGTGTAACCCTACCAACCCAGACTCCTCTCCTCTCCTCTCCTCTCCTCTCCTCCTCTCCTCTCCTCTCCTCTCCTCTCCTCTCCTCTTCCTCTTCCTCTCCCAGGTCCCTAACCATCTGATATGGTTAATATTCTTCTATTGGTTTTTCCACTCTTCTATGAACTTTGTGGCAGAGCTAATGCAGTTCGGAGACAGAGAGTTCTACAAAGACTGGTGGTGAGTGGAAGCAGCATTCAATCACACAATTGCATGTGTTGTCACATATGTACATACACTATTCACAGATGTAAATAAACATTTTTTTAAAAAGCGTTCTCATCGTCAGGGTAATTTGATTTGATTGTTCCATCTTACAAACACCAGTAACTCAGTGTTTCCAAATTAAAGTATGCACAAACAAACAACTATGCACATACATAATAGGTTTTTGTAACACAGCCCTCAGGAATAAAAGCATTTACTGAAGTGCCTACATATCCATCATTCAGAAGGTCCAATGACCTTGAATTAAAATTCTCAAACTGTGTCATTTGGTTTATTTCAGGAACTCTGAGACTGTCACGTATTTCTGGGCCAACTGGAATATCCCAGTTCACAAGTGGTGTCTGAGGTGACCACCGACCTTTCTAACATGTTATTTTTTAAATATAGACTCCTTGTTCAATGTTTTGGCTTCACATTCACTGTAGTTTGTCTTACCTAATATTTGAAGTGCAATAATTAAAAAAGAGAGTCGTTTATTGTTAAGTCTCACTGCCAAGTCATCAAATAGTGACACTTTGGGTTAGAACTCCGTGCTGAATACTGACCCAAAGCGTCGGTATTTAATGACCATATCAACTGTCTTTCTCCAGAATTGCCTTCCCTTCCCTTCATCATGTGTCTCTGTGTGTTACAGACACTTTTATAAGCCAATGTTGAGGAAGGGGATCAACAAGTTTTGTGCTCAAACTGCCGTCTTCCTGGTGTCGGCTTTCTTCCACGAGGTGAAACAACAGCATTCAGTCTTCCATGAAGCACTGTGACAGTCTCCATATCAGCTAACTTAGCCTCAAAACATCTGTATTGCTTTTTACTTTTAATTAATGTCTGGACATGAAACAGCCGGTTGTGGACAGTTGTTTTATTGAAACATGATGGCGACATCTGAGTACGTCAAGATGATCCGAAACGTTAATTCTTTAAGCTAAAAATAAAAAGTTATGAGTGTGCAGCTTTTACCTTCTTATATTTAGATATAACCAATAGATTTTGATAAACACTTTTTCCTCCAGTACCTGGTGAGTGTTCCTCTGAAGATGTTCCGACTGTGGGCCTTTATGGGAATGATGGCTCAGGTAAGACGCATTTGAATGTTGCATCTCTTTCCCTCATCCTAAACACACAGGCGCACACTCTGACCTTTGAACTTTCATCTCTCCAGGTTCCTCTGGCTTGGTTTGTGAGTCGTTTCCTAAATGGAAACTATGGCAACGCCGCTGTGTGGATGTCCCTCATCATTGGCCAGCCTGTCGCTGTGTTGATGTACGTTCATGACTACTACGTCATTCATTATGGGGGCACTACATAGTACTGGACAAATGCATAAAGGCTTCCGCAGTCACTCACATAAACATGTGCAAGTCATGTTGTATACACACAGACACACACACACACACACACACACACACACACACACACCAGCCTGCAGGACAATTCAATGAGTAAATGCAGACAAGTATGAAGAAGCTCTGCTAATATGAACCCAACAGGAAAATTATTTTTGACTTCTTGATTTTTGCACTAAATAGAAAGGACCCAGAGGATATCAGGAACTTGTTCTAACAACAGGAGGAGTGCCTGGTTTAAAGGGGTATTCCACTTTATTAGGACAAAGGCAACTTTAGGCAAACCTCTGTATACACAGCCATCACCCTGTCTTAATATCTCTATCTGGCATTGGATGCTGAACTTAGAGTGAAATAGCACTTTGATCTCTAATATTTGAAACTGATCCTTCACTGTCAGATATGCTAGATTTAATAATTTTATCCAGAGTAAATGTGCGGTGATAAGGTTTCCTCAGGTGGCCAATATCAGTGGTGGATGATTCATGAGTTCAAACAAAGGTTTGTTGCAATTAATAACACTTTTCCACCTGACCTTTGAGAAAAAGTTATTGAACTTTGGAATATTGAAGTGCTTTAAAAGTGGAAACAGTGTTTGTAACCGCGCACTGCTCGAGTTTTGGAAACAAATGTGAACCACTGCCGAGTGAGCAGAAGCCAGGACGGGATCCTGCCTCTGTAGAGCCAATATGAAAATGCTGTATCCATGTTTCTGTTGTTGAAAAGTCACTTTTTACTTGTGTCCAAAGGCAACAGTGCTATTATGAAGCCAGACTAACAGTTTGTTTCTCCAAGCTAAGGCTTAAAAATTCCAATTTCCAATGTAGGCTGTCTCAAGGTGTTCAAATTGACCACATTAACAATTTATTTTTTACAAGTATTCTGTATAAAACACTCTTTTTAAAGCAATGAGGTTGTTGAGTATTACAGACATTTATAATAAAAAGATTTGTTAAACAAATGTGGCCAAAGGCAGGAAACTGAAGGCTGAGAAGGACCTCACTTGTACAGTCGTGGACCTCCAGGCAGCCTCTTCCCTTCTACTTCTCAACTACAAACAACATCAATGCAAGCTCCAAGTGTATCAGTACATGCTACAGATGTTTTGTCTGCCTTGGCTTTATTGTATTTTTTGTGTTGCATTTGACTTATCAGGTTTTATTTTATATGTTGTACAGCTGTATCCGTCTGCAGTTATGTTTTGCCATCTAGAAATTATAATTTTATGTCGTATTTTATTTACAATCAATGATTTACTGCAGTAGTTGATTTACTGATTTGAGCCAATGAATGTCTTTTGCACTTTAAAGAGATGCATGCTGTCGACTAAAGCAATAGATTTCTATGAATGTATTCTTTAAGTTATAGCAATCGTGTAAGGAAAATATGTTTTGTTTAAATAATTTGTAATTTGCTTGTTGACAGTTTGTTATGTGAGGGGTTGTTTCAAAGAGAAACAGCAGCTGCAGCGGTGAGAGTTTCAAACAGCAGGTTCATGCCACATTTTTTTCAGTATCTAAATTCTTAAATTGTGAAGAGTGCTGATTTGAAAGCTATTACAGCCTGACACTGTTGCCAATATGGATTTTGCCATATCAGAGTTATTATAGAAAAATGTTCTCGTGTTTTATTTTTTATGCTTTAATATGCTTTCCAACTATATGATGACAGTTGACTGAAAATGTTTGAATGGAGCTTTTTCAGGTTTTTTTTCTTTTAATATTTGTCCACTTTCCTTTCCCTATGCCTGAGCACATTTTAGGCATAACGCTGCTGTTAATTCATAACACCAGTTCTCAAAAAGACTGACGATCCTTATTGAAATTCATACGTGCCTGCTGGGAAAAACATGCCTACCCTCAACACGTACAAACATTTTATACCAATAGTTTTACATGGAAAAGACACGGGCCAATACTATTGAAGCAACGGAACGTGCTTCTCTTTATTCTAAGATTTACAGTGCATCTACATCTATGGTGTCTTCTAACATTTGAAAACACTTACTGCCCGTACTTCAAATTCATGTCCAAATGTAACCCTATAGCAGTATGACCTTTTTCAAGTGTTAATTTTTAAGTCAGCTGATGTTGTTAATGAGAGCTTTATGAAAATCTTATCCCGTTATTGGTATTTTAGCGCACAAATGGCAGCTTTATACATCCATTAATCTGCCCGGACTTTTATCAACACGTGACCCAGTTTAAAACCTGTGTTGCAGTTGTGAGTGTGTGACATTTGTTCAATCTTTAGTTTTTATAGAGTGAACATCTGAGGATTATTGCTGAAGCAGCAGATGTAGCATCAATGCCTTGAGTACCATATTTGAATCTCATGTATCTCGATGCCAAAATGCATGCAATTTGTGCAGAGGAAAGACTTGACCACCAAAAGATTAAAATTACTCGAGTCAGCCTGTGACAGAATATGCTGGCAGAGACGTTTATTGGTAATTTGAACTCATACCTAAACCGTGCAATAATTTTGTTCTTGTTTCATTTGCATGACTCTCCAGTGTGTCAATGTGTTCACGCAGTTCAGTTGTTTACTTTTAATTGTACCTGGCTTTTGTTTTGTTTTTCTGATATTGCAAGAAGGATACTATGAAGTCACGGTGTTAATGCTTAAGACAGGGATATCAAAATTCTTCCCTAGTTCATTTTTCATGTTATCTTGTTCTCCTGAAACCCTTTGGAAAACACGCTGAAGATGGAGCTTTAAGTTAATTTTGTTCGTGGATGATTGTTTGATGCAACATTTAGTGAAATGAATGTATTGCTGATCTGTTCATACTGTATACAGAAATCCAAAGTGAATCAAAGATTATATGTTTTTTGGGAATGCAAATCATTTTCATAGCCTTTCACTTGAGATTATTTGTGTTGTTTGATAAAGATTATTTATATTTGATGAATGGACTCGTCTGTTTTTCTTTGTATTTTTAAACACCAGCACTGGGCAGTAGGTATCAGTGGCTTATTGTGAATTTCCTGGTTTTTTGTCTCGCAATGATACTGTCGTCTACAGCATGCATTGAAATTGAGGATAAATGGGTCCATAAAAAACTTTTATTGTGCAGAGAGCAACACAAGACCGCACTCAAAACTCTTAGCTCCAAAATTACAATATAATATTACAAAGTTCACATAAGTCTACACACAGAAAAGCAACTCCACATCAGGTCCAGGGGGAAGAGAGCAGGTTGAGAAGATCTACTGCTGCAAGAGACAAACACAAAAACAGACAAGTCATATGTGGTGTTATAAGTAAATGCAGTGTTGTGTGTGCGTGGTGTGTGTGTGTGTGTGTTACCTTGGCTTTCTGGTTCTGGACAGGCAGGTAGAGTTTAAACTCTGCCGGGAGCTCATCCTCAGAGTAGAGTCTGTCTGAGAAATACACTCTCCTTATTCGACAGTTTGCGTGGATCTGAGAGGAAAAAAACAGCAGGTCAGACATTGGAGAATACAGTCGAGAGTTGTAGCTGGTTCCTGATCTGGCTCTGTGCACCAACCTGTACACGCAGCGTCTCAAGGTAATTGGTTCCATAGGCCCTCCTGGTGAAGTCCGACAGGTTGAACTGAATCTGGTTCCAGCCGTCGTCCAGCCTCATTGGCATGGTGCAGATAAACGGCTTCACTCGCGTCGTGCTTTGGTAGTTACTCGCCCGAAACCGCCGGCGGACGTTTTTATCATCCAACACCTGACAAGTTTAAAGATGAGAGAATATATGTCCACTTGTTTAATATCACCAAAACATGAAACTGGTCGGTATCTGTGAGAGTGCAACGCCCTACCTGGACTTCAAATGTGAAATACTTCTTCAGATTCTTGATGATCATAACAAGGAAGGGGAGCTTGATGCCCAGTGTCTTCTTGGGGTCTGCAGGACATGTTATGTAAGTGGTACTGAGGAGACAAGAAGAGACAAGAGGGACCGATAAGTTTGACTGCATGCAACCCTCCTGCCTGTCGCATGACAGCGACTACAGAGCGGGATGGCGCAGGAGAGCTCGCTTGAATGAATTCACCTGAGCTGAAGAATCAGACAGACACAAGCTCACCTGACGTTTGCCCCCTCGACCTCCAACACCTGCGAGTGGATGTCATTGTCTATGACTCTCTTGATGTGACCATTCCTCACCTGTGTACACATACAGAAATGTATTTATATTAAGGCTGCGCAGTTAATCGAAATACAGTTAGTTAGCTTTAGCACGACCAGCTAAGGAAGCTCGATAAGCTTCATAGCGTCCACTCTGAATCGCTGCTTACCTTTTTATCCCATATCTGAAGCGGTTTGCTGCCGATGCTGTACAAAATGGACAGGAATCCGCTTTGGAACGTGTTTTTAAACATCTTCTCTGAGTTATGCTAGTCCACGACCGCTTTACACATGTGTTTACTGACTAAATCTGTTGCTAACGAGCGTTGCGTTTGTTTACAGATGTGGTTTCCGTTCCCCTGCGCTACCGGTTCCGTGTGGTACAAAATAAACCGTTCCGCTACCAGAAGTTAAAACGTGTAAGTTAAATTTATGTAAATCATGTACCGTCGTAAATTGTGATATTTCCACACGTCTGTGCTCTTAGGGGGGCGTAAAAAGAAAAAATGCGTAGCCAGTGGTCACCTCTTTATTATTTGGCGTTGCTAAGGAACGGAATATTTAAGGGTTTCCACGGCGGTTGTTACACGTTGAGGCAGCTTGTATTTCACGAAGACCCGCCCCTACTAAGCCTCTGATTGGCTGCTCTTCTAACCCCAAGAGGAGCAACCAATCAAGCCACTTAGAAGTAGATTAGGGCGGGTCTTCGCGGAAGGAGTTTAATAATAAGACCACAATCTTTAATATGAGGGCACATATAGGGCTTGGTGGTTTTGACTAAATTAATCCCAATGATTATTATAAATGAGCTATTTTCACATTCATTTTATGCATGACAAGGACAAGCCAAGATAATAGAGTTGATCCAACTTCCAAAATATCCTAGAAGTAATTTAGGATTTAAATTAAGCACAAGCTTTAGTCATAAAGTCCTCTAACTAAAATATTGAATATATCTCAGCTTCCTCCTATATATCAGAACTCCTTCCCCCCACTAAATCCCCACTAAAGTGTCAAGTGGGACATCCTTCCTCTCTGTCTCCAGCACTTTAAACAAGCCGGACCAGGATAGATCTGACAAAGGTTTCAAATATTTGAACAAGCCAAGAAAGATTTCATCAAACATTAACCAGGCACTCTGCGAAATGACATCACCAGCGATGGAACATAAATCAAAAGTCCCTTATTACTTTCATAAGAAACCAAGATGAATTCATCTGCTAGTAGTCAGGCAAGGTCTGTGCTACAGCAGTTTGTTTGACATTTTGGCACACACTAAAACACACACACACACACACAACACACACACACACACAGGAGTGGTGGCCATCTCTCTGGTTGTTTATGTCACCGTGGTTTATGAGGTGCTGCTTCTCTCCAAATCTCTGTGTTAGAACAAATGTAGAAGATCTCTTCTCCGTCTTTTTTCTTTCTTTTTCTGTTTCTAGAAATGTGTGTGTAAATTTGATGAAACTCATTCAGGCTGGCAGCTTTGTGAAAACATCTACAGAAACAGTTTATATTTCTTAGTCCCCTTCTCTCTATTATTTTCCCCCTTTCTCTTCTCTAATTGAGTCAGATATTTACACAGATACAAACAGAGTACTTTCAGTGACCCTTTCAGTGTGGGACCACCCCAGAGACAGCTTTAAATAAACTTTATTGAAAACCTACTTGAATGAAATAGTCTGTTACAGTGTCTCCTTCCTTTTGTCTCTCTAAGACATGACAGTCTGTGTCATAGGATCAGCCAGCTCTTAATTTTTCCAGTCTATTTTGCCACTTACTCAACTGCTGTTTTAGATCCTGTTATTCCCAATTCCCCTCAGTGTAGCTCAATTTCTATTTTTTCCTGACTCCCCTTTTGTTGCCTGTTTTGACTGCCTATCTGTTGCCAACCTTTGCCTGCCTCAACAACCACATAAACCAAGCTTTTAACTTATGCGCCATACCAGGGAACTATGCTTTTGGGTCCAAAATTCATTTTACATGCCATTCTTCCATTTTCTTTCTACTGTCTCCCATCCATCTGTTCCAAGTCCTTGTTTCAAATATTTGAAAAGGGAAAGAGAAGGAAAAAGGGACGGGGATAAAGCAGTAATACAGAGGGAGAGGAGGGAGTGATCATGGAGATTGAGAGAAAATCAAGGTTGGCAAAATAAGGGGAAGAGAGCCAGAGAGGTGGAAGAAGATGAAGCTCGAAGGAGACCGGAGGAAGACTCTTTTTTACTGTATTTCTATTCTGATTTGTGTTCATTCCTGGGCTGTACCTCAGTGGGACAGAGGGGTGACATGATGAAGAGATGAGTAGGAGGTCCAGCTGCCTGATTGTCAACTCCAGTCCCGCCCAGAGAGGTTTACATCCCAACTCCGTTCTGCTCATGGTCTTCTGTCTGATGACTGAAAGAATAATAGAAGGGAAGAAAGAAGAAGAAGTAACTTTTAGGACATAAACATCAAACCTTTAGAAAGTTGGAGGTGGATCTACTTGGCGAAGGCTTTCTCACACCTTGACTTTGTCCCCACAAGGTATGAAGCATCTTTTTAATCTGATGTTTGTTGTTCTTATGTTTTTAGCTCATTTTACTTTACTTATACTTTGCCGGCTGTTTCAGGAAATGTTACCAGCACCCTCTGGTCACAGCCCGTGCTTCTCTCACCCATATGTTACATGCAGCTTGTTGGTTTTTGATGAGATTTCTTTTTATGTGATCCAATCTGACGGGCCGCAGACAGTCAACAGGAGGCACCATTATTCTTTGCAGGTGTAGGGTACCAATAAACTAACAAAAAGTAGAATCCGGAATGAGGTAGCAGCGTGTGGGTATTTTTCTGTCTTTTTAATCCAGGCTCTCTGACGTGTTTTATCCAACTGTCTGCATGATGATGAAGAGTGGAAAGACCTTCCTCGGCAGGACGTGTTAACTGATCGGAGCTCATCCGTCTCTGGTATATTTATGAGGAAAGGAAAGACGTTTTTTGGCCAAAAGCAGTTGGGTCTGTCATGAGACTTTTAACAATAAACTGAATAGCTGTGATTTAGGGAAATCCACCTGGTGTTCTGCCTCGTTCTAGGTGACGAAAGAACTCACCCAGTCCATCTTAAAACCGGAAAAAAAAAAGAAAGGGTTAAATTTCATTGAAATCCTTCAAAAGCTCAACCATGTTTTACCATTGTTGCCATGTAGATTTAGTCGCTTTTCAGGCATTTTGGGTGAAGTTTAAATGATTAAAGTTAAAAATAAAAACACTTATCTGTTTAGTGAGGTGTCTATTTCTGTCTTACATAAACATTACGTAGGACACACTCAGCTGAACACACTTTTGCTGAAAGTCTTTTGCAGCTTTAATTTGGACAGAAAGTCAAGATGACAACTGTAAAAGCATCAAAATTCATTCTTCACCTTGGAAATAATGCAAAACAATCAAACCCTGATTACTAAGGTGAGGAAGGAACTATGATGCTTAAAGCAGCTGGAAACATAAAACGGAGTTTAACAATAAATAGTCATGACTCAATTAACAGTGATCCAATTCAATTTGGGGGACAACACAACCTTCGTTGCATGATGCGATATCTCTTAAGGTGGGAGGTGACGTTGGAACATCATGATTAAATGTTGCTCCAGGACAATCATTGCAACTGACCAGTCACTTTTTTGTAATGTCATAGCTTTGTGACAGAGAAGTTATCCTTTAAAAAAGGTATATTTTAAAGGTGCAATACGTAATACATCATGTTGCAGAGATACTATTGAAGTAAGCATGTTAACCATTTTGCCCATAACTTCTTTGTACCTCAACTCCCCCAGTGTTCACACCAACAGTAGCTTCAGTTGGCAGGACTTAAAAAATACTTCGTTGTTATGCTCTCCCCTATTTTTTTGGAGTATGATGTTTGACAAGTGGCCTTATTCTTACATATTGCACCTTCAACCCAAACCTTTTTTTAGTATTTTTGTTGCCAGTAACAGAAATCTGAATAGAAACTGAAACTAATACTATACAATTTGCAGAACCAATTTTAACATAATCTTACTTTCCACCATTTTTCCTCCCCTCACATCCTCTAAGTCCAACCAGAGCACCTTTAAAATCCCTGCTCTATTTTTAGCCTATTGTATAGATAGGCCTACGTTCACATTAAACCTCTTGAGAGTGAACAGCATCTGCACGTCGAGGATTTCAAAGCCGCCCCCCCTCCTTTAAACAGGATGTGTCACATTCGTCAAATTTATGTGACTTGCTCAAGACGAACGTATATCAGGGGGTGTGTTAAATAGCAGCGCCCGCTGACACGGTTCACTAAATATTGTGCACTGTGTTTAAAGTAACACACAAGGTCACGTACTTAACTTTAAAAAAAAAAGTGTCACATCTCCTCTAGAGAGCATATGAAGATGGATTCAGACGTCTCCACAGTCGGACAGGACGTTGTTTATAAGACGAGGATTTCTAAAGTCTCTCTATCTGGATTAACTTCTGCTGATGTTGATCACTTTTCATCCCTGTGTGTATCTGCTCACCAAATATGAAAATGGAGAATTCTTAAGCCAGTTGGAGCACATTGCATCACTTCAGAGTTGAGCTGTTTAAGTCTATTTATAATGTGGTATCAGCAGAAAATTAACGGTGAGGTTAAAAGTGGACAGCAACAGAACAAGTTTGGAATCAGGCCTGATGTGCTTTAAGCTTTAAAAGGACAAACAAAGGAGTCAGGAGAATTATCAAGTGACACGGTGTGATTTGATTGCTATCATGACTTGAATAACCACCACCAGAGACAAGATAATAATGAAATTAAGGACTTTAACGCCGTAAACACAATGCTAAGTATGATTTTATGCAGCTGATATATTACCCTTTATAGACCATATTCAGACGGCAGCCATTTTTCTTCTGATGTCACATTCGTATCGCTGTCGTATAAAAACAAATGTTGCTGCAATTGTCTTATAAATGTAGTGAATCTGACAAATCGTTATCTTTTTACCGCTTCCTGATTGATCAGCAACTGTAAAGATGATGGATGGTGAAAACTCCATCATCGGGCCCCATTTCGAAGGTTAAACAACATATTGGGTCGGCAATATAAGTTAGCATTCAACCACTTCCTAGCTAGCATTATCGGCAATCTTGTCATTAATTCACTTCTCTTGTCACCCAGACATCATTCTATCATTCATTTGTCCTTTTCAACCAATGGAGCACCTTCTGCCCATCAACACCACCACCTCCACCACCGGGCCCCTCCTGCCCCTCTTGACCCCTGACCCGACTAACTGTAGCAACTGGGACCAGGGCTGGGGGGGACGATACCTGCACAAGTTAGCCCACCTGGATGTGCAGCTGTACCAGGACTTCTACACTGTGTGGGTCTCTCTCATGGTGAGACAGATCGTCATTATCATCACTGTTAAAGATAAGATATATCATATCCACATTAAGAGCCCTGGCCCTCCGTCCCTTCCTGCTGCAGGTGTGTAACTGTCTGATGCTGGTGGTCGGCGTGGTCCTCAACAGTCTGGCTCTCTACGTCTTCTGCGGGGCCTCCACCCACTCCTCAGCCTCGGTGGTTTACACCATAAACCTGGCTGTAGCCGACCTGCTGGTGGCGCTGTCGTTGCCGGCTCGTATCGCCCTGTACCACAGCGGGGGGAAGTGTGTGGCCTGCTCCTACGTCCACACCTTCAGCTACTTCGTCAACATGTACTGCAGTATACTGTTTCTGACCAGGTGGGTGCTTCATCACTTCATTCGCCACTTAAAACAAGTCCCAGCATGCACAGCGAAAAAGGTTTTGTTGCATCCTCTGCATCTCCTCTCAGTATCTGTGTAGATCGGTACCTCGCCGTCGTCCACGCGTCCAGTACGCTCCATCGATGCAGGACCACGGGGACAGCCAAGGGTGTCAGCGCCACCGTTTGGTTCATTGCAGTTGTGGTCACCTACTCGTTCCAGGTGAAGACACGAACACTTGAACACAAACATAGATTTAAAACAGAACCAATGTAAAACCTGAGTCAAAGTCTCCTTTAACAGAGTACAACTTGCATTTATTCGTACAATCCTGTGCTGTAGAATGACAATTAAATGAACCTTGAACGTTTATTTGACAGAGGGGTATCACTGCACAGGCCAGCTTCACATTTAGTCAAGGTGTTTGTTAATCTTGAAATGCACCACTGCATCACTTCAGCTGAGGATTTTTTCCAGGGAAAGACCTGTACAGGAGAATTCAGTACGACTGACAGACCCTGATCTTCCAACCCTCTAACTTCAAGAGTATAAACTTAACCCTGAAGACTTATTTATGATGTAAAACATTTGGCAGAGCTCTCAGTGACGGGGAGGTGGTGCAGACCGGGAGGCCCCAAACATTCCCCGCTAAATGGGTCACCGTGTGTTTGGAAGAGCAAACGCGAAGCTTTTAATTGGCCAGGGCAGCTCCCGAAATAAATCTAATGAGGTCACAGGTGGATTAATGATAGGAGAGAGAAAATATGTCTGTTAAATTTGAATTGTCGTTTTTTTTCTTGTGAGATACCGAAAAGTTGATCTATTCATCTATTATAAATTTTAACGCCGGTCTAAAGCCAAAGTGTGAAATAGACCAGCCGATCCACTAGAGGTCAGCATGCTTGCCTCGGCGCGAAAAACTGCACTTGTGTATTATTGGGCAGTACGAGTAGGAGGTGATAATGAAAGACGTACGCAAGTCAAAGAGCGAGAAAGTCCATGCTGGAAGATGATCTATACAATCTTCATCCAGGAGACACAAACAAAACAATCACGCCGTTTTAGAATCATTTGCGTTACTTGACCTCACATCTATGTGCATGGAAAGTGATAGTCGCAGTTTTGTTATGGTTCGGCAACAAAACTACCCAACTAGATTTCCAAAAAGAGCGATGTTTGCTGCTAAAATACTAAATCACAGGTCACTTTTGATTTCTCATGGGACAGCGATGATCACAAAAGATGAAAATGTCTGAAGTTGCAAGTGTCGAGCCGAAGACAACGAAACACACTTGTGCGACTGTGAAACACTCTGGTTTCCTGTTGGAGTCCTGTGTGAGACAAACCAGCGGTGACTGCTTTGAGGAAGTAGTTATTTTAAGCGACACCATGATCTTTTCCTGAACCTAACCAAGTTGTTTTGGTGCCTTTATTTTTGAAGATGTATCCGGACTTAGCATGGTTGTGAATGATTACTTGTCCATTGCCGTGGCCACACGTAGCAGTAACTCGTCGGACCAGTGGGTCTTTTGCGGCTCGGCGTGATACTGGGTTGAAATTAAACAATACGAGAGAAGTAATTCTCTCTGGTTGTTCTGCCTACACTTGGATCCACAATAAGTCCGTAACCAGTGATGAGGGTTTTACATTATGTCGGGTCACAAGCGGAACAGTTTGTCATGTTGGGATCCCTCTCTTGCTCTCCACAGACCACGGCGTTGGGGTTCGGCTCCTCCTGTGTGCTCCTCCCCGCCCTCTTCTACCTCACCATCCTGGAGTTCCTGCTCCCCCTGCTGGCCGTGGTGGGCTTTACCCTGCGCGTCGCCTGTTTCCTCTCCTCCAGCCAGCGCCTGATGCCCCAGCAGAGCCGGGCGAGGAGGGCGCGCGCCATCAGACTGCTGGCCACCGTCCTGGTGGTCTTCACCATCTGCTTCACGCCGTTCCACATCCGGCAGCTGCTGGTTTACCTCCGGGTCAAAGTCGGAGGGGAGGGGCTAGGGCAGGGGGCGGGGCACGTGCTCGCCTATCACATCACAGTCACCCTGAGCAGCCTGAACAGCTGCCTGGATCCAGTGGTTTACTGCTTTGTGACGGACAGCTTCAAGAGAGTGTGGAGGACGAGGAGGAGGGGAGGGAGGGAGGAGGAGGGCGAGGCGGGGCACACGAGTGGGGGGGAAGGGGAGAGGAATTCGATGAATAAATGTTCCGGTACAGCGATGGCAATAGCTCACAGCGTGGCCACGCTCACCTTCACTCGCACTCCCCTCTCTGTGGCCAACATGGAACAGTCCACTTAAAAGACACCCTGGACACCTGTAGATGTCCAGAGAGACACCAGAGGAAGACTCACAGAGAGTGGTGAATAAACAGATGCAGAGAAAGATTCGGAGGCTGGGAAAGGAACAAGATAAATAATCAAATGAACAGGGATAAAAATAAACACATAAACACAAATTTGTCTATACAATAACAAAAATAAAACAAACCACTTTGAAGGACAGACAGCACTTCAGTGGGGACGTCCCTCCATCCATCGTCATCCCTTCATCTCTTATTTTCGTCCTGGTGACCTCGCTTGGACTTTGTCCTGAGACTGGGGAGAACAAATACTGGAGCACAAATGGATACTGAGCGTGACACTGAGCTTTAACCGTGGGAGAGACCATCACTTCATTAAATTGTGATGTCAAAAACTGAAAATATGAACAACACTGAGCACAGAGTTGATATTATGCACGTCCAGGCTCTGACCTCATCAACATCAAGCCCAGCACAGCTGGGAGTGGGAGTGACGATTAGGATCCTCCCCTCGAGGATGTGACAGTTTTCACTACCATCATGAAAAGGGCATATATCTTGTTGGCCACTTACCTGTAACATCTTAAGCAATCTGATACAACAGTTCAGCCATACATTTTGTCTTTACAAAGATAATAATGGTCAGTTTTTGATTGACACTGTCAGATAGTCATTCATTTGTTATTTCTGAGTCTGTAATTTGCAGTTTACACCACCAACTAACTGTGACCTCAGTCATAAACATACCAACAGTTGGTCAGGGCTGCCTAAAGTGGGGTCCAAAGTTGGCCGGCCAGATGTTTCCAGCAGAAAAACACATTGACAACAAATGACAAATAAATTTCATAAATGCCTTTTATTTTTTGTGAAGGGGAAAATGCCCTTTCAAAACATATTTGTCAGATCCATAAATATTAATTATGTTTCATGATCTGAGCAGGGAATGGGCTTTAAAAAAAAAAAAAGGGCCCAATCACAAGAGGCAGGCAGACAAGTAGCTGAACGAAAAGCGAGATTTTGATAACAAAAGCTGAAAACCAAAATCCATGAAACACAAAATACTAAATGCAAGGACCAGACACAAAAGCTAAACAAAGTACAAACCAAAAGCAAAGTACCAAATCAAAAGGCAGGGGTACAAACCAGGAATAACACAGGGAACCAGGAACGCCAGGAAAAGCCAGAAACATATCACGGGGAGATGGGAGCAGGAAACTAAACAGACTAGGTGACAGAGAGAGCAGGGAGCACACAGACTGTATACACAAGGGAGGTGTGCATAATTGGACACAGGTGAAACACATCAGGGAGGGGCAGACAATCAACATGGGCAAAGGGAGAGAATGAAAAGCACAACATGACACATGAGGGCATGAGACCTTCAAAATAAAACCAAAAACTAATGCGGCGACAAAATGTAGGGGGGCGCTATGGAGCCATTTCACCACACACATGCACAAGACCCATAAACATTATTCTTCACGTCAGATGCATGTGTAAAAATGTTTACACTTTATCCCTGCAAAAATATGATCTAATGTTACGGGACTTCACTTCAGTCTCTGGGCTGACATGTTCGACGCCACCTTCATCCCCAGCAGCCTTTTGCTCTGCCTCACTTCCTCCTTTTTTGCTGCCATCAAACTTACTGCAGCCGCAAGATTTCCCTGCATGAGAAGAAACATGAACATGAGTAATAACATGCTTTCACTGTCATCCTATGTGGTTGTTTTTCTGGTGAGGACTGGCTGTTTCAACTAAACACTGTCCAGTCTAAATCAAAGGAACAATATGTGGCAGCTGTTGTACTGGATTGTACGAGATTGTTGAGTGTACGCCACGTGGCCGCACTGACAAACTTGAGTTGAGTCATGTGATCAACTTTCTCTTTTTGACATACGTTTCTCTGTATTTGATTTGTTTTTTTGTTTTTTGTTTTTAAGGACATATTCACTGTAATTAAAGCTGCACTTGTAACCATTGAACGTCTCCAGTTCCAGAGATGATTCCACTACAGGACTTTCTGGTTGTGTGTTTCACACCTCTCCTTCTCGCTTTCCCTGTGTTTCCTGTCTGTTACTTCACTGTGATGGCTTTTTAAATGGTTCATACATAGCAGAGTTAGTATATTCTATTAGTATTGCCTGGTAAAGTCAAAGAGGAGGTTTAAAAGATTCAGAAAGAATGACGTCGACGTTCAAATGCAGGACGACAGAAGGAGCTGAGAGCAGAAACTACGGGACGGAGTCTTGAGTCAACACACTTTATAAGCTAGAAGCTCTTCAGTGTTATAAACACATGGAACAGTTAGTCTTTAAAGTACATAACGCAGCTCTCTAACACTCTTGTTTATCATTTTACAAGTGTTTAAATGGGGGGATGTCATCAGCGTCACACGGACAACTTCCATCTCTAAAACAGCAACTTTAAAATAAAATTATGAATTGAGTTTCAACAAATGTCGTATTTTATTTATTCTGACATTTCTGAGGACATGGTCGCTGGTTTGGCTCATAAAATATGTGATACTTAAAGTGCTTAATGTGGACCTTTGTACGTTGTTTTAGAACGTCTAACAACGCACAAAGTGAAGGGAAATCTTAATGCTTCGGCTTGCCAAGACATTGTGGACAATTCTACGCTTCCATCTTTGTGGGAACAGTTGGGCCCTGACCTCAACCCCATCGAACACCTTTGGGATGAACTACAACGGAGAGTGCGAGCCGGGCCCTCTCGTCCAACATCAGTGTCCGACCTCACGAATGCTCTTCTGGGTGAACTGGCAAAAAAAGAGTGTCAGAGACCAGTGGACTGCTCCAACGCTCGCTGGTGATGTGAGGTGAGGATTTGTATTGGGGGGTATTTTGATGATAAGCTGAGTTGGTCAGGTCTCAGTACCACTGGTCTTCAGTATTTGAACTTGATGGCTTCATTAGAGAACAGCAGCAATGGTCATGTGTGGAGTGGTGCTGACATGTGGCAAATTTCCTGAAATACTGTTTTCCATGGGAATAACCAAACATTTGGCGTCCTCATATTAGGGCCTCTCCATCTCAAAGTCCCGGGCTGAGTTTCTGTCCCAGTACATCACTGATGACAGCCAAAAATGACAGTAAATATCAGCTCGAACCAAACGTAGCCTACGTAGAGTTTGTTTGATTTCTTCCACCAGAGGACAGTGTCTCACCACAGCAGCAGGTCGTGTTGTCTAGAACAGGGTGTCATGCGCTGAATCACAATGAACTGCAACAGTTAATATGATGGAAACAGACTGTGGGGAAAATACTAGTTCTGTGCGAATAGGGCTGACGACATGTAACAGAGGCAGGATGTTGTACAGTTTAACAGCAAACAACAATATCAGTGCACTGAAACTGTAGACCTCACTTGCAAATAATAAATAAATAAATAATTATAAATCAGTGTGAGGATGAGAGACAGATTTGATCTGATTTGACCTTGATCACTTTGAGGAGGTTGTTTTGTGCGGAAACTCACTTACATCCTAAACAGAGACGACCTCGATGTGAGAAAGGAGAGTACTGTGTGCGAGGCCATCCTTCACTGGATCGCCCACAGACCTGAAGAAAGACAAGGACACCTGCTTGTACTCTTGTCTAAGGTAAGTTCTGCCACTATCTTTAGCTTGAATATAGCTGACAACAAAAAAAAAAATCAATATTGTAAGATCACCTGGGTGCTTTCAAACCTGTAGCTCCACTACAAACACACTGAGAGCTGCATGTCAGAGCACCATGTCGACCCCCCGCAGCAAGTGATCGATGATCTGCTCTTTGTTGTGGAGTGGCTTCAACAGCTTCACCACCTCCTGTAACGTCGAGTACCACAATGTGATGACGGATGAGTGGTCTGAGGCCTGTCACATGGAGATTTGCCACTTCTATAAGTGGAGTTAATGGAGGAAGAATCCACCTAACAATCTTTTTAATTGGGACTTTTTTTTATTGTGTTTAAATGCTGATTTAACATCTTACTTTTAATCTTGTGCAAGAGAAGTTCTACTTTTGTAAATATCAGTAAAGCAACAACAGTTTAGTAGACCATTCCACCACAAGATGCATATGGTTGGTACAGAGCTGAGCTGTATGCAGAACAACACACAGTACATAGTAACTGTTAAGGAATCCATCAATGCAGATCTTTCTTTTCTGATTAGAATTTCATCCCCAAAACTACATAGTGCACTTTTAAGCAGGGGGTATTTATGAGAATCAAACTGACAACCTGTTTAACTAAATACATTTCACTTTCAATTGTAAAAACTAATGAGCAAAGCGAAAAAATATTAAAATTCCGAGATTTACAGGTCAAGACATCTGGAATGTAAAAGTCCGGCCCCCGGCACTTCTCAAATCTGGCCCTTCTAAAAAAGGAGTTGAATAAGCTTTGCATCATGTTCTGTTCCTGTAAGTTTAAACCTCTGCATCAGTACGTCACACACACATAACACACACACACACACCATCAGCTGGTGCGGCGGTCACATGATGAGTCTGGGTCAGACGCACACATGCACACTCGCCGGTTTCAGGTTCCCTCTCTGGTTTCTCTGCGACCCTGAGTGTGAGGAGAGAAATCCGATTCTGCAGAAATAAACATTCCTGACCTCACTCAGCGGTCTGACCGCACGGTGTTAGGGGACATGCTGAGATCAGATGTTTTTTTTCCCCCTGCAAAATGAGAAATGTAGAAGTGGTCCTGAAACTGCAGACCAGCGATCACACAGCCGATGGCCTGTAGTACTCAAACTCTCCATGGATCCATGTACATTTTCTGTTTTCATTTTATGTCTTGTGTACTTATTCAAATGGCGTTCTGCTTTTTCTGGTCAGTTGTTGGCGTAGTCAAATTAGCTTTTAACATTTCCTATCATTTGTTTTAAAACTCTTTTAGAGAAATTGTTTTTCCGAGTGCGTGATTTGCTCCCTTAGTTGGCGAGCAAGTCTGATGAAACAGACAGGAAATACCAGATTTGTCTCACATTTGATATGTATTTGATATGAACGTCTTACAAAAAAAGGAAAGGAGTCATTGTTGGTTTAATTCTGAACAGATTTTAAAGGTGCGTTCCATACAGTGTTCATCCAGAGTCCTACATATGAAGGCTCAAGCATATATTTACAGAACATAGAGATTTATACAGTCTTTTTTTTTATAGAAAACAAAACTACTAACAAAAATAATCATCTTTTTCATAGCAGCAAAAAAGAAGAAACTAAAAGAGAAATATGTATATTTACATCTTTTTTTTCAAATAACAAGGCATATTATATATAGTACACTGCGCATATTTGCTTTCCCATTCTTTAAGTATTCTTCTTGATTTAATCTCTGTGAAGATCAAAGTATATAGGCATCTCTCTCCTCCACCATTAACACACAGTTTACTTCAGACGCAGAGCCGCACACACACACACACACACACACACACACACACACACACACACACACACACGTGTACACACACACACACACACACCCCGAGTCTGGCCAGGTTGGACTAACTGCATGGCCGCCACGCTGCTGCCACTGAAACAGCATCACCGCGACGCCACATTCATTCAGTGATCCGAGTGGAGCCAGCATGGCCGCCACTGTGCAAAGGCCAGACTCGTGTGCGGCTCTGCCTGAAAATTCAAAAGACATTTTTTCTAGTTGAGTTAAAACACCAGAACAGTAAAGACTCTATATGACCTCCGGTATTGCAGCCATCGATTCCAGAGTTAAGTGTAAACCAGGTGATTGCAAAGAGAACAGAGAACCAAAAACAAACACTGAGATGACATTTTTAACACACTCCTTCCTTTTGCATGTGAGCAGCTGCGAGACAACCGCGCGCGCACACACGCAAACAAACAAACACGCACAATCCAGTCTGTAACATCTCCCATAATAGCTTTTTAACGATTCTTTTGGAAAACTAAGTGTAAAGTGTGCTTTAAAAATGAGAAAGCTAAAAAAAATAAATATCCACAGTTATTTTTTTTATCCTCCTTTTGCAACACACTTCTACTGTTATGTGCAAGTTCTGTGCAACGTCAGACCCCACCCCGCGCCACCGCCTTGTCGAACATCTCGTCGAACATCGAAACAAAAAATGATTTCTTTTGAAATCCCTTCACATTCATTGACTTTGTTTTAAAAAAAAAAAAAAAAAAGATTTTAAGTCACAAGATGGAATCAAAGGTAAGAACTCAATCTCCCAGCAGGCCTTGCTGCTGTCTGAACATTCCAGAGTCTGCGGTTAAAAGGCTTGGGACATTAAAAACAAAAAAATATAAGCCTAAATCAAAGACTTCCCACTGCACTGGAACAGAAACACTCAAGTTGCACTTCAAGTATTCACGGCCTGGAGTTTTCTCGCCTACACTTTTAACAAGGAGTGTCGCTCAGGACGACACACATCTTGTGTGCATGTACAGTATATTGTGTTGAAAAGCGACAAGATGTGTGCCGTCTGACATTTAAAAAAAAAAAAAAAAAGTCACATGCTTGTTAAGAGTGTACTGACCCGGACTGAGCACAATGCTTCAGCTTAAAGAGTACATGTTGTTGTTTTTTTTGTTTTTTTTTACACAAACAAAAAGAAAAAAAAGACACAAACATCCAGCCATGCATTAGAAAATACATCCCTGACCTATTAGGACAATAACAGAAAACAAGCTTGAGTGATTTGTACAGTCATACTTTGGTGTTCCACACATGCATATTGCTGTTGTCGCATGCAAACCTCCCAAAGCCAAAGTTTTTTTTTCTTTTTTTTAAGCTTCATGTTTGTCCTTAAACTGAAGTTGTGTGTCCATTTTGTTATCCAGGATATTTTTATTGCCCTAGTGTTTGCAGAAGCCATTCAAAAAGTCTGGCATCTGTACCTCCTCGTCTTTTATCGCCGTCCGCATCCCTGCTTTTTTTTTTTTTTTTGTGTCGCAGCAGGGTCAACCCAGGAAGCAAACCACACTCTCTCCACTCTGCTGCTCTGGGATTGACTGAATGTACCTGAAATTATGGAAGGAATCTATTCTGTTTTATAAACACTCTGCACCAGCACCTATCCAAGTGAAAAAAAAATAATAATAACCACATCATCAGTGAGTGAATGCTCTTCCAAAAACAAAACAACAAAAAAAACCTTCTCCACTAAATGCTTAAACACACCAAAATGAAAAGTTCTTTCCTCAGTAAATAAAATCACCGCAATTAACATTTCGATTCCTTTCAATTTGCATGTTTCAGCTGATTGAGCTGTAAGGAAATCTGACCCAAATCTACGGATGTTCACCGGCAACCGGATCGGTACTCAGAAAAGATTTCACCACGCAAAACGACCCTGCTCTGCCCACACGACCCTCACACAGTCCTCTCCCTCATTCTGATTAACAGGCTGTTATTGCAACAAAAGATCTGATTTGTCAGAAAACAAGCAACACAATAAAATCTTAAATCTCTCATTTTGTCTTTCTAACTACATTTTTTTTCTTTTTTACCTGTCCAGCATTCTCAGCTATTGAAACATTCCAAAGATTAACATTATTTAACATTGTCTGCCTACTTTTAATACTAATATTAATTTATGCGACTGAGCAGCATGTATCCCCTCTGTGTAGGTCAGTTTGTCTCAGTACTGTGTACGAATGTTTTTAGGGTCAAAGTGAAGCGAAGCTTAACACTTTCACTTCCTCATCCACCATCACATCGCTGTCGCTGGCCCTGATTAGACAGCAGACGCAGCCAAATTTGCAAAAGCCATTTTGTTAAACTGGAGTTAGGGATGCAAAATGGAGCAGCGGAGGCATGTTTTATAGCAACAAAATGAAACAGAGTCTCATCTCCAGATCATCAGAAGACAGTGAAGTTCAGGTTGGAGGCCAACACATAGCGTTAATATTTGACAACCTGAAGATGAGACACAACGATTACCTCTGCCTTTTCCAGGAAGTTACATTTTCTGATACTTTAATTAAATATTATTCAATAAGTATTATTCAAAAAAGTTACTCTTAATATTTTGTATTTTTTGTGGAGGCAAAGTTACTTATTTGATTTTACTTACTTTACTTTTTTAAAACGCACATTCCTAACTTTGTACCAAATCTTGTATACGTTCTAACATTTTGGGAAATATGCTTATTTGCTGTCTTGCTGAGACTTCAAAGAGAAGATCAATACCACTCACATGTCTGTATGTCAACTACGAAGATACTGTGTTTGCTTAGCTTAGCATACCAGAAACTGGGGGAAACAGCTAGCTTGGCTAAATGTAGCCAAACATAATCCCTCCTCCCTACTCCTCCTTTCCTGTGTTTATGCTAAGCTAAGCTAACTGTGTCCTGATGGTAGCTTCATATTTAGCATACAGACATGATTCTATGCAACAAAAAAAGCAATAAGACCATTTTCAAAAATAGTTAAGCTATATCTTTTAAGGGGAAAACATGCCTACCATCCTTCTCTCCTCTTCTAAACATCCATTCAATGTACAACACACAGATGTTACGGTCAAGACACCAAGCAGGAGTGTAAATCCTCCATATTATGAGCTACTAATTCTAAACACTAGAAGGATTTATTTTTCCTTCACTTACGTAATATAAGCCCTGGAAACATGTTGACTAAAACTTTTTCTTCCCATATATCCAGGATCCATTCCAACATTTTTTTCGTCCTGCGGTTAGTAGTCAAGTTACTGGATCAACTGGAGCAGAAGAGTCCTGCTGGTGTCCTCGGACAAACAACTCCAACACACCTCAAAGAAGATTCCAAACAAGCTTTTCTAACCGAACACTGTTCAACACTCTTTCCACAATGGCTCAGCTAATGTGCAGTTAGTGACGTTGTGCTAACAGCGTTTTCTACAGAAAAATAAGACAGAAAGTAGCGAGAAATCTCTCTTCTCGGCTGTTTGGTTTCTCTCTCTCTCTGCTCCTCTAACATGCAGCATGTAGGTTAGTCTGATTATTCAAAACAAACACAAGCATCATTCTGGGCCCTCAGTAAATCATGAAAATAATATTTGGGATCTTAATGCCCTGTATACTGCACGTATTGCATCTATGCTCTTTCTTTCCTGGAATTTCACTCGATAAACGTCTGTATTTTCTTTTTTATAATTCACTCTCGATACATAGGGAGCTTTACGCTCACGCTCCTAAATAGTGTCAACTTTGCCCTGGAGTGAGGGCTAAAGCGCTCCTGCCACGTGGAGAAGGGCTTAAAAAATAAAATATAAAATCAATTTCGGGACTCAAGATTAATAACTCCCCCCCGTAACCAGGCTTCGGGCTCTTAGTCTTAGAAATGCCACTTCCAAAAGTCTTTAGAGTCTTAAAGCTACTGTCATAGAGTGCTGTAAAAGTCCTGCACAGCCACGTGTGTTGGGTTTATTTTGGTGAACACGATGTCTCCGCTGGAGACACACACTCTCGTCCATCAGCTTCAAGAAACGAAGATTCGAACGCGCCGATTCCACAGCGAGGAAGAACAATTTTCAGCATTTTTGAATGATTGCAGCTTCGAGGACTAATGTTCATCAACAACGTTCATTCGATTGTGTAGACCACAGATGAAGAGGTGTGTGCGTTTATGTGAGTCCCCTGAAGTTTCCTGTCCAGGCAGCTGCTCAGTAGCACCTCCTAGAGGCCCTGAGAGACAGAGACAACCTCTCTTTTAAACCATGACGGATGAATTTCTCACTTCTGGAGGAGCCTGGCGGATCACTCGAACATCCATGAGCTAAGTGGAAGGAATTTCGGCAACGGCTGAAACAGAAGTGGGACCAGAATGCTTTGTTGTAGGATGAGTTGGTGTGGTTCGACACTGGTCCCGTGACAGATCCGAGTTGTTTTCTTAAATTTCAAGTGTCCGTAAACTCGCCAGGATGGTGGCACATCCTAAAGTCTTTTCATTAGCGGTAAAGTCTGTTGACTCATCTGGCCAATCACAGAGCAGACTCATTCTCCGTGTGACAGGACGTGGTGGTGGTGGTGGCCTTGCCCTTCTTGTTGAGTTTCAGGAAGCTGGGTTTCTCTGTCGCCACGGTGACAGCCACATCATTGCTGCTGGGATTTTTCAGCGTCGTCAGGGCCCGTTTCTCCGAAGCTTTGGCAGAGTCCCCCCCCTCCCTGTCGATCATAAATAAAATCATGATTGTTAGGGTGGTATTTCGGGCTTAAAAGAACAGTTTGACAATTTGGGAAACACACGTATTCCAGGAGCCAAAGGCCAATCAGCTCATCATGGGTTAAAGACAGTCACAAAGCATTCATAACCAATATCTTTTACAGGAGCTGGTAGGTGGATTTTGTTAACTTTGGACAGCCACGCTAATTCCCCCTGTTTCCAGTCTTTATGCTAAGCTAAGCTAACCAGCTTCCTAAAATGTTAAATTTCCCTTGAGGACAGCTAATGTTTAAGGCCAGGTTGGTTTTCTCACTTGCTGTTTGGAGTAGGATAAATAACCAGGAAGCAGGCAGTGAAGAATCCAAGGAGGGAGCCCCCGGAGGCCACCATGGGAATGACGCGAACGCTGCCAACAGCTTCCACCACAGCACCCAGAGCCGAGGCCACCAAGATCTGACTGATGTACACCTGCAAAATCACAAATGACAATATCACATGTTAGCGTACCTATGAGACAATACCACAAATATTTTTCTTAAGACTGGACGAGCACTCACTTGGCAGGATAATATGGCACAGTCAATGCCAAAGCCTCTCCGTGAGTTACCAGGACTGTGTTGGATGTACTGAAGGAGGCAGAGATAGTTTGAGTTAATAAATGCCACAGAAAGCTTCGGTTCATATTAAAAAATACAGTTTTGGAAATGCGTTAACACAAAATGTTGCAACCAAAACAGATATATGCTCTCTATATACTCTTTTCTTTTTATATCAGCTTTCACTGTACCTCTTTCATTTCGTGATACTGTCCCAGCAGAGCATAAGGACAGTAGGAGATACTCATGGAGATGATGCCCATGGTGCTGATCATCACCATCGCAACATACACATTAGGGAAGATTGCCATGACAGCAGTTCCTTTGGAGGGAAATAGAGAAAAAGTTACTTGTTGGCTGTTCACGTCTATTTTTGCTGTATTTAATCACTGTGCTGAGCTTCATACCTATGGAGAATCCAAGCGTTCCCAGGATGTAGATGACCTTAATGCCCAGGTCAAAGTTGTCAAGGTACTTCTGAAGGATGGCTGGAAAAGGTTAAGTGAGTCGATTGGTTAGTCCAGAGTTTAATGTTTCTTGTTGATTTCTTAAAGACAGTTAGCATTCCCATGATGTGAGCAAGCGTCCTTCTGTGTTACCTGAGCATGTGGCAGCAGTCATGGCGTATATAACCAGTCCCCAACACCCCATCTGAACTCCTTTGTGATAATTTTCCAACAAAGTGGAGTTGACAGGAGCCTGAGAGAGAGAGAGAAATGGCTTATAGTAATATCAGAATAAGAGGCAAATTCTAAAATGAAACTTAAATAATGAACTGTTTTGGGTTGGGTTTTGATTTATAATTTTGGCTGTGTTTTTGTTTTAGTAGTCGTTTTCTGTAGGGTCTTTTTCTCATAAGCTTACATACAATCAGACTTCTTTTTGAAACCAGTGGAGTCGCCCCCCTGCTGCCCATCAGAAAGAATGCACATTAGCTTAATTTTTCTCACCCAAAAGCTCAATCCAACTATTAATATTGTTTTGTACAAGCTATGATGCCATTAACTGAGGGGAAGTGAAGGGATGTATCTATGTATTTGTCTGGTTCACGTACGGTTGGATCTCCATGGTAGATGACTTGTCCCATGAAGTCGGTGTAGAAGACAGCCTCAGCGATGATGGAGAACCAGGTGAGCAGATGACAGGCACACAGTCGCAGCAGCTCCGGAGGCATCTTCAGCATGGAGAGCCACAGCAGCCGCACGGTGGTCTCAACCTAAAGAGAGGAGACAGGTTCAGACCATATCCGACCAAAAAAGACAAACTTCACATCGTGGAGAGTGAGCTCTTACCTCTCCCTCCTCACTCTCCGTGTCCCCGCTGGAGGAGTTGGTGTTTCCGCTACGGTGTCTGTTCCTCTGCCTGCTCCTCCTCCTGTGCCTGGCCTCCACTTCGTACAGGTCGTTCATGCTGCGAGACGGCTTGATGAGCAAGGCGGCGTTGGCCCGGCGGAAACGGTAGCGGTGGCTCCCTACTCGGCCGTAGTAGGAGAAGGTGCAGGACGGCTGGCGGTAGAAGGTGTGACGGTGCCGTGGCTGCCGCATCTGGGCTCCAGTGCTGGCAGCTGGAGTAAAGGACAGATTACAGAGTAACATCAAGTGACTGACTGGTATATATTTTTAATATTACTGAAACCATAAAGAAACTAAGAATAGGGTTAAGTCATCTGTCCATTCTTAATATACAACTTGTTAGCTTAGCTTAGCATAAAAACTGAAAACATGTGGAAAACTTCTGCCTGGTTCCGCCTCATTTTATTTTTATTTAATCTATAATTGCACTTCAAGTAAAGTAAAATGTAAATACCAACCTTTGACCATTCCAGCGCGATGTGCCTGTCCCTTCAGAGCTCAGTCTGTTAGTGCTATCTCTATTAGCATCGCCGTCAAACAGCCAACCGTTCATTGTCCGCTGCTCATTGAGCTGGTTGTTCAGCAACGCCTCCTGACCGTCGTCATTCTCCATTTCCTGTAAGAAAGCCGAGTGGCGGGAAATCCTGGGGTTGAGAGCGTGTGTCATATGGTTGTTGGATTGGAGGCGGAGCAGGTCCTGACTTCCTGCGCTGCTGCTGCGCCTGATGTTGCCGAACCGCGGGGGTGGAGTGTTGCGACTGGGGTTGAAGAAGGAGCTTGTGGGAGGCGAGCCATGATAGGGTGAGAGGCGGTCAGCGAAGATGGACGGCTCCAGGTGGCACAGGAAAAACGCATCGTGATCCAGGTGGTCGAGAGTGGCGTCTGCCATGGCGAGAACACTGTCGCTTTTACCTGAAGACAGAGCGAGGGCTGATTAGATTTACATGTGACAAATTCAGACAAAAAAGTGAACAAGCAAAGGGGAGAAAGGTGAGCATTCAGCGCTAAGTTTCTTTTCTCTGAGCACTTCGACATTTTTGTGTGGCCGCCTCAAGCTCTTTAAGTTAAAAATCTCTTAGCTCTTTATAAAGGCACTGGCCACGTCACTGTAGCTCTTTTTCCTGGCCTTGGCAAAAATATTCACTGTATTTTTGGCAAGTGGCAGGGTTGAGACAAGACGTATGTGTAGCGTAGAACAAAGATCTGGAGAACTGTAAGTCCCTGTATGAAATATGGTTGAAAACTACTGTTCTAGATCATCTGTGATACCCCAGATTTCTCTTTTCAGGAAAAGGTACCATCCAAAACCTACTCTACTGTGTAACGAACTGAACTGAACTGAACTGAACTGAAGTGGACTGCTTGATGGAAACAAGGCTACAGACACAAGATAGGATAATATGTTTTTGTGTAAGTAGGAGGGAAAATAATTGTACAAAATGCCCTCAAACTGTCATTTCTTCCTTCATGTTATTCAAATTCAGAAAAAGAAGCAACAGTCTATGAACATACTTCTCACAAGTTCCACCTCTAGGAAGTCCATATCCCCACGCTCTGACTGGTTGTCTCCATAGGGGTCATAGAGGTCGTAGGTGTCCATAGTTTCATCCTCTCCAATCAACTCCAGCTTGGGGGCGAGAAGTCCAGTCCTGCCATTGGCTGATGGTTGCTGGTGGCGATCTGGACTCTCCTGGTTATAAGACAATGAGAGGCGTGAGTTTTGTAACCTCATGGAAAGTCTTTTTTTTTTAAATAAACAAACACACATGCTGTACCTGATCCAGCCTGTCATGCTGGGGTGAGTACTGCTGCTCCTCAATGCTGAAGAGATGTAACACCACAGAGGCAGAGAAGAGGATGGCAGCAAAGACGAACAGGATCTGCTCCTGGGACCTGAAGATTTTTCCAAGGAAGGTGTGCGTCCAATCCAAACCTCCGAGAGCATAGCCAACCGCACCACCAAGACCTGCAAGCAGAGGGACAAGTTTAGACTGAGAAAAGGGACATGAGCAGAACAGGATTGTGTCTGATCTCATTTTCTCTCTTCGTGCTAATTTATGTCAAATGAACACACTACATTAAAATGTTATCTGTGTGTCATACCTGCTGAGGCGGCGTGGATGTTGAGCGCCATGTCTTGTTCTTCCGTGTCTGCCACATCTAGTAGGTATGCTCTGATCGGTCCCTCCGTTGCGTCTGCACAAAAGTCCAACACCACCACCCCCAGCACCGTAAGAACAATTCCTATTGGTTGTCTCCCCTGCTCGTCGCCAAAAGACAAACCTAATGGAGAAAGACATGAGAGGGCAAAGAGTTGTTATTGTGCAACTAACAAACTGAAAGCTGAGAACTAGGATAAAATGAGTCAGACCACTTGACTGATGAATAAATAAAGTAAAATATCATAACTGTTTTAAATGACTATATATAATAGATCTGACAGATGTAAGATTGTGAATTGTCCATTTTTCCTCCTCCTATTGAGGAGCCTCAGTAAAAGTTTTGTCTTTTTAACCTTCACTATTAACGTCAGAGGGATGCCCTCACATGAAGTACAACAATCTCTTCTACTTCAATTACAGATGTTCAAAGAATAACTTCTTGTGGTGTTTTAGTGACATCTTTCTCGGAGTCACGACACCTTTAATGATGTTAAAAAGACATCTAAAAAAGACATCACAAAAGCGTATATTCTGGCTCTTCAATAGACGTCTTCTGTAAGTTCAACACAGACTTTGATTTGAAATTTGAATATGTTTTGCCCAGTGGGCTGAGAAGTATGGTTTAATATGGGTTAACCAGTTGTTTTAGATGCTCCAAGGACCAAATTAAATCATTTCTAATATACATATATCTGTGTTGGATGTTATGATGGTAAAAAAGGCCAATAATTATCAACAGAAGGGCAAAAAATGGGCATGTACCAAAATAATTCAGTTTAAAAACAATTTAATTATTATTACAGATGAATAATTCTATAATCACGTTCTACATCCACACACAAACATCTGGAATTTTTCCGCTACAGCTGCACATGTGATCAATAAGTGAGTAATAACAGCTGCGTGACACATACAGAACGACATACGCAAATGGGTCACTGCGCATTACCCATACTGCTTTGCACTACGTGTGCGACCTTGTGCGTCTCATTACATTTGTGGCCTGGTCGTCCCCTCGAGCTGCTCAGTGTGTGTTTGGGTCTGACGGCCTGAGAGAAAAGCTATGAATGGATGGAAACAACACAGAGTGACATGGGAAAGATTTAGTAACCTGTTTATAAATGTATGTGTGTGTGTGTGTGTGTGTGTGTGTGTGTGTGTGTGTGTGTGTGTGTGTGTGTGTGTGTGTGTGTGTCTGAGACAGAGAGTCAGAGAGTCCGTGTGGGTGTGTGAGAGTGATATCGCCGGCAGAGTGACGCAGCATGACTTTACAAACTGATATCCATTAACATCGGGAAACAAATGTTCATAGAAGGAACAGCAGATTGTGTGTGTGTGTGTGTGTGGGACAATGGAGCTGTACTACTCACTGGCCGGGCAGACAGACAGGAAGTGAATTGTGATTGGTGGAAAGGGGGAAGCAAACAGGAAGCATTTCCCTGTGAACTGCCTGCTCCTGTGTTCCCATGTCAACACACACACACACATGCACGCACGCACACACATACACATGTACATACAGGTTACTACAGTGTTCCCATGTCACCCTGTACTGTTCACACACATTCATATATATACACACAACTATGGAAACACACACTTTCTCTCTTTAATTATCTTATGTCGCTCACACAGAAACAGGTCACGGTCATTCCCACGTCAACCCTGCTGGCAAGGTGGTCACACACACGTACACGGACACAGGCACGCACGCACACACACACCCTAATGCCCTAAAACGACCTGAGTGCCAATCTCCCAGCAGAAGAATGGAGGTAAAACAAAACAAAATTGAATAGAAGTGACCAGAATCTGCTGACTGAGAACAGTTCACACAGCTCTCCTTCACACTATTTATAACTCCTTTGACAATTCATTTCACTCTGTTCTATTTAAAAGCCCACGCCACTATTGTTGTGCGATACATTTTTCATTTCCATTTGGTCCGCATTTAAATGTTCCACCCAATCAGCGATTTCTTTAGACTGAAACCAAGGGCCCAGACACACAAAACCAATATCAAGGCGCTAGCAGCAACAAAACTGTTGACTGCTGCGTCGCCTCATGTCCCCTGTGGCTCAACAAAAAAGCTGCACTTCCACACACTGCAAAAACTACAATCATCAGGTGACCAGCTCCTACATACTCTCCATTCGAACAGGTGGTGGTCGTCTGCATCATCATCATTCACAAAGGGACCAGAACTCAAAGGTCAGGAGGCGAAAAATAACAATAATCCATCTTAAATGTGGCAAATCATGGTTAATACAGTGACAGAATCTCCCCTTGTTTTCTAAATCGTGCACTAATTTGCCACCAGATTCTACCTATTCTGTTGGTCGAGAAGCTGCTGACGAGGGCTGATGAGTGCCCTTTTCTTTTGGCAAAACATTTTCTCAACTGTGGAACTTCTGTATTCCTGTGCAACTTTTGATCTACTTTTTGGGTCAAAAAGGGGGCTGCTGCAAGAACAGAAATAAATCAAAGTCAACTTTTCTGGAAATTTCGAAAAATGGTACATGCTTGTGTTTTACTGGACCTTGAAAAAATGTGTGTGAGGTCCAGAAATATCTGCTTACTGCAGCACATTTCAGCTTAAATGTCTGTCTGTCACCTTGAGTATATTGAAAAATACGCTGTCAGCTTTGCGTAGGTTTAGATGTATATAGGAACACGTGGTTAATGATTTTACAACTGGAGCTATACTGATAGTTATCCCAGAAAAATCAATATCTGTGGCACAAATTGACTGATCAATTTGTTTGATTGGAGAGGATGAATTTGTCCTTGGATTGACATTTGTATGATGTAACATGCTGAGGGTCACACTCAGGGTACAGAATGATGCTCCACTGATTCTAGAAAGGAAGCGGTCCTGTTCTTTTATTTCCTCTGTGGAACAAGTGCATGCTGGGTAAAACCAAAGTGTATCTTATCAGAGTTTGGGGTTCAATTCCCAGTGAGGCAACGGTAGTCTCCGGTGGATTAGATAATAGTGTTCAAGCAGATGGCACAAAGTAACCTTCTGTATTTTTAGGCCAAAATGTAAAAGATACGCCACAGTGACAAATCCTAAATCCTTGCTGTTGTTGCTTCATGTTTCTGTTCACGTCTGTAGCGATAGCGGAGATGTATAAAGAGAAGAAAATGTTTTTGTGGACCTCAAATATTTGTGACTGTGTCCCTTTTTTAGTACGAGGAGCATAATTTTCTATGTCTGATATGGAAGTGATCCAAAAGTAACCCAAAGGTATTCATATCAGATTACTTTCTTTTGAAATCCTATGGATGATGTTAATGATTACAAAAAAATGACATTTAATTAAGCTATATTACACAAGAGGTTGTGCTTTAACCTCATTTGAGGCGCTTGCTGTAAAAACAGTAATGCAAACATTTGTTGTTTTGCTGATGCATTACAAGCCTTGTTGGATTGTTTCCAAAACAAATACTTGATGATTTGCACAAGGTTATTAAAGCAAGTGCACAATAAATAAAGTGGAGCTGAGATGCTGTACTTCCTAGAACAATAAACATAGCATCAATCAACATAAAAAAAAAACTGACAACAAAGGAAACATCCACCTGGCTGTTGACTGAATGGCGCAAACTCACCCATTAACGATCCATTCAGAAACAGCGCCACTCCGATCAGTGTTCCGATACAGAGAGCCAGGATGAACGGCCTCCTCCTGCCCCATCGCAGAGTGCAGCGGTCGCTGGCCGAGCCGATCAGAGGAGTGAACATGAGGCCGAGGACCGGACTGAGGAACCACGTCAGACTGTAATACTGCTCTGGAAGACCTGCAGACACACAAAGACAGACATGCTGTATGAGTTATACCGTAGGTGCAGACAGGTCAAAAATCTAACCAATAACAACTGACACTTGACCATGACGTTCTTCTGTCATCCACCAGGGGGAGCAAGTAACATCCTTATTGTAGAAGTGTAGAAGACTTTTCATTAGATTTTTACCTGAATGGTTTTATTTAAACTGAACATTTTTTTCAATTTGAATCAGCCTTTAAGGCAAAAATAAAGGTATGCATTTGATTCATGCATCTGCAAATCTGCAACCAAGTGACTTTAGTCTACAAAACATATGATAATTACTTAATCAACTAATGTAATCAACTAATGTATTTCATAGTTAATTGCACAATACATTTCTTGCATCAGATAAAGCTTCAATCTCTAATCCCCGTGTGCCGGCCACCAGTGATTCGCAGGTTGACATAGTAAAAGATAAGAAAACAAACACATCTCTGGTTAATAAAATGGAATTGGCGGCAAAAAGTTTACATAGGTACTTTAACTACATTAATAAACAAAACATAACATAACAGGATTTATAATATGATAAAAACTGCAACATTTTCTGTTAATTGCTTCGTATTAGTGTTGTCACCATATGTGAATTTCTCATTTTCATTAAATACCTTGAAAAATATCGATAATAATGCACTGCAGTAGCGGAGAGAGTAAAAAAAAGCTGGAACTGGTGTATCAATACAGAAAAAAATTAGTACGTACACATTTGACAACAATGTAGTCGGAGTCACAGGTGAAGTTTACAGCAACACAAATTAACTGTTTTGTTTGTGTTGTCACCTCAGAGACCTACGAGTTGGCCTGAGGCTGACATTGTCAACACCGCCTAGTAAAGCCTACACAAAGGTGAAGAAGAGAAAGCCACAGAGCGTTTATCTCTGTGAACATTCAGCCTGGATTATCCCACAAAGGCCTGCAACGTCAACTCCTGCGTGCTGGTTAATGCAGAGCAAATGAGCAGGAGCGATCACGTTTCTTGGGCTTTAGTGGGTTTTTTTTTTCTTTTTGTCATTTTCCTGTAAGTAGACTTCCTGAATGAAAGAAAATAACTTCTCTTTGTCTCTCCCGTTGTCACGCTTTTTGTTGGTTAATTGGATTGTTGCCTATAATACACTGTTATGTACACATGAGAGGACATTCTCCATTATATTAACTTTCCATCGCCGGAGACCAGGTGAGGATTACAGACACACACATGTCGAATGACAGTGTCTAAATTAAGAGTCAGTGGAAATAACTTTAGCACCTTAAGCTTTAAACAGACACACGCAGGATGCAGCAACTTAATGAAAAACGCATACGGTACACTGTTCGGTACACAAGCTTTCAATAGCTTTGAATAATATCAGACAACACCTTCTAAACATATCACATGAACCTGTCACCAGCAAAACCTGTTTTTAATTAACTCAGTCACTCAGTTTAGAACAGGATACACAGCCTTGAAGCACACAGGAACAATCACCTTAAGCATCAGCTCACCGTTCACACGCACATCAGAGCATTTGACCTGACTAAAGACAAATATATGTGCTGAGTAATGAAAACATAGTTTATGTTTTCACTTCTAATCACGAATGATTCGTGCATACTGTAAAAAACAGAGTTTACGAGGTTCACAAGTATTAAAGGAAGGCCCCTTATGCATCTGTTTAGAAAGACAATTAAACAAAAACCTCATATCTGAGTTAGACAGAATAAGGCTTGATGACAAAGAGGGGGATCGAACAACAAGATGAGATGATTGGAGATACGGAGGATGATCTATGACTAAACAGGACACATTTCTGACACCATTTGCCTTTAAGGGATCTAATATTATTGGAATTAAATCCTCTGTTTTTAACATTTAATGAACTTCAGAAATCAGTCACTTTGAATGTCCAGTTTTACACAGACGACAACAAACACATGACAGCAGTGCGCTGGATTTGATCGCTAAAATGGTTTCAATATTTACTCCGAGAACATCAGCTTGTTTTTTTAAAAAACAAACTGCCTGCCTTTTCTTTGTGCAACTGAACTGACACGCTCCATGTGTTCAGTCAAAAATGAAAATTACATACTCACACGCATGCCGATGGCAAGTCAGGTAATCTTTAAAAAAACAAAAAAACATTTTTGGAGCTTTACAGCAAAACAGTGTTGCAGCATTCTCCTAAACAACTGAAGTAGCTGTGGACTTGTTTTAAAATGTAAAAAAAAAAAACAATCATAAAATGGCTCCATACAGCTTATCCAGCATAATCCAAGTCTCCAGAAGCCCCTAGATCCCAAATTAATTTGAAAAGATGTTATCTACACCCATGACGTGCGGTCGAGCTTGTGCAGCCACTTCAGACAGGGTGCCTTCTAAGGCTTTTAGCTTAGCAGCTACAGTGAAGATTTCAGCTTAGAAAAAGGATGTAAATAAATGTCCTTTATAAACAAATTTGGGATCTCGGGGCTTCTGCAGACTGGGATTACGCCATTGAAAGGTTTTCATTTCAGATGTTTATTTAACAATGTTCTACTTCAGTTGTTTAGGAGAACCCTGCAACGCTGTTTTGCTGTGTAGCTGAAATGTTTTGTAGACTACGAAACTTCACCTGACTAGCTTGACAATTTCAGTAAACTAAATTCCATGATCGCTTCTTATTTCTCCCACCATGAAGAGTTGACCGGGATCAGATGTATCAGGTAAAAATCAATACAAGCATAAGTCTTCACCCAGCTCGTTACACCTTCAACTAAACAACTTTGATTTGTAAAAACACCACAGAGAACATTATAATCATCTTGTCATGAAGAGTACTTTAAAACCCACATTGTGAGATTACGAAAGGCTGCTCATTTGCTGTCATATTGTTTTAAACTCATAATTAAAACATTCTTCACACTAAAATATATGGAGTTTCTATTGTTACACAGGAGCATAACCCTCACAGCATGTTTACACTGTAAATAATATCATATCAAATAAATAAAATCAATCACTGCATACTGAAATCAGTTTCCCTGAGTCATGACAAATGACAGACTACGCCCTTGGATAGAGAACTGTGATTTCATTGAGCTGCTGAGAGGAAGAAGATGAAGAGGAGGAGGAGGCAGACAGTCTTTTAGCTAAGTGAAGTCAGCTGAATGCAATAATTAAATCAGAACTTTATCATCGTCCGACTGTCAAACTGTCACTTAATGCGGCTCACTTAGAAAGAAGACAAATACATTAAGTGCCATTTGGCCGCCACACTATCCCTCTGATACATATAGAGACAAGAGAGAGACGGACACTGAAAACATCCATCTGTCCTAATCTTGATAATGTCTCTGCCAGCCTAAGTTGGCTCAGTATGATCAATACCTCTGCTTAAAGTTTGGGACATTTACTTTTTAACTTTACGTCAGCAGCAAGGGAGTCTGTGTCGGACAACTCTATAATGAATTTTTTATTTTTTTTGCTCTTTTATTTGACAGGGACAAAACACAATGCATTTATCATCTAATTTGGGCAGAGGTCATCCGGTTGAGGCCATAAGAGAAAAATTCATCGTCTGAAACACTTTCTGGCAGCAAAAAACTATTTATCCAGATCCTACCGTAACTTTATATTTTTAAAACATTCATTTTATTTAAATTTAAGCAGTGGTAAAAGTTCCCTCTCTTTCCCAGAGCCAGGAATTCATTAAAAAACAACCTAACCCACAGTTGCATAAAAGGATATTTTTTTGCTTTTGTGTCGAGAAGCAACATTAGTGCAACTTCCCAAAAATATCCCTTTAAGTGCTTTAAAAATTAAAGCCATAATCCTCTCTCAAAATTTTTGAATGAACCGACATTAGTGAGGAAGAGGAAGAGAGAAAGCAGAGATGTGGAGTTGCTGCAGATCGATACGAGGAAGAGGCTGCTGATATTTCACTCCTCGGTGAACAAAAGCGATGGAGAAATAGAAGACAGCCGGAGAGAGCGAGTGTTTTAATGGCAGCTAATTTGATTGAGAGAACATTAGGCTCTTTAAAATGTAAAATGCACTTTGATGTTTCTCACACAGACCTCTCATATGAGAAGAACATCAATAACGGAGTGCCACGGTGTCTAATATGTCCCCGCCACCAGCACAGATCCATTTAGAGACTGCTGGGTTTCTGAGGTGTGACTCAGTCTGTACCTGCTGGCTGAGGCTGTACATCCGCTGTGAGGGTCTGACTGGTTCTTGGCCGACAGAGCAGCAGACATAAAGCTCATTTGGTTGGTAAATTCAGGAAAATCATCTTGCATGACTCATCGCAGTCAGTGTCCTTGAGCGTGGTGCTGATGGAGCTTTTGTCAGCATTTCATATTTTTTTGGAGATTTGTGGAGGAGTTGTTTGTTTGCAAAAAAATCTGCTGTCATGTGAAACTTCCCTGCTGCAATCATGATCATTTTCATGTTTTCACCACACTTGACATCAGTGGATCAGAGTGAGAGTGGGAAATAGTGGCGACTACTCTGAGAGGATACACTACCTCAAATTCGAAAACATGCTTCACAATGTTTCCCTTACTAAAGCTTTACCATCCTCTTTTCAAAACCTTATTGGTTAAACTCAAAAACATCACAGAACGCTCAAAAACATCCTTGGTTTTCCTTGTTCCTGACATACTTGAGATCAAAGTTTTTACCCAGACGGAGATTAAAAAAATAAAATAAAAAATGGACAACTGTTAAGAAGACTTGCGGCCACATACAGCAAACCCACCTCTCTCAAGTTTAAGGCTGCATGTTTACAAGCATGTCAAGAGCCAGTCAGCTCCTTTGAGTGGTTAACTGGTGTTTACTTGTCTGCTCTCCAGAGAATTTAATGGAGTGAACTAGCAGGAGGGAAGAAAACAGTTTTTCTGGCTATAAAAGAAGTTATGAGCATCAATTTGTGCCTTCACACCAAGAGTAAACATGTACTTTTGGTGTTTCCTACCCAGTGCTGTTGAATAAGAGATCCCAAAGACCGACTATATTTAGGCACTCTCGTCTCAACTACAAAATACCATTTGACATCACCTCATTCCTGTCGACCTGTACGGCTGTCGACCTCTTGTATTTCTCATGAGTGGCCCATAAACAGGGGCCTGACCTCTCTCGCCGTGGTGACCAGGTCTTGGGAACCCTGTCACCACGGAGACTCCATCACCTCTGCTTCCTGGCTCCTAATATGGCCGTGTCATTCACGCAGGGCTTCCTGTTGTGGAGTTTTCTTCAAACTAAGGAAAGCTTTGTTTCTACTCTTTTCTTTTCGCACACACACAAACACACAAAGCCTCCACATAAACATACCTGCAATAACAGCGCACACATGGCACACACACACACAGATACACACAGGCACAAACACACACACACACACACACACACAATACCTGTAAAAACTCAAACAGTGGCACAGCCATAAAGCAGGCGACAAGGCAGCAGATAGGAATCTGTCTGTCTGTACGTTTGTCAACATCAAAACAGGAAAACAGTTCCTAGTAAGCAGTTCCCTCACACACATGCACGCACACAACACACACACACACACACACACACACACAAATGAGACAGAAAAACAGTCAACACCTAGTAAATAAAGACTTTTCTCTGTTCCCACACACACACACAAACATGCAGATTTACCCACCAAAATAAAACAGCTGAGTTCCCACACACTCCAAGTACTGTAGGTACACCCACACACACACACACACACACACACACACACACACACACACAGGGAACAATACTGAGAGAACAGAAAAGCAGGAAGTATTTCAGAAAGAAAGAACAAGAAATGAGTGGAGCGAGAGACAGAGAGAGAGAGACAGAGAATGAGGAAACAGAGAGACAGAGAGTGTGAGAAAGGATCGAGATCAAAGAAATTGAAAAAGGGAGGACGGAGGGGATGAGGGGATAAGGTGAGAGAGGAGGAGGAGGAGGAGAGAGAGGGAGAAATCTGGAAGGATGGAGAGACAGACGGAAAAAGTTCATAACGTCTGCGAGTGTTGTTGATTGATCGTGGGAAAGAAAAATGTACAATCTGCTCCATCTATCATTAAAGTGCTCAATTTACCACACACACACACACACACACACGGAGCTCAATGTGTGACTGTCGGAGTACAGACTGCCCATTCATTCATGTGTGTCTGTGTGTGTGTGTTGCTCCACCTTGGGCCTGCACTCAGACACACGCCGTCGGTAAAACGCTGTGGTTCTGACCTTTTTCAGACCATTCAAATCTGGATTAGACACAGCTTGTTTGAACTGGGGCAAGTTTGAATAATAACAAGAAATCCCCCAGATAAGAAAACACTTCAGCAGCGGGAAAACAATGCATCCAATACTTGAGCCTTAACTACATTTGCCTGCAGACTTTCATCTTGCAAAAGCTATTCTTAACAAATGCCGACTGTCTCCTTCTTCAGAGGGAAGTCGGAGATCAGTTGATATGAATACTACGATTCCTCAAACCTAAGCTGCAAGTCCTCATAACAGTCCTCTCCTTGTTTTAAGGAAATCCTGAACAAGGATTACTGTATGTGTGTGCGTCGTACATTTCTCGGTGCAGCATGATGCTGGGATAAAAATATTTCCAACGATGTAGAGAGTGCCCTCTTTATTCTGCTGCAAATAAAAAATAAAACAACAAATATTCTGTGTATTTCACAGCCACTTGAACATTACTGCCTAGTTTGAGGTACGGTGGCTTGTTAGTGCCAGTGCTAGAGGACTTTGTATATAGAGTCTGATTAATCATTTAATAATTAAAGATTTCTCTCTGTTTTGATGGACAAGAACTTTTTTTTTTATTAGAACCTGATAGCTGAGTTGTTAAAATGCTCAAACATGGAGGAGACAAAGATTGATGCAACACACCCACTGGAATCGGAAGCCAGTTTTATTAATGAGGACCGGAGGCTTTAAAGATTAAGGCCGGAAAATTAAAACATTTTCTCACCGTCAAATACGACATATACGATGAATGAACTGAAACCAACAATGAATAAATCTTACTAACAAGTGCTGACTGTGTAGCCTAATATAGCTTATTCCCCTGTGCCTGGAGCTCCATTGTTGTCCAGAAACTATTAAAAACACATCACTGAGTCACACTGTAGCACTGAGTGACACGTTCATCTATCAACTTCAACATGAGCATTTTGTTTCCAGTCAATCCCACCGTCCTTAATGTCGACTTTTACACTGAATGTTCATGAAAATAGTTCCATTTACTCCTGGATTAGGAAACTGCTTAACCACTTTTGTTGCAAAATGTCTGAAATCACATCAAGTTTGGATTTGAGTGTAAGTTTAATTACACAGTGTTGTACAAATCTGCTTTTAAAAGCTTTATTCATGTGGCATGACAGATGTTCTTTTTACAAATCTGCTTCTTTCTTCTTTTTTTTTTTTTACAGGGAAATACTGAACTTTACTTTTAGGTTTTTTGTGTTCAAACATTTAAATGAGCAAAAAGTACATCAGAAAAGATTGACCAATAGACTGAACCGTGATATAATTTGGCATTTTTCATGTAAAAACAAGAATTATGAAGGCTAATTGTGACAGATAGTATCACTATTTTCAGATACAGTATAGATCAAATTAGCTGCATATAAATCCTGATTTGACATGAATGCATGTGTTATAAAAATCTAATGAAATCAAATAAATAGTTTTTTCTGCATTGATTACTTCTACTTTTAAGACTTTAAGCACATTTTCCAGATTAAGCCCACATACTTGAACTTAAATAACATTTCAATGCAGAACTATTACCTGTAACTACGTTCTCTTTCTACAGTTGAGTTAAAGGATCTCAATACTTCCTCCAAAACTACATATTTCTAAAAGGTTTTTGCTTGACCTCTCATGACCATATCAATGTTGTGCTTCTATCCAGTAAACAAAACCCACCATCACTCTTTCACCTCTCCATCCCTCCACTCTGACCCCCCTTTTCTCCTCTCACTCCTCCTCGTTCACACACAATGAACTAACAGTGAGCAAACAAAAGTCTGATATCTCCTTCCAGCTGCTGTAAACTCCAAACTGGAGTCAAACAATCTGACTTTCTGTAAAAAGCACCCACAAACATTAACCTCCTTCGGTCCTCCTTTCCTTTCACCTCTCCTCTCTTTTCTCCCTCTGTTCCCATTCTCCCATAAACACAAAACAATCCTTTCATATCCTGCGCTGGCGTGAGAAAACCGCAAGAAACATGACAAGCGTCCCCGAAAAGAGCCAGAGAAATGGTGTGAAAGTGAGAGTAGGGCAGAGGTCGTAAAGGGAGAAAGTGGGCAGGAAGGAAGGAGGGTGAGAGCGAGAGAGTGGGAGATAGAGAGCACGAGGAAAGGAAAGGAAAGGAGGAAGCAGGTGTTTTTGAATAAACAAAACATGTGAACAGAGTCAGGTGTAGCACTCAGGGAGGAGGAAAGAAAAGGGAAAGAAAGGCAGCAGATGGAGTTTGGGTGCAGATTTGAAATATTAACATCAATATTTTATAATTGATTAGCGTCTGGTTGAAGGTTTTATGCCAACATTGGCTGAAAGCTGCAGGCACATTTCTGTCTCTGCAGCAAACTAGATCATTTTTATGTCTTCCTCTTCCGAAAAAAGGGACAATTTGTGATCTGAACTATGTCCAAACATATAATCGTCATACCAAATGGTCATGTTTTGATTATTAACTTTAAGTGAGAATACACAGTAGCATTTGAAGCCTGTTGGCATTATGATTATTAGTGGACAAATCCACATAACCTGCCCCGTCTACCTCAACGTCGATCCCTTACTTCACATCCAAGAATCCTCTTTCTCATCCTTCTCTGTGCAAATACAAAGAGCGTAAAGGCAGAAATTATTAATCACTTTGCTGATGTTAATCTTTCGTTTCAGTTCAGACAAAGAAATGTAGTCATTGTCTGAAGCCACATTTTGACCGCAAGCGAACGAGGAACCTTTGGAGTGACTCAGTGTTTCCACCGCAGGGACCAGAAATCACAGAAACCACAAAAAGTCCCTGCTCAGGAGAAGATCTTTCCCAAAGAACAGGAACAATTCAGATTGATTAAACTTCTTGCAGACATTTTACTTCAGCCATCATGTTTAAAAACATTATTATCAAAGCATTATTATTAAAGCATTATTCATTTCCTGATGTATTCTTACTGATTCATAGTTTCAGTGGTTAAAAAATAAATAGTCTATTAATTAATTAGTCTGATTATTTAAAGGTTTTTTCCTTTACTTCGTCTAGATAAATTGAATATCTTTGGGATTTGTGCTGTTGCTGGGACAAAACAAGTAACTTGAAGAAGTTCCCTGGCAGTCAATTAATAATTGATAGGGGTGTCACAAATATGATACTAAATCAAAGATCGATCGAAATTAGCTTTCAATTTTAATCATCATTCGAGGGAAGCATCACCTTGCCTACATCATGTGTGTATTTAACACTAATCCTGCGTGCCGAAGACGATAAACTAACTGGTACCGGATGTAACTCTGACAGTATCTGAGATGTTGGGTTTATTTTCTTTATCAGAGATCCTTTATTGATTTGTTCAAGAAGAGGCTTGACTCATCAGGACAGCACTGAACAGAACTGATTACAATGCCAAAGAGCCTCTTCCAAATTTGTTTAGAAAGCGGGTTTACTGGTAACAGATTAGAGAAATCAAATTATGTAACAGACTGAATTTCTATCTTTTGTTGTTTATTGTTGAATCCCTGAAGGTACTTTTTGTTAAACTCTGTAATCTTTTTTGTGAATATTATTTGAACTTGCCTAACCCTAACCTGCAAAAACCCCCCACCAGGATAAAGTTAAGCTGCTGCTGGAAAACAGAAATACATCTATATTTAATTATAATAATGTCATGTGACGGCATAAAACCAGTGATCTGCTGATCTTTACAAATCCAGATGTGATAGTCTAACCACAGTATGGCCATCAGTGCTGAAAAAGACATTGTAAATCAAAAAGGTAATCATATCATGACCTCAAACTCAAAAGACACATCGAGTCATGGATTTGGAGAATCCAAACACTGCTATTAATGGATAATGAACAGCTACAGAGTATTCTCCTGTTTTTATTTTTGTGCCTGGTTTCAGGGTTGGAAATTCATACCTTATGATCCATGTAAAAAACGTCATTCGCCCACTGGGATTCAAAATTGTCAAACAACAAAACATTAGTTCAAGTTCAAGTCGGGCAATAACATTTTACAGGGACAGTAAATGTTGACAGCTTTTAACACAGAGCATCCTGCAGATATTTGTGAAACCATAGTGATTCCCAGACACTGCTGAGATAATAGCAGTAGCAATAAAAAGGCAACAGCTTGTGCTAACTGCCAACTCCATCCCCAGCTAACATCTATTCTCTCAAGGACTGCAAAGTGAAAGAAGAAGGGAGAGGGGAAGAGAAAGAAGTGAGTCATTGTACTTCCCAGGAGCAAGAGATGGCAAGAACATCAATCACACGACACGCACATACGGTCTCTTAAGCAAATGCAGACGCAAGGCGCACAAGCTGCACAGCCAAGGTCATCATTAACAAAGTGCTCAGTGTACGCTGAAAGACTGAGCGATGAAACTGTGAATCAAAACAAAGCAGAAAGAGGAACAGAAATGAAGTACTGCCGACACTGTACTGTTCTTTTTATTTATCTATTTACATTTGCTTTTATTTTCTTCTGAAAAGCTCTTTGTTTTGAAAGGTGCTATAAACATAGAGATCTGATTATTAATGAGTATTTATCCTCACAGATTTTAAATGTCAGTGTTAGCAGCTTTACCACACACACAAACAAACACACACACGACCCTGCGTTAGATTGAGCGGACACTGGTTTTAGAGTCATCCATTCGGCTCATTTAACACTTAACAGGCTGGTTGCTGTCCACTAAATGTGTGTGTGATTGAGTGTGTGCATAGCGGTAAAAACCCCCACCAACCGTCCTCTCCATGCATTAAAATTGCATGAAGCCTGCATGTATGCACACACACACACACACACACACACACACACACACACAACTGCTTCCAGTCAGCAGAATTATGTAACACCACTGCAGTAAACTAGCTACCTCCTACTGAGAGAGACCGACAGGGAGGGACTCATACAGAGACAGAAATTTGAAGCGTGTAATATGGTAAGCTCGCAAATGTCCACAGATTATTATTCAATCCTATTCTAATGCCTCTGCCATATGTAAAAGTACATTAGAATTTGAACAGATGTGACTGACAGGAGGGAGGCGGGCCTCTGACTGTGGCTGACCTATCACAAAGCAGGAAGCTCCGACCGGCACTACTGCATGCCCTTTTGCTCCCAGAGTAGCAATCAATAAAGCAAATCAGCAACGATCAGTCAGTAATCTTATGTAACCATAAATACAGGATGTCAACAAAGATTCTCCAGATAACTGTGCGGTCTGGTGTTAATTCAAAATGGCAGAATTTTGGTTGGTCATGAAAAGTGGAAAACTGGCAAAAATGAACCAGGTTAATGGTAAAAATATCCACACAGCTTTCATTTCCCAATGATCATTTCTTATTTTTTTCATTTCACAGTTATTTAAAAGGTTTGGAGTTAAAGAAGGCCAACTACATGCAGCCTGAAACGAGGAGGACATTATTATCTTTGGTACTACTATACTACCAACCCTTTTCCAAGATGCACTGCAGCGACATGAACAGAAATTCTGGCTAAATGAAAACGTAAAAACATAAGAACTACAGCTTAAAGTAATCTGTGCAGCTAATCCTTGCACTATTTAAAGGTGCAATTTGTAAGAATAGGCCACCTGTCGTATTCTCAAAACAAATAGGGCGCAGAACGTCACCAGAGCATCTGCTAATGGCTGCTAACTGTTTCTGCTATTAGCTAGTTAACTCATTTAGCTAAGTGGCTGGTGTTCCTTGGGGATTGTTGATGCTCAGACTGCTAGCATGGGAGCTATCGACCAGGATGAGTGGGTTAGCATGCTAACCTCAGTGGATATCTCTTCAACATGATATGTAGATGTCATAACATGAAAACTGTTATTTCTTCACATTCTGCTGATAATTGTGATGATTTTCTGAATGTTTTAAACTAAATTCTTGCACATTGCACCTTTAAGTACATTGTACCTTTTTTAATCAAAAATGATGACATGGTTGGAAATTTTGTGAGCATAATACCTGAAGTTACTACCTTCCTTTGTTATGCTACAGGTTACTTATTGTGGCACTGTTGTTCCCGAGTTATTTTCCTCTAATATGAGACTCAAACTTCACCAGAAAAATATGACATCTGTCACTTTGCCTGCAAGAAGGAATGTTTTAACTGACTCGTAAAAATCAGCCCCTACTTTACTCGAAGCGAACAGATCATTTGCACTTAAATTACTCCCGACATCGCCATTTCAGCTGGATATATAACTGTACACAATTAATCCGTCAGTCTCCATCCATCTATCCTTTCAGTTATAGTCTGTCAAAGCCAATAAGCGTCAGTGAGAGAGAGCAGATGTTTTTCTACTCTCCTTCTTAAACACACACACATACATATAAAATAACCCTGAGGCTGGCCATTACTGCTTCTCTCTCAGGCTGCTATTAGACCCATCACGTGTGTGTCTATGTGTGCACGTCGTGCTGCTGGGATTTATAGATTTTCTAGCCAGCTTCACTGACAAATGCACTACACGCTCCAACTTGCTCTGTATTTTTATGAAAAATAAGCTGTTGTCAAGTGAAACATGGAAAACGGAAATTATTAAGTCCTTATTCCTTTTATTTCTAGACAGTACAATCCATTTGGGCCCGATTTTCTGGCTATTAAAGATTATTTAATCATGTGTTTAAGTCGAGTTATGCAGTTAAGCTCCCAGCCATTATTCAAGTTATGCAGCGTATAACAGTAATTAGTTAATTAATGCAGTTCAGCTCATTGCTTACTATGTATTTTCCATACTTTAGCCCATCCTCAACTATTCATACACTTTTTCATGCATCTAATCATTCATACGTTCGGTGACAAACTCCATTGAAATGGTAAAGTGTTCCACATCTTTCACACATTATGGGTATTACTCAGCTTTTAGTAACTCAAAGAGCGAATGATTGATTTGCTCTGGATTCATCAAAACAACAACATAAAGACGTTGTAATGAAAAGAACTGGTAGTTGCAGCTTTAAAGAATTTGCTTTCCCTGATGTTTCTTTGTCCCTCGTCATCACCTGAGAGCTCGGCGGTGGTTTGTTTTTGGTTTGTTTTCAACTCCCTGGAGGGGGGAGGGGTGGGAGCAATGTGCTGACAAACAAATACACACAGACACACACATACTCAGTTCTGCATTCCTCACATATCCTACACTAATAGCGCACACATACCTCGCTTATCGCCTGTTGAATGTAAAAACACGGACACCCACATGAACGCACATAATATGTCTTTGTCTTGAAGGCTAAAGTGGCTGCTGACTCTGCATTAACTTAATGTCACAAACACATGAATGTGACCTGTACAGGTTTTATTACGGTATAACCCTCGCAACTACCCCCCGTGGTCGACGTACCACAGCTTGGGAACCACTGGCATCAATTATCACATACTGGTTTGCTTCGTCTGTCACGGCTTCAGTATTGCACCGATCACCCCGCACTTTAACACAGGTGATGTTAGCAGATACTGCTCTCAAAAACCCTGTGTCTCCATCTTTGTGTACACTGATATCATTAATAAATGAACAAAGTTACTGCAGCGATTATATAAAGAGCTATAAATAGAAAGGCTTTAAATAACCGACTGGACTGGTGTGTTTCTCTCTCCCTCTCTCTGCAGAGACGCAGGCAGAAGTGTTAAAGCATAAGTGAGGGCGGAAGTGAGTTGTGGTTAAAAGGTCTTGCTGGCTGGCAAGAATACAATTCACACCGTCACTGGATCCAATTTCTCACCTTTTCTCACTCATCTCAAAGATTTTATTATTTCCCACCTACTGATTTCATCTGCCCCGTTGATAAATGCTCTTATCTTGTAGTTACCTCACACACACACAACATTTTATCCATCAATCCGCCTACTCTGTCCTCCATCCACTCTGTCCCATGAATGACTGGGTCAGATTATGGTGATTACCTCAGCCGCTGTGTGACATCAAGCCAGTCATTTATATAACCCTGCATTACTCTGTCTGCAAGGTCATCTACTAGATTAGACCAGCTAACATGATAGGATCACTCAGAGGATTAGGTTACCTGGCATGCTAGCATAAACAATGCAAGATCAAGTTGATTTGATGCACAATAAAAAGCACGTAGCATTAAACACCGGGTTCTACATTTTGTAGAAGGCTGCATAAACTATTAACTATCATTGTTGTAGTGTTTTAACATTTTGAAATCTTGTTGTTGTTGTTGTTGTTGTTGTTGTTGTTGTTGTCGGGATTGCTAATGCACCTGTATTGTGAATAGGTAATGTCACCAAAGGTGCACTATGTTACTATTAAGTAACATTTTTTGTTCTCACCGTCACCATCAAAATACAAGGATGTAAGGATGCTACATCCTTAAATAAAAGTAGCTTTAGCATTGCATGCCACTGGTCTGCTGTGCTGCATGCTAACATGCTAACATTTGAAAGCAGAAGAGTTTAAGTTGATGGTTTTGTGTCCGGTGGATCAAATACATCAAACAAATGTTATGTGTTTACTTACACAGACTACTGTTGAGAAAACCATCATGATCACAAGAAAAGATGCACCAGGATCATGGGTGACAGCCTGTACTTAGTCAGTGCTGCTGTGCGGTGTGTCAAACGGTGAAAGGTTTATCCAAAGGAATCGAACAAAGTAAAGGTCAAGACACTAATACAGTGAGCTGAAGCCTTCAGCCACAGAACCTGAATGAATAGAAGTACATTTCCTGTTGGATTGTGGTAATCTCCTTTAGTAAAGCCAAGACGGCCTCCAAAGACGGATAACATAGTTGCAGGGCTGCCAGGCCTGGACTGCTTTGGGTACCACATTGGTGGCATGGCTGCTGCTGCGTGCACAGCTAGTTAGTCAAACAAGCAAATAAACAGATTAATAATGAATAAGACTAATTGTGTAAAAATTGGGTCACCTTCACATAGATTAAATCCCTCAAATCAGAATATTTGGGTTCCCTCCATTTGACCAGAACTGGAGGAAAACAGTTTTGTTTTTTCTACTACTGATCTCTAAAAGTATTTTCCTTTAAATATGTCAAATAAGCTTCATGTGCCATAAAATTAATTCAACTAGTGGAAAAGAATAATGTCACTTTCTGCTCTACAACCAAGAAAAATGACACTTCAATCTGAACTCTTGACATGATCGTCTGTATCAAAGAAAAGCTGAAATGATCTCATCACACTTGCAGTCCTTTCACATGTTTAAAGACAGCCAACTTTTAGGATGTAACGTTGAACTAAATGACAAGATTTGAGTCTCAACACTAATTCGGTGTCATTTAACAAACTCTTCACTCTACATTCAATTTAGTGTCACTCTCTAGGATAATGGCTTGGCATTGTAAGCCTGCACCACACTTATTACCACCAAACCCTCATTTCTTCTACAGTAAAATTGAATTCACCTCTGTTAATTCATTTTAATCTGAAGTATTGCCTGTTGTATGAGGTATTTGATATCCATAAAGAGCTTTTGTGTCCCTAATCTGAGACTCGTGAATGTCCTAATTTTGAACGTTTTCATCTATAATTCCACTGTTCCTGCTGAAAATCTGGAGCTGCTGCACCCGAACATGGGATGGAGATTGATGGAGTTTGTTGACAGTTCGTCTTCAGTGAGCATCGTGGTGACTTAACAGGGATCTCTGTGTCACTCTGAGCTCAGTTCTGAGAAAGCTTGTCGTTATGTAACCCGCCAAGCTGCTGACCAAAAAACGACTCGACACGCCGTCTGCACTCATCACCTCCTCCTCCTCCTCGTTCCACTCTCTTTTCAAAAGCTCTCCTTCTCCTCCTCCTGACTCTCTTTTCACTCCTTCCTCTGGCCCTTTATCGCCTCTCTTAATGCTTTTCTCATCATTGACTCAATGTCCTCTCACTCGTGTCTCACTCTCAGCTGCATTAAGTTGTTAGGGGATGCTCTCACTCAGGACAACTTTTTAAAAAAGGCTGGTAGTTAAATAAATCTCGAGGAGATGCACAATAAATCCTAGTCACTACACAAAAAGATGAAAATCTTTAGAAAAGTGCCCCCATGGTTTCTTCAAGAACACAGACTTCTGTACTTGTTTTTTCTCCCTGGTTTGAAAAGGGGTGATGATGGGATTGGTGCAACAGTCTCGCTACGTATTTCCCTGCCTACAGTGTCCTTGTATGAGTGACTGCTGCCATGAGACTTAACAGCTCTGCATGCCCTCCACACCAGACCTTGTAAGGTAGAAGCTTCTCATCCTTTCTCTCGGGTTGTGTAAATATGGGCTCCTTGTCTGTCAAACTGTGTCTGCTACACGCACACGGACACACACACACACACACACACACATTCTCTGACCCCAGTGTTGTGGGGGTTACAGTACACACACACACACACACACACACACACACACACAATGGTTTCACTCAGGGCGAGCCAACCAGCCAGCTTACCAGCTATCCAGCTAATTCCAGTAGCTACAGTCAGTCTCCAGCGTGCATGGAGCATTAACCACATGGAGGGAGGTCGATATTTGTTATCCCAAAACTTGGATCGCTGCCCACAGTGTTTGGGGGGGGGGGGGGGTCATGTGAATCCCTCTAATTGGATTCACATGACATTATTCGACCAAGTGAGGTGATCGTGGATGCAATATGCAAAGTGGAAATTTATTTTGAAGAAAGTTGCTCAAGACAGGAAGTAAAATCTTTACAAAATGCCAGGGACAGACCTTAAGGTGACCTTAAACCTGCTCTTATCAAAATCACTTTGAAAAAAAATGTCTATAAACATTGCTGTCACTATGCCATTTCATCTGCCACTGGGAACAGTTTTGTTCCCCGTTTTTTTGAAAAACAAGGAATGAATTATGGCACAAATAAAGCATGACCAAAACAGGACAAGGCATTTTCCCTGGTTGCCATCCCCAATAACAACTGGAATAACTGTGGAAACTCTACACTGCGAAAAGAAAAAGATGGAGGAGGCAAGAAGGTAAAGAGGGAGAGATGGAAACTGAGGTAAAACAAGAATGAACGGACCACGCGCTCAATGGAGAGCGCCAGCGTTGTAACAAAGTCTGTCTGTTGATATAACGTTGTCGCCAACAGTAATACCAAAAAGAAATGCTACGACGGAGAAATTTACAGGGCTGCTTGTTTCCGCTTTATCACCTGACTCTGCAGGTGATAAAGGAGACCTTTTCTTTTCAGCAGGCAGCCATTTTTCGACAAAAAGCTCTGCTTAAACTACTGCACAGTACCAACCCAGCCTCACATGGCAGACAGACTATGTTAGCAACTAGCTTGCGAACATAATGGAGCATTTAGCTGCATCACTCTGACATGGGTAAAAGGGAAGCTAAAAGCTAATGGAAAGGGATAATTGGGTTTATAGTGGCTTTACCTTAAATAAATTACAGCATTGCTCCTTGTTTGGTGGATGTGCAAGCAGGCAACTATTTGCTAAGATGTTCCACAGCCTAAGTAGTAAAAAATATCTATATATATATCTATATATTGCTGCGTTCTGTAACCACAACGTTTGCGCTGTTAGTGTTGTGAGACTCCTGCTTAACAGGAGGCTGCAATCTGAGCAGACCTCCTGTATCTTGTCACATTTCAGGGACTGTCAGCATCTCCTAATATACAACAAACTATTATGCAACTCAAATATGTTGCACTGGCTGTCGTGACAGCTACAGTGTATTTTTGGGGGTCTGCCATCTACTGAGTGCAATCCAAATTCAAACATGAATGGGTTAACTCCCCATATCAGTAAGGGTGGTCCTATCAGTATATTTGGGGCTGACCACTGATCACTGATTAGTGGAAGCAGTATCGGCCGATACTGATCACCTCGACTGTAAACTATTAGCTATTAGCTGTGTCAGCGCTAATTACAAACACCGGCTGGCTTCTCAGTTGATATTGACAAGAGGAGAGATAGTGAGCTGTTAGCAGTTTATCTAATAGGCTCTTTATAGAGACCAGACAACAACTTTAAATGTATACGTATATCAGCCGATAACAATCGGTGTCCGATCAGTCAGTACCCTAACATATCAGTGATGAATCACAGCTCGACAACAAATTATCTGTCTGCTTTAGTGTTATTTCTTTCAGTGGACTAATATGCAGCAGTTGTGCCTCTCAGCAGCTCAGAAATCTTCTAAAAGGGACTCAGATGTACAAAAATAGGCTGGGGCAGCTAAATCAGAGCTAAAAATAGACCAAAAACATGAAGCAAGTCCCTTGCTCTGATACTACCGCAAGAGACGAGGGCTGTTAAAGGGTTACAGTAATTATGATCAAAAATACAGATTGTTTTTATGAATCCCACCACATCAGAGAGTGCGTTTAGGAGCACGGCACTCCTCTGCACAAAGCTGAAATCTCTTTTACTTCCGGCAATTTGCAGATCTCTGCACCGTCCTTTAAAAATAACAGAGAATTGGAACTGAAGTGTTTCAAAGTCTGGTTCCCCGGGCGGCTCATCCCGGGTGAGCCAGCCAGGAGTCACGGTGGCCACAGAGTGACCTGCCCCTCATGTGCGCCTCGGTTATGTAAGCTAGGAGATCACACTATGCCACTGTGGGGAGAAGGAGAGATTTACAGAGCAAAGGAAGCGAGAAAGAGAGAGCGAGGGGGTAGGGGGGGTTACATGGGAAGTGACTTTGAATTATACACAAGGTTACGGCTGTTTCAAGATCTCCCTCCCTTTCTGCTCATGTTCTTCTCCCTTTCCCTCCCTCCTCTCCTCCTTTTCAGTCTTCACACCCTCTCCGTCTCTCCCCTCAGGGGTCCAGTAACTCCAGACAAAATTGGACTGGCAAAATCTCAAAGGCTGTCAATGACGAATGACAGCACACTCACTGCATCTGTCTGTGTGTCCTGCGTGTGAAAGCGAGCTAATCTCCTGGCAGATGCACCGGAGGTCCATCTGAACAAGGTGAAAAGGAGGTGGGATACATTTAGAGACCAAGGTGTCTCTTTAAATGCCAGAACAACTTAAGGACAAACAACAAGTCCCTGCTTACAAACTGTATTATGTTTACAGTCACTCTGAGTTATGAAGATGACGTCTTATTCTCTTCATATACTGAATAAAAAGTGGATAATCCCTCAACTAGATGGTTTCAGAGTCTCCACTGGAAAGATTTTCTCTTTTCAGAAATAAGAAGAAGAATATCTGTGACTTTTCCACCTCGGATGCTGTATCAACATTTAACTTATTAGATCCATCCATCCACACAGAAGCTCTGTGTCCCCCAGTTTGTCAGCCACGGATTCAAGTATTTTTTCTAGCATAACAGAAAACTTTAATTGGTTGTAGCTTTTTCAATTGTTAAATTTTTTTCCGCTTTTCTGTGTTTTAAATCATTATGAACTTGATATTTTGGGATTTCCGACTGTTGGCCGGACAAAACAAGTGCAACAATTAAGAGTTTGCCAGGTGAGATTCAAAATGCTGTAGCAGGCAGCAGGCGACAACAGGCAAGTTTCTTCTGCCATTTTTCACTTCAAAGGTGATGGTTTCAGTCTGTATATGTCATGAAGTCTTTGTCTTTGAATACATGTGGTAAACCTGTGTGTGTGGACTCTTCACTCACCTATCTGCAGCAGCACGGGTGTCACCAGCGCCGTCTCCATGGCGTAGCAGAACTCCCGGCCGAACATCACGGCCCCGTGCATCACCCATCTCTTCAAAGGGATGCCTTCGATCGAGTCCACGCTCGCCGCCTCCTCTCCTCCTCCGCCTCCTCCGTTTCCCGATCCATCCGTCTCGCCCCCTGCTCCCCCTTTCTCCTCGTCCGACCCTGATGTCGTCGAGTTTTTGGCATTCACCCCGCCCACCACAGATCCGACCTGCATAGCGTCAGCCTCTGTGTTCTGGGGAGGCATGGCGGAGGGCATGCACGCAACGAGGAAACAACCGCACCAAATCTGGGAACAACTTGTAGCGACCAAAAAGAAATCCCCAGCTCCAACAAACTACTCGTATCCAAGTACGTGTTGTTACTTTAAAACTTGTAGTGACGTAAACACAATCGTTACAAGCTACAAACTGCAACCTGTGGTTGTAACTATAGTTTCTGGCTAAATAGTATTCAATCTACTCAACAATAAATAGAACTGTAACAGTGGTCCTGCTAAAATCAAACACGCTGAGGACGCAAAAAAAAATGAACAAAAACAATCAGCAATCAGTTGTCCTCTACACAAGTTGTCCTCCAAAAAACACTGCAGCTTCTACACGTTTTAATCCTCCTTTGTTCCCCCAGACTTTGGCTTTCCAAAGGCTTGTAGAAAGATCCAGAAGAATAATGGAAGCAGTTGAATTTTCACAGGAAGAGTGAGCGGTACATTCCAAGAGTGAGTTTGTGCATTTGCTTCTTTCTGTGTGTGTCAGGTGTCTGTGTGCGTGGGGTGTGTGTGTGTGTGTGTGTGTGTGTGTGTGTGTGTGTGTGTGTGTGTGTGTGGTGTGTATGTTTATGGCTTTTTTGTCATTGAGGTTTTTATCCCCTCTTTTCTTTCTTACTGTCTATTACAGGCAGTGAAAATCCATATAGAAGACCATTCGGTGAGTTCCAGAGTCATTTTGTGTTTAGAGGGCTGGATGGAGGGCTGGATGATGGAGAGGGCGGGGGTGAAGAAGAGGCCAGAGGGGGAGGGGGGAGGAGGAGGGCAGGCGGCGAAGGTGGGTGGAGCTCCTCTGAAAATCCCCATCGAATGGCTGATCAATCTGGGGTAAAGAAACCAGCAGGTGGGGAAGCAACGAGTCACAACGCATGCGCCCCATTGGTCAGGAGGAGCGGTGAGAGTGGAGAAGGTGGAGAAGAGAGGGGGAGAAAAAATGAAAAAAAAACAGAGTTAGAACAGGAGTTTAACTTTCACGCATGTCTTGAGCTTTTCTGTATATGAACATGAAGCAACACTGGATTTTTCCTCTCATGCAAGTATCTCAGTTGAGTCATACATGTGTGTACTTCACAGTCGGCAGAGCGTGCATCATTTGACAAAAGAAGTGGTGAAGATGCCAGGATGAATTGATCCTGAGGGCAAACATACTGATAGGCACAATCAGGCTTCTGCAGAAAACTGTATCTATGGATGTTTTGATGCACATCATATGCCGCCTGTGGTTTTTTTTTACCCTTAATTGCTTTTTATCGATGCTTTCTGGAGGAAGACTGACAAGCTTGAAACATGTTGCAACCCACAAAAGTTCACTCAAGGCCAGCCCAGGTCTTTTTTAGTACAGTTTTTATGTCAAATTTAGCATTTTGTGTCAAACTTACTCACTTTTTTTGTATAACCACACATTTATGAGGCCTTTTTTTCCCCCACAGTTTGTTGTGGATCATATCTGTTGGGTTCTGATGCTTGTTGTTTTTATTTTACAGAGTTATTGTTACCTGTTTCTCATCTTTATGTATTTAGTGTAGAGCTACTTCGTACTTCCAGGAAAGCTCTCTGTTTGTCCTAGACACATTTTCTATCGGGTACCCCACATATTTCACACTTCGTGGTGTTCACATGAGAAAAATACTTTTTAAACAATGATTGTGTTGGAAATCACCCGCTCATTCACTACTCCAAATGAAAACAAAACACTTTTGGACACCGCTCGGGTCATTTGTTTTCCCTCCAGCGCAATGCATGATGGTATATAATGCTTGCTTAATTCAAGCCTGTGAGCACCACAAAAACAAGTCCAGTCACCTTTATTGTTGGAGGAGGAAGTGTCACTAATGACTTGAACAAATCAAATCAAAACTACCTACATCACACGACTCTATAAGGTCAAGACAGAAAATAACCACGTGTATGTGTGTGTGTGTGTGTGTGTGTGTGTGTGTGTGACCGACATGCTGACATCAAAACTCAGACACACACGTGTTCTTCTCCTATGAAAAGAGTCCATTTTAAACAGCGTAATTGGTTTGAGCACATGATTCCTCCCCGCAGACACTCGGACAGTCTTTGAAACTGGACGGGGAGGATGAAAGCACACGAACAGAGGGCTTGTGTGTGCGCAGAGAAGAACCGAGAGAGACGTCGAGGAAGAGGAGAATAACGCGTGAATATCTTCGGCTAATAACAACCTCACTGAGAGAGAGAGAGAAAAACAAGACAGTGTGGATGTTCAGTACGATTCCCCACAGTGTTAAATTCCAAAGTGTGTGTTTTTGTGTGTGCAGCAGGCCGTTGGATTATAGCCCGTGGAGACGGCACGTTTTGTCACAACCAACACACACTAATGCTTGCCACGTGAACGGCACACACACACACACACACATCATAACAGTGCTAAGACCCTAATCAAGCCTCTTAGGGAGAGACAAACAAAATAAGAGAGCAGGAGGACGGAGGAAAGGAAGGAGGGTTTGAGCAGGTGGAAGGTGGGAGGAGGGATGGAGGAGAGTTTGGAAAGCAAGGACAGACGGACAGATGGAAAGTGCAAAGGTCAGAAATATTTATCGCTCTGCCCGTTTCTCACTGGTTCCACTCTTCATCTCTCTACTCTGTTTTCAGCACTCTCACATGTCCCCATTAACATTCAGCATGCACTCAAGATGCTCATGAATATTTCATCCTCACACATACACACACACACACACACACACAGCCCCATACTCCCCACCTGACCTCACACACTGCAGCACATTACACAACAGCCACTTCTCCTTTACAGGCACATATATATATATACAGAACAAACACATGCTAATTATCTCCTAAATTCTGTTAAAATTAGAGGGCACTGCAGACAGAACACCAGGATGAGAACACCATGTGACAGCGAGATGTGTCACAACAAAAACAAAATGTTCAGATCGGGCTAACCAAATGTCTCCAAATGTTTCGGTGAGACAGGAACACGCTGCAAGTTGTGATTACGTTGGGAATGATGGGAACATCCAGGGAGGAGATGTTGAAATTATGGGTTTGGTTTGTTGGATTGGTACACACATTAATGTCATGTTGAACATGAAAAATGATCGGCCGTTACTTAGATTTGATTGATACTCAACAAGCTAAAATATGCTAAGCCCAAAAGCATTAAAGTTAATGCTATTAAAGGGTTTCCTACATTTAACGGGCCATTAGTTTTACTGTCAAAGTTACATTAGTTCTGCATTGTGATTAGAGCTGCAACGTGAGATTATTTTCATCATTGATTCATCACATTATCAAGAAGATAATAAGCACAGTAATCGTCCATAACCAGAAAAATGGTCCATAAAATTCACATCATCAACAACCAAAAACCTTGAGATATTCAGGTTAGTATCATGTAAGACAAACGTAATCATCATCTAAATTAAAAGCTGGAAGTGGGAGTATTAAAAGTGACTAACTGATTAAATCACCACTCATTTCATGGTCGTGCAGTTGCAGCATCAGAGAGTTGGCAGCTGAATCAGCATCATTACCTTTACTTACTCTGTAAGTTACTCTGTCTTTAAAAAAAAACAAACTCGGTGGTTGGTTGAGTCTTTCTGCTCAGCAGTCGACTCTTAAGTCTGAGATTTGGAGGTTTTCCACGTCGCTGAACGCTCTCCAGTGACTTCAATAATGTAAATATAAGTGCTTGAGAGGAGCAAACTTTAAAGGAGGGTTCATTGGAGAGGGATCACTCGGGTGTGAGGTCTGATGGCAGCTCAAGTAGAACGACTCATTAACATAATTTTGTTTTTTTGGCCTCAGGCAAGTCAGGACCACCTCTGCTGATCTGACAGTGAAACACTTCAGTTCGAGGCTGTTTTGAAAGTTAGCAGAAGAATTAAAATGCGACCCATCACTTTTGAGCACTTGACTGCAGATCTATTCTTAGTGGGTCTGCATGTGGCGAAACTATGTGGCTCTGTGCTGAGAATATGTAACAAGTTGTGACTTTTAAAGGAACAGGTCAAAGTAAACAGACGAGCCTTCAGTGGAGGCGCTGCTGTCTTTCTCTCAGCTGACAGCACAATCTGGCCTGCATCTACAACTCCTACAAAACACTCACGCACACACACAGACACACACACAATGCTATCTGATCATCGGTCAGTATACATGTAGTGCCAGTTGTCCTACTGTCTTTGTGCGTTTGTGCGTGTGTGCGTCCGTAACACGAGCTCAGCTTATATTGAATTACACCTCGGCGTTTGTGGAAGCCAACCTAAACAACGTACAGTCTGAGAGCAGAGAAGGAGAGAGGGGAAGGTGAGGTGAGGGTGGAGGAGAGACGGAGAGGATGGGGTTGAAGCAAAAGGGGCGAGGAGGGAGAGACAGCTGGAAGACGGTCGACTAAAGTTGAAATAAAGAAAAGCAAAATAAATTAATATTGACTTTTTTTTTTTTTTTAATCCTCAGGTGGACAGAGAAAATAAAAGAGACACAGACGGACAATATGCAGGAGGGAGGGAAAGGAGATGCCTGTACACACACAAGCTTTCTACTTCTGAAAACACACACTCTGAACACACACACACAGCCCAGGTCTATTTTAGTGAGCGTTTATTCTTGTGCCACAGACCAGATTACCTGTGACACCGGCATGAAATCAGGCCAAGCTTCACCTTTCTCACTACCTCTCACTATTTCTTCTTCTGTCCCTCTCTTACGTGAAAACAGGTAACATGAGAAAACAGTCTCATGTCTGCTGCAAGCCCGATCATGTATGGGACGCAGTGTCCATCTGCAAATAAGCAGTGACATGCATTGTAAAATGCTCGGCATGTTCTCTTGTATAACTGTTCTGACGAACTGATACTGTCGGTGACATGTTTCAGTCCTGCAGGGTGAGCTGTTGTACGTGTCGCCATCTTATCAGTCGTCTTAGGCCAAGAAATGCTTATCTGTGCAAATGTGTGTATTAAGGAAAATGTTGGAGAAGTGTTCAGAGCAAACTGACCAGGATGGAGGTTTTGGTATATTTTGATTGGCGTTAGTAGGTCCTTGTTTAAAAACAAATGTACTCACCCTTGTGCTAGAACTAAAAAAACATTGTCGTAAACAATCGATCTGATGATTGTTTCCTTAATAAAATTTCAGAAAACTGTGAAAAATGGCCATCAAAATATCCCAGAGCCAAGGTTAAGTTATTCAAACTTGTCATTTGGCCGAATAACAATACAAAAATACTGTATTCTTTCATCTGGAGAAGAAAATTTGGAGACCGGGGCATCTCTGCAGCACTTTGGTACTTAATTATGATGCTGCCTTGTCACACATTTTATCTTTATCATAAAACTGCAGTTTCTGTGAGTTGGATTCCAGCTTGGACACAATTGCAGTAACATTTCAATTAATTGTGCAGCCCTGTAAAAATCAAAAATCGAATTTTGAAATTAATATAATCTTTAATCATGACACTAAACCACTAATGGCTGAGGATTGAGGACCGTGATACGAAACAAGCTCCAGATGTAGACGTTAAACTTGAACATGCAGTTTAAAGCTTATAGTTTATATAATTTTATCATTAATTCTCAAGGTCAAGGTCTGGTTCCAGCTTCTTAAAAGTAAGGATCTAATGCTTTTAACTGTTTTATATCATTGTAAATGTAATATCTTTGAGCTCTTTTGGGCTACTTTTTTATACTTTTCTGACATTTTATAGACCAAACAATAAATCTAGAAAACGCTGAATAATGACAAGAATCTTTCGGTGCAGCCCCTGGATGTGTTTCTGTTTGTTTGTGTGTCAAGACCATGTCCTCTGACTTCTAAAACCCCGTCACTATTTCATCAATTTGTATCTGGACATGAGTATTGGTGTCACACAACAGCGAGGCACGAGAACACTCTGCCAACAACAGCACTGACCCATACGGAGCTGCATATAGATTACAAGGCTGAAGACGTCAGGATCAAGTTCTCGTACTGCTGTGGCCTATGGATGTTTGTGTGTTAGACGTGTTTGTGTGTGAAAGAGATAAGGAGAGAAAGAGGGGCAGACAGTGAATGAAAATAAAGAGAGGAGGATTTTGTTACCGTGAGAGAGACACTAGACTACAACTTTTCAAGCAAAGGCCCGACCCAATGACCTGATCTGGCGCTGTACTCGGTTCGATTTGGGAGTATCTGTGCACTCGAAGCACCCATGAAATCCAAGAAATCCCATCAGGTAGCAGACAGGTTCATATCAGAGGCAAAGAACAATTCTTTAGTGTTTTTACTGTCTGATTACATCAGCTGGTATACTGTGTGTAAAATATATATCTCAAGATCTACTGTATGTCAGAATCTGCTCCAATATATAAGCTTTCATTTGTATGTGTGATTCCATCACATACACAATCCATCCAGTTAGCGATCGTGACAGCAGAGAGCCAGTGGCTCGGCCTTGTCATGTGAGCTTGGACCTCGCTCGCATAACCAGAAAAACATGCCTTGCTTGTATTTTTTTTAAACCAACCGCAATCTTGATTGGTAGCACTAAACCCAGGATGCAGCGAGGGTGCCCACGCCTGCAGAAAAGTGTCAGGGGAAACCCCACAAAAGACTCACTCTCTTTTCAGCTAGATGAAGGGAAACAACAAATAATAAAAGGAAAATAACATATTATATTATGATGTAATTTGTATTTTTCTTTTTCCTTTACTCTCTAAAATCTGATAGTCTTACGTATATATAACTATTGTATAAAGTTACTATGACGTCATATAAATGAAAGCTTGAATACAATTTAGCTTGTACTGAATTAAATAAAAGTGTGTCAGGGATTTTTAACTGGATGTAAAAGTAAAAGCACTTTTACTTTTACAAAAAAAAAGCACAGGAGAGTCCAGGACGTTTGATGTCAAAACCACAGACACACCTTTGTGTGGCATGTGTGTGTGTGTGTGTGTGTGTGTGTGTGTGTGTGTGTGTGTGTGTGTGTGTGTGTGTGTGTGTGTGTGTGTGTGTGTGTGTGTGTGTGTGTGTGAAAGAGAAGAAATTCAGCTAAATGTCACTGACAGATGTCTTTTCCCGGGGTTGGAGTGACTGGAGTACAGAGACTCTTTAGTCTTTAGTTGCATACTCTTTCCCCGTCTCTTACACACACACACACACACATACTCACACACATGAATATCTGACAGCACAGAAGACAGTTTCAGGACATCTACACCCACAGAGAAACATGTAAGCTCACAGGATGCCCTGCAAAAGCAAACGCACGCACTAAAACACTTCACTGTTCCCATGCTGTCAGTGATATTCCCATGAAAAATAACCATATTCCATGCTTTGGAAAGCAGATGGCAGGGATAAGTACTAGAAAGTGAAAGGGAGAGGAGGGGGTGAGTGAGGTAAACAGAGACTGGATGTGTGCATTATGGTGCAGTGCTGCTGCAGTGCAGAGAGCACGGGGGGTAGAGGGGGGCACATGTGTATCAACGTGCACTAGCGTCAGTGACAAATCCCTTACTCATACCACAGGGCTTATATCACTATACTGGCTGGTATGAATATGACGTAATACACCTGCTGTTCACATACATGTACTCAAACACACATGCATTAAAGCATTTGTGGGAAAGGACGAACCTCTTCCACTGACTCGGTTTTATCCCCCTGACACCCTAACAGCGCTAAATTAATCTCCAATCGTAGCCTCACCTGAACCTCTCAGCTGCCTCCTCTCAAAATAGAAGTTCCCTCATTTCATACTTTCGGCGCCACGGCTGATGAAATGACAAGACGACAAGAGCACAACATTGTTTCTCAGTCTCGGGTCAATGAAGGTCAGTCAGTGACAGGTTGACCAACTTTGACGTCTCAATCTACCAGAAAAGAAGATGGACTGACTCAAGATTCCTTCCACTGTAAAGGTCAATAGAGGTGACGATCTAACCAGCTGATTTTCATATGGAAACTGGTTTCTGCACTTTTGTGTGGAACTAGTGAAGTAAATAAAGTAAGGTAAATTAAAGACATACTGATGTAGAGATGTTTATCATCATGTAGATTTAGGCCCTTTTACATACCTATCTGAGTGCGAATGAACGAATGAACTGAGCAACAACAAAATAAAAACAATGGTGTTGTTCAATTAGAAAATGAACTGGAATTGTACAATAATATTTAATTTAAAAAATGATGTAAAATGCCTTTCTTGTGTTTTCAACTACTGGCAAGAATTCACAATAAAACATGGTTTGTGCAGTTTATCTTTAAGTCTCTTGAGAAAGTCAATATATTTTTTAATTAAAGGTGCAATACGTGAGAATTGGCCACCAAATAGTGGGCAACAAATCACCGGATTTTGCACCGGACAACTGCTACTTGCTTCTAAATGCTGCTGCTGTTAGCTAGGTAGCTCAATTAGCCATACAGCTAGCAGTACGGGCTGTGCAAGCTTTGTGTTGTTTTTTACGAAAACAGGTTCAAGACATTTTGTTAGTTATGCTAGCTTAACATTTGCAAAAGTTATTGGAGATGAGAGGACTCTGCAGTTTGGTGTGTCAGCTAGCTTGCAGCTAGTAATAGCCCACTCATCCTTGTGTTTATTTATAGCTCAGTTAGCTAGTTAGCACTCATATGCACCACAGTCAGTTCACACCCACAGTGAGCTAACCCATGTTGCTCTGACAAGACAAATCTTCACCGATTTTGAGCTTTCCTTTTGACAGCTGGCTAATTTTCAAGCTAGGTTTCAGGCTAAACCAAAAATAGCATCTCTGTGCCCATGTCAGGGCAGATTGAAGATGACAAGATCTCATATAGAAAACAGTGCTGACAAGTTGTTCTACATTTTCATTTGTTTGTTAGCAACAGCAGACTGTCCTGGGCACAGAGGCCACACATGCAAACATGAACTATTAATTTAATCCTGCTGATCTGAGCCTGTCTAGACAGCTGATGTCAATGTAGTGTTTGGTGTCTCATAAATTTAGTTTCATTTTTATGTAAGCTTCTGACCCAGATGCTTTGTTTTCCTCCCAGAACTTGCATGCCAACAAATAATGATCACAGAATTCTAATGTAAAAAAAAAAAAACTTGTGTTGTTGTTGTTAACTCCTGCAGGTCTGAATTTTTGAAGCTGAATACAGTCAGGGGTTTGACAAGCTGCTGACAGCAGCCTTGGCCTACTTCTACACTGGAGTCACGTTACTGGCTGTGTCACCCTCACCACATAACCACACACACACACACAGGACTGCAACGCACCGCCTCAAACCTCATTTGTGCCCCCTCTGACTACAGTACCCCCTACCCAACATCACATTACAGACCCCCCCCCCCACTTGCATCCTGCCTCGGGGGGGAGGACTCTGCTTGTGTGTGTTCGTTTGTGCGTCTCCTCCCCCTTATAGCCCCCTGAGGCCTTTACCCACAAGGGAGCGGTGAGCCAAACAGGAGATAGAAAAAACTAAAAGAGAGCGTGCAAGGAGGCGATACAGATCCTCTTAATGCACCGTGTGTGGGTGTGCTTTTTTTGTTTTCTTTACAGATATCGACGTGACCACAAGCTGTCTGTCACATCTCTCCGATCAGAACAAAAACACGACCCTAAACATGCCTCTGCATTAGCTCGAACCTCATTATGAACACACACAAGAGCCGATTTAAAGCAGCTAAATGCACAAATAAATGACAACTGAGGTTTTCATCTCGTAAAAAACACAAACAGGTTTGACAACAAGCGAAAAGGGTCATTGTTGCCTGCACAGACATGTACAGGACCCAAAGGCCTAAAGATGTTCAAGTTTTAACCCAGCCCACACGTCTAATGGAATATTCCACTGTAGAGCTGACACACCATGGCCAAACACACTCCTAATACACACACACACATGCATGGTGCTGATAAAGGCCAAAGCGTCTGCATCACCAAACTGCTTGACCTGCATCTCCCTCGCACACCCACACACACACACACACTCACACCAGTTTAGTTGTAGATTAAAATCTAAATCTAAAAAAATGTGAGAATACATGCTAATTATCATGCAAACAGACCACCAAAGAGCAGCAACGATGAGATACGGAAATAATCCGCTTATAATTATTGCAGGAACATTTTTAATAAAGTTCTTGTCGCAGCATTGCTCAGGCTTGGCACTGGCACAGCTATAACCACAGAGGAACATCTTGTTCTCTATAATTTCCTGTTGTCAAGCTGGTGAAAACAAAACACGGCAATTATTTCACGAGAAGTTGTTATGATGGGGCGGGAGCTGAAAGTCAAGTTTTTTCTCTTGTTTTGTTCCATGTTGTTTCTCTGTCAGAGCTGGACAGGAATGAGGATTGGCACATGGAACTAATTTAGCTTCGGGTATGACACAAAGCAAACTGTGTCCAACGATTTCACCAAACCTTCGGCTGAACACTCCAGCAGACGTTGCCTATAAACTGCAAACACACACAGACACATTGTCTGTCTGACAGCTGGCAACGCGCCAGGAGATCCGTGCCAACAAGGCCTATGGCAAACTAACCTGAGGGCTCCTCAAAAAACTGGTGTTGATGGTTTTTCAGCCAGCATTGCATTGCATAACAGTGTGATTAAACTTTGATGAGATTAAACAAATATAGTTTGTTGCATGAATGAGAATCGTTTCATGGGTGCTGCAACAATAAACATTTTAGCCCTTGAGGCTAACGTTAGCTAGCATGCTACTGTGGACTGAAACGTAAAATCTCACCCCCGGTTCTCGCTGAAAAAACACAAACCCATTATGACCACGTCTCCTCACTCATCCACACTCGTTTAACTTTCTGCTTTTATGTTTTTTCCTCACTGCAATGCGCTGCTAAAGGAAGTTGTTGCACCATGCTAATCTCCAAATGTGTGTACGTCGGCTTCCCCTTGAGTTCATGTGAGATAGATACAGACAGACAGATAATCTTTGTTTATCTACGTATTGTGTAATGTATCAGTAGCTTTTGACTGACTATAAATAATATTATTTTTGTCAATGTGATGTTATGCTTGGCCTCAGGCAGGCTGCGGTGACTCATCCCTGACTTTACCAAAAACTTGTCGTAAATCCCCAAAACGCATCCAAAACACAAACCAAAATCAAATTTCAAGGACCGGGCCACATGAACACGCAGAGTTGATTAAACCATTTGGTGGAGTGTTTAAACTGAACCACTTTAAAATACAACGAGTGCACATTCATGTCTTTGGGAGGTAGCGAGAAAACCTCGTCACTCAGGCTGCACTCATTCCCACTGAGAAACAAAACCCATATCAAGCCCGTTACAAAACGAACAGAGACAAAATATGAAAGAGGAACAAAACCTGACACACTAATACTGCTGCTCCAGTTTGATGTTGTGGATCAGGCACGAAACATTTAATGTGCTGAGGAGGAACACACACACTCCACCTAATGCCTCAGTTTGTATAATAATCTGCTTTCTGTGACCAACTTCTATTTGTAAAAATGCATAAAAAGGATGGCGTGTCTTCTTTCGGAGACGGAAAATCAGCTCAAAAGTGATAAAGTTTGTGCGTGAGTGCACGTCCATTACTTTGAGTGCAGTATTACTAACAGTGTTAATGACATTACTGGCACACAGCCAGCTGTCGTCTCTCCCCTTTTACCCTAGATACCTGACTACCTGTCTGTCTGCATAGCACCTTTCAGACAGTACAATCTGTAAACACTCCCATTTTACATAAACAATTGATAGATGAAAAAACTACTTTGATAATTGGTGGCTGTTTTTTTGTTTTTTTGTTTGGTCAGACAAAACAAGCAATTTGTAAATTATATAACCTTTTTTTTTACTGACCGAATGGTGATCCAATCGAGAAAATCAAATTTGGAATAGCGATTTTTCTATCATAGTTTCTCTGAAAATCTGCTTCCTTAGCACCAAATAACATTTATGAAACATTTTCTGTGCAGCTCAAATAAATAAATCTCAATAAGAAAGCCAATAAAAAGGCACACACAAGATTAGGTTTGTACGTCACTACATGGGGAGTGATGTACAAACTTTTACAAGAAGCTGTGGCTTGACAGTACGTTTGGGAAACACGTGATATACTGAACACATCTGGGACATTTTTAATGACAATATTGTATTTCTTTAAGATTTTTGTTAAAATGTGATGAAGGTATTCAAATGTTGGATTAGAGAAACAGGACATCACAATACAAAACTTGCATTAATTGACCTTAGGCCTCCGTTCATATTGTTCTCCCTAATTTAGATAATGCTGGAGTGGCAAATGTGACAAAGAGTTTTTTTGCGATCTACACAGGATACACTACTTTTATAAAAAAAAGAAAGAGGGCACGACATTGACTTCAAAATTAAACATGGCTGTGACAGGACTTGGAGAGCACGCCACAAACAACATTAAGTGCTGGTGAAACGCCCAACTCCTCCAGTTATTTAGAAGAAGCCTCTTGAGTCAGAGGTGAAACGCCTTCAGGGAACTGAAACAAGTCCAGCTGCCTAAGATGAAGCACTTAGAGTCACCATGAGCTGGACGACTGACAACCTTCCTCAACATTCCAGAAACGGTGACCTACCAACAAAATATCACAGGGTGCTGGTTACACTACCTGCCTTTCAGGTAGACAAACTACAAGGTCAACACAATACTACCTTTCAACATGCCATGAGGGATACGTAATGCATTCCATATGCCAGCAGTTAAAGGTAAACCCTCACTGTGACACAGCAAATACTTCAGATGTAGGGTGTGTGGTGTCTTTTATCCAGACAGACCTAAAGATGCACCACCAAAGGCAATTCTGACTCACTGCCAATGATCTCTCTGGTAATTTAATTGGCGTCAGGTTGTTTTGGGACATTTCCTCTTCAGGATGAGTAGGTGAAGATGGGAACAGTGATTGGAAAAAACCCAAAAAGACATTAGCGAGTCACTTTTCATGATTTGATTTAAAACTGCAAGGCAAAGTGACTTTGGAGAAAACTTTGATGACAGGCTGCAGCTTGTCCACTGAAGAACTGGCCTTAAAGTGCAGATGTTTTACACATCCGACTACTGCCCTTCAAGTAAAATCTTACCCTTACCATAACCTGGTGCATTTTAAGGGTTAAAACTGCAATAAGAGCCCTGCAGAAGTTTTCGGCTGCTGGTGCAGATCTATTAATAGCAGGGAGAATGCAGAGCAACTAGTCAGATTTACTGCTCCTTTAACAGGTATTGACACTCGCATTGTGTTTGAAACGGTCCAAAATCTGGGTCTTACTGGTGCTGGTTTTGCCAATCTTTCTACTTTGGAGTTGAACAGCATTGTTTCCCTCTCGTGTGATTATGAACGGACCTGTAAACAGGATTTCACACCTCCAAAAACTGCTCAAAAACACAGTCTCATGTGCCAGCTCATTGTTCTGTTCTGACAGCAATGACTCGCGGTACAAGAGTATGAACCTTCTGATACTGGCCAGCTGTTTTCTACACAAAGTACTTTGACCAGAGGTGACCTTTAACTGTTAATTTGATGCTAAAGAGGTCAAACAGAAATTGATTAAATGCCTCTCCACTGTTGATAAAACAGTCTCACAGCAAGGTCCATTTAGCAGCTGTTCTGGAGCCTTCAATCACACCACGTGATCTTCAGCAGATGGCAACCCAGTCTAATTAATCCGGACAAATAACACTACTTGCGGTGCATACGTTACTTCTTAACATCAACTTCTGTGGAGAGCAAATCCATCGTCAGGTGCCTTTCAGAAATCGTCTATACTTCATCATTGTAGTGACCAAACTGCATGGTTAGGTTTAGGAAAAGATAATGGAAGATAAAACATTAGGTTAGTTACAAGCTTAAGTTAAAACAAGTAAACACTGACTTTTGTTTCTACAGGTCACAAAGTCTTGGCTGAAGGTACTGCGTTTGTTTGGAACATTTGTCAACCCCAACCTCCCCCTCGATTGGAATTTCTCACCGATATGCATGGTATTTGGAAGCATCTGTTTCCTACAGAACTGAAACGCTCTATATGCGATTTCTGCCACTACGGGTCTCTCTGTCGAAACAAAACAAAAGATGTTTGCCGAGTGTTGTTTTGGGAGGGCAGAGCAGGCTAGCTCCAGAAGAAAATGTCAGGTGCAGAGCGAGACCTTCTGGAGGAATTGACTCCTGAAGACACATAGGATTCTGCTCTGATTCAGTTAAATTCAATTCAATTTCCATTTTCTGAGCACTCTCAATACTTTTCTTCCATAATGTCTTAAATTTTGAAACTGAAAGCTGATTCTTCACCTTGAACACTGCAGTTGGCAGAAATGACAACTCCATCTGCTGAAGAGGATCTTGTAATATAATCAAAAGGAGTTCAAGAGCTACTATGTGGACCTTGTGGGAGCTTGCTTAGTCAACTGCTGTTTCCAAGGTCGTAACTAACACTTCCAATGACGAGTTCAAACCACCTGACACAAACTATAGAATTCAAGAGGCAACATTGGAGCTCAAGCACTGTAAAAATGGAAACAAAAGTGGAACATAGGAAGAGAAACCAATAAGAGAGAATGACGAAGAAAGAAACAGCCTGAAAACAGAGAAACGGCAGGCAAGACTGGGAGGAGGAGAGCTGACAGAAGACGAGCAAACAGTGGAAAGTCTCTATTCTTAGAAGACGTTTTGTATTATTGACGACCTCTCAGGCTTAAGAGAGTATCTGCCTGTGTGTGTGTGTGTGTCTGTGTCTGTGTGTCCTCTAACTCAAAGCCAAGGCTAAATACAGTGCAGCCATCTGATATTGTCTTTGATAACAGTCTTCCACCATCAGAAAACCAACCAGACAAGCACGAGTTGCTGATATTCGCCACCCGAACAAACAAAACCGGCTGTACATTCACCACAAACATGTATTACAAGGAACAAGGAAGGAGTTAATCTACTTGTAACATCTCCTTTCAGTTTTTCCACAACATCAATGTTAGTCCTGAAAACAACTCTCCAGACTTGTGAAAGACTGTATAGTATCCTTACTGTACTCACATCACAGTCTGCTAGTTGGGTCAAAACATGTCAACAAGAAATGTATGTAAACAGCAGCAGCAACCTGTCGTCTTTTTCCCACAGCTGTTGAACACTACAACCACATTCCAACATCATTTATAGCTGCAACAAGTGTGTGTGTGTGTGTGTCTGGTCGCGATAAGGGAAGCCATTGATGCCATTGATGTAAGCGAGACGACAAACACACACACACAGTCCTGCTCTCTGATCAGAGGTGGGAAAACATAACTTGCTTACTCTTTTCTTCCCCCTCTTTCTCTCTCTCTCAGGTTTGTGTACAAAAACTTCACACCAGTAGGAAGTGGGTTATCTACACACAGGATCAGGGTTCAGGATACAAAGACGGATCACACAGCAATCCGTCTTTGATATTCTGAAGATTTGTGTTTGGTATTGTGGCTTTTATTGGACAGTGCTGCCAGTGAGTGAGGATGAAAGACTTTAGAGTAAATTGTAGGGCTGTCAACTATGGTTTTCAAGGCCTTGCGTTTGGCATTACGGTGGTCAACATCTTGGTTTTTTAGAGCCAGAAGTGACCATACTTGGACGTGATGCTGCAGCATATCCTGAGGATATCCTGATTGGATCTGACTGAGACACGAGGACACAGTGCGGTGGCAACTTGTCAATCACCATCAAGCCGCGCTCTAAATAATTCCACGCTTTATTCTCTATTTTACTCTAAATAGGAAAACAAAATGTACAAAGTGAACACCATGCTGTACTGAAGAAGACATAACACTAACAACTGAGACCATAAACTCGCTTGGAAACTGAGTATTGAGTTCAAAAAGCACGTCAGCCCAGCGTGGCAGGGATTTGCATTTCCATGACAACAGGGGTCCCCACTTGAGGGTGTGTCTTTAACTGATGACACACTTGTCTTGAATAGTTGGCAATGAAGCAGCTGTAAATAAATACTCCTCCTCCCCACAGTATTAATCAAGAATAGATAATATCTTTTTTTCTTTACCAAGTCATTATTTCTCATCATTGGTTTTAGGTGTTGGTCTCAGTCAATGTTACATTCACTGTCCGTAGTGGCTGCTTGTCGATGTCTGTTTTATTGTTATTTTAGAGTCTTGTATCGTGTGTTTTATTCCTCAAGAGCCACACCAGGGACAAGGACTGCAAATGAGCCATGTCCTATATGCATTGCATGTATTGTCCCTGTCAGGGAAAATGATTAATACAAAATAACGCGATTAATTTCCTACAAAGTCTTCACAATAAAAGTCCCCTGTTATCAAATGCTTTTATTATGAATTAGCAAAATCAGGAAATGTTTTAACTTCCAAAACAGCTCCGGTGGAAAAGCCCCACTTGGCTATAGTGAGGGATGTCAGGGATGCATCTGCTCCCATAGAGTCTCACAAGCTTTTTGCGTGCTGAAGGGAAACAATTAACCCGACAGATCTGGAGTTGCACTGATTGTTGCCGGCTCACGGCAATTGTTTGTGTGTGTGTGTTCGAATCACAAATCAACCTCTTAAAACATCCATTTCAAAAGTATAAATCCCACACTAAACCTCAACTCTGTCTTCAATTATTCATCATTAATTTAGAGTGTGTTTCCGAGTGTTTTAATGGATGGATCTAGCAAGAGACTGCCCACAGTAGCGTGTGCAGTACATGTAGAGAGCATTACAGCAGAGATACAGGCTGCGTGCTTATGATCTTTGCATTATTGATATGTTGTTTATGGAAATGTGATCCAGCTCTCCATGCAAAGTATCAAAATATTTGTATAGATGCCGACAATCAAAAGCCTTCTTTTGTGTATTTATGCATTAGTCTCTGTTTGTATAACATCAGTGCATTTAGGTGCATCAGTGTTTGAGCTCATGTGACTATCTGCGTGTGACCAGTCGTGTCTGGCTACATATTGTGCGCTTGACTGTGCAATGACTGGTAATAACCCACTGCTTACTCAGCACCAGTTGATAGTCAGCACACATTTCATCAAGAGGAAGTCGATCGCTCTCACTTCAGCTGAAGCGGCCGTTCCGAAACCAAGACGGCATCGACAGCAAGAGGCTGACACAAAGAGATTGTTTAAGGAAGATGTCTGCACAGTTTGCCCTTTGTCGGCACACTGCACATCTACTCTGTATTGTTCTGCTCGTGCTGCTTGTGGTTTTCAGCAGAATAGAAACACCAATATAGACGACAGAGGAAGAACATCTGTTGATCATTTACATCTCTATTCGGGACTTTTTGTTGTGTTTCTGTGCGCACCAGGCAGCTAGAAAGTCGCCACAAAGTGGACTTTAAAATGTGCGTGAGTGTGTAAAAGTAAAAAAGGTACCTCCTCTTTAGTGTTTTTGTGTGCGTGTACTCACCAAAAGGCCTTGAAAGCTTCATAAATGTCGCTGAGACGTTGTCGTTTGGTCTAGGCTGCAATCTTAAGCCCTGCAGTTATACCTGAACACACACACAAAAACAACAGGTTAAGACCCAGCACACAGACACATCAGCAAGTCAGGTTGTAGGTCAACTGTAGGTTAAATCAAGACAGCAAATACGCACATACGCGCTTACTCTCTCGCGTGCACGAGCATGTCAGTAAATCAGCCGTTGCCAATAATAAATCAGCAATGCGATGCTTAAAGTCTCCCTGCCTTTGCATCGATCATTTGACGGGGCTGCAACAGTCCAACACAGAGATATTCACACACTATTGTACTCAGAAATGTCTGAAACATACTGTATCAGACACAATCAAATGGATGTACGTTTAGAAAGGAAGAATAATAACACACAACGTTTTCTGAGAGCAAAAAAAGGTGGAGAAGCTCGCTGACATTTACATAACTGCAACTAATGGCCGGTATATCATCATTTTTATCTGCTGGTGATTATCTGATAAATCAATGAATAGCTTGGTCTCCAGCGTGTCAGTGACTGATGAAACACAGCCTAACAGTTTCCTGAACACAACACAAGGTGACGCCTTCAAACTGCTTGTTTTGTCTGATCAAGAGTACGGTGGCCCTGAGAGTCAAAAAAACAAGAAGATTTCAGAAAACACAACATGTCAGTTTTCTGAGATGTTGTTGTTGTGTGTTGACCATCAGTGTCCACCGTATCAAGGGCCTAAAAATATAAAATCTTTAAAACAGCAAATGCTCACATCTAGGATGCTATAACCAGAGATTTTTTTATACTTTTGCTTCGGGAACAACTGTAGTAATCAATCAATCACTCTATAAAATTGATGCTGACTAATTTGAAGTTAAACTACAGGCTAAAAAGTGCCAGTTGCCAGTGAAACATAGCCTTACAATATCCCAAGCAAGCCGACCAAGAGCCTAAGATGCAAATATGTAATGATGAATTATGAAAAGCAGCAAATGCTCACATGTAGGACGCTAGAAGCAGATTTCGACTAATCTTTTCAGCCGTGAATAAACTTGTTTTAATATTAAAGTCAGCTAAAAAAATGAGGGACAATCCACACACAGCACAAAGTGACACCTGAGAATTGATTGTTTTGTCTGAAAACGAGAATAAAACGCAAATATATTCAATTCCTTATGAAAAAAACATTGAGAAAAGCAGCAAATACTCACATCTAGGATGCTTTAACCACAGATGTTTTGGTACTTTAGCTTAAGAAACTACTATGTTTTCTGTCTTGAACATAATTTCGTAATACTGGAGTCAAACTGCAGGCTGTGGCATCACACCTGCACGCACCTGCAGGCACCGATAATAAAAAAAAAATACTGATGATTAGCCAACCACAACGCAGGACGCTCCTCATATTTTCTTAATTTGTAATTGGCAACGCCACATTCCAAGCACAACAGTACCTGTTATGTCACAGGTGTGTTATTCACCACAGAAACTGCACCTCCCTGGTTAATAACCAAGTCATGATGCAAATGAAGCTTCTTCTTCTTCTACGAATGTCGTCAAACTCTGCACAACAACAACCCTGAGCTCTTGTGTTTTTAAACCCCTCTGTACCTGCTCTCGCTCGGAGATGCTAATTATACACTTTATAATTAGAGCGACCTAATTATGGAAACCGGACCTGTCCCGGGCTGTCTGCACCTCCAGCCTCTCCTCTCTCTTTTTTGTTTTTGACACAGGCCTCCAGAAACTACTGTAAATGCCCCCCGCCCCCCTCTCTCCTCCACCACCACCTCCTCCTCCTCCTCCTCTCTGCAGCAGCAACCTGAGATGCTGTGTACTCCGCCAGCCGGAGCCGACCGACAGCGGCTGCAAAATGTTTAATGTCAGTCCCCTCTCGTCGCCGGACAACGAGCTCACCTCGCCGGGTCGTGTCAGCCGCCGGCTCCGTGTCTGTGTCCGCTGAGCGGTCGGAGAGTCGCTCGGCTCTGCGGCAGCTTTTTGTTGCATAGGTTGTCCGCTGCTCCTGCAACTGAAGCCAGGGCTTTAAATACGCCTTTAAAGGAATATCTGTCGGAAGAGAGACGTAGCGCTGGCTTCCGCCGACGTCACGCTCATTTGCATAAGGGGGCGTGGCCGCGGCAGTGCCATACAAAGAAGCGGAGGGGCTGAATTTAAAGGGAAATACCGTCAAAAACATGACTCAGGTTTGAAATACATGAGCTTTACTCGAGTATTTCCATTTTCTGCCCTTTTATACCTTCACTCCACAGTGATAGAATGTGACCAAGTATATTTATTAAAAGACTTTACTACAATTTTCAGGCACTTTTTCTTTACTTGAGTATTTTTATTTTCTGCTACTATACTGTATACTTCCACTCCACAGTGATGGAATGTCACTAAGTACATCTACTCAAGTACTTTACTTACGTGCAGTTTTCAGGCACACATAGCCCTACATCACTTGAGTATTTCCTTTTTCTGCTACTTCATATTTCCTCTCCACAACATTTTGGAGGCCAGCACTGCAGCATACCTTTCACTCAATACATTTATTTTATAACTTTAGTAACTATAATCAGATTGTAAACAAAGTATTACTTAATCAGTGTGGTGGTGGAGAAGGTAATGTATTCTTCCTGCTCTTTCTTGAACATAAAAACTTTGTTGACTTTTGAGAATTTCCTTTTCTAACTCGTATGGGTTTTCTCTCTTTTCTGTTTTAATTTTGTTGTTCATGACTTTTTTTAAAAGCTTGTATCTTATTTGTTTCCTTTATCATACTGTTTGTTTTCTTTTGTGTTCACATGTTTGAAAATAAAAAAATACTTCATTAAATCAGTCGATCCATTCATTTGTAGACTGCTTGCTGCATCAGCGCCAAAGTATATTAGAATAATGGACGCTTCGCACATGCCTACATATTGTTGTCTTGAATGCACTGTATCATCAAATGGTTCTGTTCTCATTGCTGCTTTTGTGTCTCGATTTGTGGTTGTTGTCTTGTCATGTCCCTGATGCTGCTATTTTGAGCCTGTCTTGGCGAGGTCTCACTTGTAAAAGAGATTTATATATCCATGTGACTTCCTGGACAAAGGTTACATATTTTGACAGTTTGATCTGAGATGCATGAGCTGTGTGTTCAGAGGCCATGTTTTTCCCCAGCACACATGTTTTGGTCTAGATGCTCCTGAATGATATCTAGTGGTAGTGAATGTTGCATGTTTTACCTTTAAATACGTTTTTTTGAGCCCTTACACATGGCCCAGAGTCTCATGGCAATATACTACATGAATATAGTACTTAATAGCCATTCTCAAATTACTTAAATACTATATTATAATAATTATTCATATCAGTAAACATTCCTTCTTTTATACCTTTATTTATTTCAACCTTTTAGTGTAAGATTAAAGTTGAGTTTAAGATAAAATCATATTATGAGCCCTATAGAAATAAGCTGCAGGCCTCTAGATTATTCCACATTTGTATGTATTAGCTGGAAATATATTAGATTGCTGCCACTTGATTGAGTGTGTGTGTAATGTAAACACAACATAAACCAAACAAGGAGCTGCAACATTACGTAATAATGCAGTTGCCACACAATGTTAGTTCTGTTCACCATCTGTGTTAGTGGCGGTGCATCTGGTGAAATTATGGTCTGTGGTCTCTGGGCGGTTGGCTAACACGTGGCAAGGAACTAATAAAAATAAAAACAGATTGAGGAAGTGACTGAGAATTTTTTTTTGCCAATTCTTTTCTCAGTTGATAGTTAATATAACCATGTATCATCTTCAGCAAAAACAGTAAATTCTTCAAAAAACTCCAATTATGAATCAATTATCAAACATTTTTAATATATAAATGTTTGAATCACCGACTCAGTTCTCATTAATGGAATCAATCATGAAGCTGATCACACAACAAACCAGCTCAAAAGTGCATTGTGCTTTAAAACACACTTCAGTAGTTAGTATGAAGCCAACAAACTTCCATCCTCGCAGCTCACCCTGTGATCTTAAATGTATTTCACCTGTGTGTTTGTTAAAGTTATACTGTGCTTGATTTGTCGGTTGCTGTTTGTTAACACACCAAGTGCAGCGAGCGATTCTGGGGAAAGAGAGCTCGCAGTTGTGAAATAGCTCATAAAAATCAGTTTGTAAAACACAAACAAAGTTTAATCTTTAGGATTCGTCTACATGGACACACATTTTCCACTTTAAACTCATGCTGAGTCACACAAAATGGACAATCCATGCCCACGTACACAAATGCTACAGATTAAATCTGTCACTATCTGACAAACTGCCATGATACTGGGTCAACTTCATTCAAAGAAAAAAATTGTTTTTGTTTACACACTGTTTGTTCCCTTGTGCTGCTGCGTCTGTTGAATTTCTCCCACGGGGGATCAATAAAGGTTCATCTTATCTTATCTTAAATGTACGAAAGTGGTGCTTTTGTGTCACTTCTTACAGCACACTGCCACTGTGAAGGTCACTTATGGCTTTTCAGTTAAATGCTACAAACCTGATCACTCCAATCCAAATGAATCAACCTTTATGAAATGTGCTGGTTTATACAGTTGCTGCTATGTGTCTTTTTATTGTTTACCTGCCCGACAGATGCAAATTAGCTGCTGGCTAACCCTGGGGCAATTACTTCTAATTGTGTGCCGCCTCTGTTAAAATAAACGATGAAATAAGAAAAACATAGATAATAAGATTCGGTAACAGCAAATTATGTGTTTGTTTGCCTGTGCGTGTGTGTTACGGGTTAGACAGGTCTGGAAAAACAAGAGACAAGACAAATCTACTGACATTTCACCTGCGGAGCACTGTACATACTTGAAGCTCTAACAGATGTGAGGCACCTCCAGGGTGCATCCCTCCGTAGGCGATGGCGCCGGCCAAAAGACTGACACAGACACAAATATGAAGAAACAGAAATAATGGGCCACTTAAAGAGCAACAGAGAACTGTCAAGATGTTCACAAGTCCATAAAGTTTTTGTTTACATAACTAAAATTATATAATCATTCTAAAAGCTATTCAAAAATAGTCCCCAACAACTTTACTATTTCCTCCTGTTTGAATAATGTTAGCCAAAAACTTCAGTGCCCAGCTGTTTTGGGAAATTGCTGTGACTATAGTGAATTACCGAGACGTGCAGAAACATACCACTTTCTGTTTAGGATATTTGACATGAAATTATTTGGTATTTGTCGTTTAGTGTTAAACTCTTAATAGTTAATAATTAAAGATCTTTTTCCACAAACTCTATCTTTCATTTTTTTGTTTGTTTGTTTGCAAATTTCACTGATTTTTTTAAAAATATGTGACATTTCTGTGAAGTTTTCAGCGGCTTTAAAGATTTATATCCTCCTCATTAGAAATAAATAGGTTTGCAGCTGAGAGACGAAGACAGTGAAGGGAAACCAGAAACTGCATTGTGAATTTTGGTGTCTTAATGGCACTTATTGACAGGAAGAATAATATAGAATAACACCAGTGTCGTCCTTCGATGAGAAGAAAAACAAACGTTGTAATTTTGTCTTTTGTTTCTTTCTAAGCAACAACAAAGACTTAGAAAAACAACCAGTGAAAATGAAGTGGAACTATCTTCATGCCTCCGTTGACTCGTTACTGCTTCACCACTGATGAGTTTTGTGCCGGGTTGCAGCACAAACAATGCTTGTGTTTTTATTCCCTCTTAAATAAAGCTCACGCTTCCAGCCTGTAATAGTTTACGGATTAAAGGAAACTGATAGAAAACAACTTATCTTCCACCGCGGCCTAAGCATGACTCGACCTGCATGGTGAGAGATTAACAGCTGCTTATGGCTTTATGTAACAAAACAATGTACAGCACACACACACGCACACACACACACACACACACACACATCATCTTAAGTACTCAAAGAGCGTTTCAGTGCAGCGTTGTATTAAAAACACCTTGACTGGCTCCACAGGGAGGTCAGAGGTCATTCACAGAGCAGCAGCCCAGCAGGGACTGAGTGTTTGGCTCAGTGTTTGAACACCTGACGAGGGTGGAACCAGTGTGTTTTAGCTTTATGTTGTAACCTCAACACCCTGCTACCCAGGCAGAAGAAGCAGGAGTCAAAACAGCTTCCATGCTTTGCCAAACAATTTCTTGCTTCATCTTCTAAAATATGATGAATTGCTGATTTTCTTTGACATGTACGAATAAAAACTAAATACTCTGGCGTGTAAGACTGATCGTCAGATGAAAAAAGGACTTTGAAGATGCCACCTCGGGTTTGAAACGATTATGTTTCGCTATTTTCTTACATTTTATAGACGAAACTGTTTATCACTTAGCCAAGAAAGTAATTGGTAGATGAACAGATTAAGAAGATGTGAAACTGACCGTTCATCGACTCTCAGCAGCAAACCTGCTCCTCCCACTCTAACTTCTCTTGGTATAAAACAGCACCCTCTTCTGGTAAAGTGTAGGAAGTGCAGAAGAATGGGGCTGGAGTTCAATTCTAACTCAACTAGAGAAAGTAATTTGCATACAGCATGTTGTGGGACGGAAACAGTAAGTGGTAGAAGTAGTTGTTACGGTAGGGTTGTTCTGTAGACCCAGAATGCAGAGAACTACGGCCACATCTGGCCCACACAAGACATGTCCGGATGGACGTTATGTTGGAAAGACATAGTATGGGGAGCATTTCTAATTGGCAAGACATCGGAGAGAAGTCAGCAATTTTGGTCGACATCTCGTTATGTGATGGCATATGTGACACCTTGAGTTGTTCTGATTTGAATTTGGCCTACTTCTTTCATTTCTTCCATTTCCTCAGTTGAAAATTGTCCTGGTTATGCAGTTAGTCCAGTCAAATGTATTATTATTATTATAAATGTTGTTATTATTATTATTATTATTATTCTGTACGACACTATGGCTATTGCATAAGACTCAACGTTAATTTGAGCTGAAATTTCTGGGTGAATGCAAACACTAGTTTTACAAATCATTTCATTTCCGTCATTTTTGACTCTACAAAGACAAATCACAGCAATTTATTTTTCCCTCACCGGTTTTACCTTTAGTTTTCCAGATTTTCATAATCATTTTTTTAATTATTTTTTTTTAAAGGCGAATGCCAATGGGTGAACCGGAGCACCTGGTGAAAACCCGTACAAAAATCCAGGGAACAATGGTACTCAGAGATCCCCCCTCCATGAACGGTCCATTCTCCACATCGTTATTTATGTATTTTGGGGAGCATTTCTAATTGCCAATATATTGGAGAGATGTCAGCATTTTGGGGGAAATTGTCCTGGTTATGCCGTTAGTCCTGTCTAAAAGGGACGCATAGCGTTCATGTTGTACATGTTGTAGTTTGCCAGGACACTGTGAGAGATAAGTGTGCTTGCAGTGCTGAGGCCAACACTCAAACCTACTTTCAGTACACCTTTAGCACAGCGGCGCCACAAACTACTGGCGTGAACCTCAGCAGCTCTGGGTTCTGCAGCTGGACTCGCCAGGAGGTCGTCATCGCTCAGCTTCTTAGATGAGCCTGGTTTTTCCGTATTTTCAGCCAAAAGCCTACATTCCTGACTGACATTCTCAACACCAGCCAATATCGCTTCTTCCTGCCTTTTCTCTAGCTGGTGTTTAAGTTCACAGACTGTTTGTTTCACGTTGGTTCTTTCGGTGTAAAGCTCCTCTACCAGTTGCTGATTGTACTCAATGTGACGGCCTTGCTTTTGTATAAGCTCATCTTTATCAAAGATTTGTTGCTCAGCCTCATTCAGTAGGCACTGAAGCTCATGCACAGCCATTTTCAGGTTTTTGTTCTTTTCGTTTTGGCTCTTTGTCAGAGACTTCTGTTGAGACAGCTCATCAGCCATGCTGTCATGCTGCTGCCTAAGAAAGTTTTCATTTTTCTTAAGATCACGCACTGTGGCCATCAGCTGTTCAATCTCTGCCTGGTTTCTCTCCTTTACACCTTCAAGTTGGTCCCCCTTAGCAGTGAGATAGCTGACCTGCTCGTTCAGACATGCCTCTTTGTTCTGAAGACTCTGCAGTTCCACCTTCAGTCTTGCAATCTCTGCTTGTTTCTGCTCCATCAGAGATTCAAGTTGGGTCACCTCAGCAGTCAGACTCTGGATCCCCTCATCTGTTATTTTCTGATTTACCCGCAGAACATGAACTTTGTCATTCATGGTAGATTCAAGCAGGGTCATCTTCTCAGTGACTCTTTTATTCTGCATGTTCAGAGAATTTGCACGGTCCTGCAGTTCCTGCACTGCTGCCAAAAAGCTTTTGCCCTCAGTCTGCATCGTCTGTTCAGGGAGTTCAAGTTCAGGCACCTTACTGGTGTTTGCTTGCTGAGCCTGCTCTGCACCACACTTAAGGTCTGCTTGGTTTTCCTCATTCAGACTCTCATATAGGGCCTCTTCAGCAATGAGATTTTTTACCCGGCCATTCAAAATCTCCTCTTTGGTCTTTGTACCTTTTAAGTCCAACTGAAGCACGCTTACATCAGATTTGAGCCTGGAGTTCTCAGCCTTCGTATCTTCTAACTCCGACTGAAGCGCAGCAACTTGTGATCTGAATGACTCCAGCATTTCCTCCCTAACGTCCAACCGACCATGAGAAGTTCTAGAGGGCATGTCCGGCCAAGGAACTCTTTGAGACACCAGTGATTCATGTACATCTACCATCTCTAACACAGAGAGGCGCCTCGATTCCACTGGTGACAGTGAATGGCACCCAGCAGAAGATGTGGTTTGATACATACTTAATAATTCAGCTGTTGCAAATGACAAAATCTAACGATAGCAGCTTAATAAAGTTGATCAGCTCAAATAAATGTTAAATGTATCAGGCTTATATAATATAGAAAGAGCAGAAGAGTGATGTCATCCGTGCCTTTGATGTCTGGTGACATCATCACAATAAAAGGCAGATGAAAGAACTTTCTATTCAATATTTACTTTTAAGAAATAGAAAAGAAGGCCTAATAATGATTTAATTGCACACATGCTGTTAAACGGTGACGTAATGTGTTGACAGACAGAACAATTCTGTTATCTATATTTATTAAAGATAAATTTAAAAATGTGTATTGTCACTTAATGGTAAAATAAATGAAATGCTGTCACGGTTTCTTGCATTCTGTTTTTGTATTTAAATCGTTGAATTTAATGAAAGTTTAACGAAGATGCTGAACATGCGACTCTTTGATGTGCATTAAAACTTTAAATACATCTTTAGAATATCTGTCGGAAGAAGAAAGCTAGCTTCCGCCGAGGTCACGTTCATTTGCATAAAGGGGCAGGCCCAGCTCAGGTTTGAAGTACATGTACTTTACTCGAGTATTTCCCTTTGCTGCTACTATATACTTCTACTCCACAGTGATAGAATGTAACTAAGTACATACTCCTCAGTAGCAAAACATGGGAGAATAGAAACTGCATTGTGGACAGTGCTGGTCCAAGCCTTTTGGGGGGCCCTAAGCAGAATTTGATTTGGGGCCCCCCTCCCACCACCGCGGAGTCACCTGTGCTTGACAATTATTGACACAAATGTCACACTATAATGTTACATTATAAATTGTATAAATACAGTGACGGATTCTGAACTACTGTCCCCCTGAGGGATACGTCCTATTTTGTCTCATGGCTTAACATTACCGTCACTTCCAACTGACTCTAATAAGACGATTGAACTTGATGCAGTGTCTATGCGCGCGAATTGTCTATGCACGCGAGGTGACTAGTTTATGGCCATAACTCAAACACTGGCAGACACAGCAGTTGTAGGCAGGCATATTGATCATGAAATCAGAATGATTTTGTCTTGAATTATTTATTCATTTATGTCACTTGTTTAATTTATTTAATATGTGAAAAAAAAATGGACAGCTGGGGGGTCCATTCTCCACATTATTATTTATGTATTTTGGGGAGCATTTCTAATTGGTAAGATATCGGAGAGACCTCAGCATTTTTAGAAAATTGTCCTGATTATCCAATTAGACCTGTCAAATTATATTTAATATATTTATTTTATTAATTAATTATTATTATTATTATTATTATTATTATTATTATTATCATTATTATTATGTTCAACACTATGGCTATGATTTGAGCTGGAATCTCTGAATGGAAGCAAACAGCACTAGTTTTAGAAAATTGTTGTATTTCCGTCATTTTTGACTCTACAAAGACAAATCACAGCAATTTATTTTTCCCTCACCAGTTTTACCACTAGTTTTACAGATTTTCGTAATCTTTTTTTTATTTTTTAAAGGCAAATGCCAATGGGTGAACCGGAGCACCCGGTGAAAACCCGTACAAAAATCAAGGGGAACATTGGTACTCAGAGATCCCCCCCTCCATGGACGGCTGGAGGGTCCATTCTCCACATTGTTGTTTATGTATTTTGAGGAGCATTTCTAATTGGCAAGATGTTCAGAGAGATGTCAGTATTTTTAGAAAATTGTCCTGGTTATGCAGTTAGTCCTGTCAAATTATATTTAATATATTTATTTTATTAATTAATTATACTTTTTTTATTATTATTATTATTATTATTATTATTATTATTATTATTATGTTCAACACTATGGCTATGATTTGAGCTGGAATCTCTGGATGGAAGCAAACAGCGCTAGTTTTAGAAAATTGTTGTATTTCCGTCATTTTTGACTCTACAAAGACAAATCACAGCAATTTATTTTTCCCTCACCAGTTTTACCTTTAGTTTTCCAGATTTTCGTAATCATTTTTTTTTTTTTAAAGGCGAATGCCAATGGGTGAACCGGAGCACCCGGTGAAAACCCGTACAAAAATCAAGGGGAACATTGGTACTCAGAGATCCCCCCTCCATGGGCGGCTGGAGGGTCCATTCTCCACATTGTTGTTTATGTATTTTGGGGAGCATTTCTAATTGGTAAGATATCGGAGAGATGTCAGCATTTTTAGAAAATTGTCCTGATTATGCAGTTAGTCCTTTCAAATTATATTTAATACATTTATTTTATTAATTAATTATACTTTATTATTATTATTATTATTATTATTATTATTATTATTATTATTATTATTATTATTATTATTATGTTCAACACTATGGCTATGATTTGAGCTGGAATCTCTGAATGGAAGCAAACAGCATAATTTTTGACTCTACAAAGACAAATCACAGCAATTTATTTTTCCCTCACCAGTTTTACCTTTAGTTTTCCAGATTTTCGTAATCATTTTTTTTTTTTTTTAAAGGCGAATGCCAATGGGTGAACCGGAGCACCCGGTGAAAACCCGTACAAAAATCAAGGGGAACATTGGTACTCAGAGATCCCCCCCTCCATGGGCGGCTGGAGGGTCCATTCTCCACATTGTTGTTTATGTATTTTGGGGAGCATTTCTAATTGGTAAGATATCGGAGAGACCTCAGCATTTTTAGAAAATTGTCCTGATTATCCAATTAGTCCTGTCAAATGTATTCTTATTAATATCATCCATATTATTATTATTATTATTATTATTATTATGTACGACACTATGGCTATGATTTGAGCTGGAATCTCTGAATGGAAGCAAACAGCACTAGTTTTAGAAAATTGTTGTATTTCCGTCATTTTTGACTCTACAAACACAAATCACAGCAATTAATTTTTCCCTCACCAGTTTTACCTTTAGTTTTCCAGATTTTCGTAATCATTTTTTTTTTTTTTTTTAAAGGCAAATGCCAATGGGTGAACCGAGCACCGGTGAAACCCGTACAAAATCAAGGGGAACATTGGTACTCAGAGATCCCCCCTCCATGGGCAGCTGGAGGGTCCATTCTCCACATTGTTATTTATGTATTTTGGGGAGCATTTCTAATTGGCAAGACATTGGAGAGATGCCAGCATTTTTAAAATTGTCCTGGTTATGCAGTTAGTCCTGTCTAAAAGGGACGAGGTACTCCAGACTCTAGGCTGCAGACGGGGTGCCCATGTTGTACATGTCACAGCTGGCCAGGTTAACGGAAGAGAAAAGCACCTGCAGTGAAGAGGCCAACACCCAAACCTACCATCAGTACACTTTTAGCACAGCGGCGCCACAGACTACTGGTCTGAACCTCAGCAGCTCGGGGTTCTGCAGCTTGGTCCCCCTTAGCAGTGAGATAGCTGACCTGCTCGCTCAGAGACGCCTCTTTGTTCTGAAAACTCTGCAGTTCCACCTTCTGTCTTTCAATCTCTGTTTGTTTCTGCTCCATCAGAGATTCAAGTTTGGCCACCTCAGCAGTCAGATTGTGGATCCTCACATCTGTTAAATTCTGAGTTGTCTGCAGAAAAATAACTTTTCCCCTCAGCTTTCCATTTTCTGCCTCTTTTTCGTTCATGGTAGATTCAAGCAGGGTAATTTTCTCAATAATGTTCTTATTCTGCATGTTCACACTGTCCTGCAGTTTCTGCACTGCTGCCAAAAAGCTTTTGTCCTCAGTCTGCGTCGTCTGTTCAGGGAGTTCAAGTTCAGGGACCTTACTGGTGTTTGCTTGCTGAGCCTGCTCTGCACCACACTTAAGGTCTGCTTGGTTTTCCTCATTCAGACTCTCATACTGGGCCTCTTCAGCAATGAGATTTTTTACCCGTCCATTCAGAATCTCATCTTTGGTCTTTGAATCCAAGTCCAACTGAGGCACGCTTACATCAGACTCGAGGCTGGAGTAGTCCGCCTTCGTATCTTCTAACTCCAACCGAAGCTCTCCAACTTGTGATTTCAAAGACTCCAGCATTCCCTTCCTAACCTCCCCCCGAACACAAGAAGATGTGGAGGGCATCACTGGCTGAGGAAAACTTTGAGACACCAGTGACTCATGAAAATCTACCATCTCTGATACAGAGGGGCGCTTCAGTCCCAAAGGTGACTGCAAATCGCTCCGTCTACATGTGGAATACATACTCAATAATTCCGCCGTTCACAGCCTCTCAAATGAGAAAATGTATGTAAGTAAATCCCGTGAAGATGAAAAATTACCCTTGTCTGTGATTATTTATCTGCTCTCACAAAATGGCAGCTTAATAAAGTTGACCAGCTCAGCTCATGTTATTAAATGTATCAGGCTTATATGATATTCCAGAAGAGTGACATCATCCATGTCTTTGATGTCTGGTGACATCATCACAATAAAAGGCAGATGAAAGAACATTCAATTCAATATTTAAAATACTGAACAGAATGCTGAAATATGACATCACAGTAATTTGCATAAAGGGGCGGGGTCACATCAATGGTATACAAAGAGGGAGGGGCTGAATTTAAAGGGAAATACCGTCAAAAACATGCTGTTATAGAAAGAACATTCAAACTACTCAGCTAAGGTTTAAAGTACATGTACTTGAGTATTTACATTTTCTGCTACTTTATACTATTTTCTGAATGTTAATTGACAACATAAAGTTGATGGAACACAAGACGCGGAACTCGTAAGTGCGGAAGTGCAGTGCATGGACAGTTGATGGCGTGCACACAACAAAAAACATGGGATGGCTGAGCGCAACAGTCAACCGGCACCCTCTGCACCCTAAGCATTTTGGCTTATAATAATAATGATACATTTTATTTATATAGCGCCTTTCAAGGTACCCAAGGACACTTTACAATGACAGGAGACTTAACAGTAATGAAACAAAGAATAAATGGATAAACACAATAAATACAATAAGATAAAGAGATAGGAAAGTTGATTGATGGGGCTGGACCTAGAGCTGATAGGCCTTATTAAAAAGATGGGTTTTTAGGTCTTTTTTGAAGGTCTCCAGAGAAGTCTGTTTGCGGATTTCAGCTGGGAGAGTGTTCCAGAGAGTGGGGGCTGTCACACAGAAGGCTCTGTTGCCGAGGGTTTGAAGTTTGGTGTGAGGGATGGAGAGCTGGTGTGTGCCTGATGAGCGTAGGGTCTGAGATTGGGTATAGGGGTGGAGGAGGTCAGAGAGATATTGGGGGGCAAGGGAATGGAGGGATTTATAGGTCAGAAGGAGAATTTTGTAAGAGATGCGTGATTTGACTGGGAGCCAATGAAGGGTGGGGTGATGTGTTGCCAGGGCTTGGTGCGGGTGAGGACCCTGGCAGCAGAGTTCTGCACATACTGGAGCCTGTCCAGGGTTTTGGAAGGGAGCCAAGACAGGACTCCATTACAGTAGTCCAGGCAGGAGGTGATGAAGGCATGGATGAGGGTCTCAGCCACAGGTTCGGAGAGGGAGGGCCGGAGTCTGGAGATGTTTTTCAGATGATAAAAAGCTGATTTTGTTATGGATTTTATGTGAGATTGAAAGGATAGTGTGGAATCGAGGATGACACCCAGGTTGCGGACCTCCGTGGATGGGGAGATAGAGCAGCCGTCCACATCCAGGAGAAGATCTCCAACCTTCTGGAGCAGCGCTTTTGATGCCACAACCATGAGCTCTGTTTTACTGGTGTTAAGTTTAAGTAGATTTGATGTCATCCAGAGTTTGATATCCTGGAGGCAGTTGACGAGTGACTGTGGGGGTAGCTGGGTGGATGGTTTGATGCAAAGATATAACTGAGTGTCATCAGCATAGGAGTGAAAGTTTAGACCATGTTTGCGAATAATCTGACCAAGGGGGAGCATGTAGATGGTGAAGAGGAGGGGTCCAAGCACAGAGCCTTGAGGCACACCTTGGTTGACTGGAGCTGGGGTGGAACTGGAGTCTCCGATGGTGACAAACTGTTTTCTGTTTGTTAAATAGGACTGGAACCAGGAGAGTGCTGTACCAGTGAGGCCAAGGTAGTCAGATAGGCGGGTGAGGAGGATGGTGTGGGAGATTGTGTCAAAGGCTGCAGAGAGGTCCAGGAGGATCAGAATACTGATGTGGCCAGAATCGGCAGCGATGAGGAGGTCGTTGGTGATCTTGATGAGGGCAGTTTCTGTGCTATGGCGTGCCCTGAAACCAGACTGAAGGGGTTCTACAGGCACCCTTTTCATTTCCTGTTGGTTCTTTGCAAAGCTGGGATGTTTGATGGCCAATGTAACCTTCCAGTTGACTTGCCACATTTCTTTCATTTGTTTTATTAATTAAATATATTGGAAGTAAGTTAAGTATGGATCATTACAAATACTTTGCTTTGAAAGCACCAAGTAGTCACACAGTGAAACAAAATGAAAGCAAACAGCACTACTTTTAGTTTCGTTGTATTTCCGTCATTTCTGACTCTACAAGGACAAATCACAGCAATTTATTTTTCCCTCACCAGATTTACCACTAGTTTTCCAGATTTTCTGATCTTTTTTTACATTTTTTTTAAAGGCGAATGCCAATGGGTGAACCGGAGCACCCGGTGAAAACCCGTACAAAGTCCAGGGAACAATGGTACTCAGAGATCCCCCCCTCCATGGACGGCTGGAGGGTCCATTCTCCACATTGTTATTTATGTATTTCGGGGAGCATTTCTAATTGGCAAGACATCGGAGAGATGTCAGCATTTTTAGAAAATTGTCCTGGTTATGCAGTTAGTCCTGTCTAAAAGGGACGAGGTACTCCAGGCTCTAGGCTGCAGACGGGGTGCAGAGCGTCCATGTTGTACATGTCACAGCTGGCCAGGTTAACGGAAGAGAAAAGCACGTGCAATGCAGAGGCCAACACACAAACTTACCATCAGTACACTTTTAGCACAGCGGCGCCACAAACTACTGGTCTGAACCTCAGCAGCTCGGGGTTCTGCAGCTGGACTCTCCAGCATGTGACAGTCTTGCTCTTTTATGAGCTCACCTTCATCAGCCATGCTGTCATGCTGCTGCCTAAGGAGGTCGTAATTTTCCTTAAGATCACGCACTGTGGACATCAGCTGTTCAATATCTGCCTGGTTTCTCTCATTTACGCCTTCAAGTTGGTCCCACTTAACAGTGAGATAGCTGACCTGCTCGTTCAGAAACGCTTCTTTGTTCTGAAGTCTCTGCAGTTCCACCTTCAGTCTTTCAATCTCCGCTTGTTTCTGCTCCATCAGAGATTTAAGTTGGTCCACGCCAGCTGTTTGAATCTGGATCCTCACACCTGTTAATTTCTCATTTGCCTGCAGAAAAAGAATGTTTTTCCTCAGCTTTGCATTCTCTGCCTCTTTTTGGTTAATGGTAGATTCAAGCAGGGTCATCTTCTCAATGACGTTCTTATTTTGCATGTTCAGAGAGTTCACACTGTCCTGCAGTTCCTGCACTGCTGCCAAAAAGTCTTTGTCCTCAGTCTGCATCGTCTGTTCAGGGAGTTCAAGTTCAGGTACCTTACTGGTGTTTGCTTGCTGAGCAAGGTCTGCTTGGTTTTCCTCATTCAGACTCTCACACTGGGCCTCTTCAGCAATGACATTTTTTACCCGTCCATTCAGAATCTCCTCTTTGGTCTTTGAATCTTTTAAGTCCAACTGAGGCACGCTTACATCAGACTCGAGGCCTGGAGTAGGCTGCCTTCGTATCTTCTAACTCTGACCAAAACGCAGCAACTTGTGATTTCAAAGACTCCAGCATTCCCTTCCTAACCTCCCCCCGAACACAAGAAGATGTGGAGGGCATCACCGGCCGATCTACCATCTCTGATACAGAGGGGCGCCTCGATCCCAAAGGTGACTGCAAATCGCTCCGTGTACATGTGTGATACATACTCAATAATTCAGCTGTTCACAGCCTCTCAAATGAGAAAATGTATGTAAGTAAATCCCGTGAAGATGAAAAATTATCCTTGTCTGTGATTATTTATCTGCTCTCACAAAATGGCAGCTTAATAAAGTTGACCAGCTCAGTTCATGTTATTAAATGTATCAGGCTTATATAATATTCCAGAAGAGTGACATCATCCATGTCTTTGATGTCTGGTGACATCATCACAATAAAAGGCAGATGAAAGAACATTCAATTCAATATTTAAAACACTGAACAGAATGCTGAAATATGACACCACGGACATTTGCATAAAGGGGCGGGGTCACACCAATGGTATACAAAGAGGGAGGGGCTATATTTAAAGGGAAATACCATCAAAAACATGCTGTTATAGAAAGAATATTATAATAATATAGTTTTACGTGGCATTTGCAGAGGTGATATAAACCAATAAAAACACATCATGAAATAGGGCCATTCATTGGCATTGATTGATTGGCAAAACAGTTGAGCTCATGTTGACTTTTAAGAGGGCTTTAATTTTGAAATTCCACATCATTCCACATATGAGTTACTCTCTGAGGTGGAGTACTATCATGAAGTGAAATAAGTCTCTATTATTATTATTATTATTGTTGTTGTTGTTGTTATTCTTTACAACATTATGGCTAAGCCTCAACGTTCATGTTTAGCTGGAATTTCTGGATAAAAGCAAACAGCACTAGTTTTAGAAAATCGTTGTAGTTCCGTCATTTTTGAATCGACAAAGACAAATCACAGCAATTTATTTGTCCCTCACCAGTTTTACCACTAGTTTTCCAGATTTTCAGATTATCTTTTTTTTTTTTTTAAAGGCGAATGCCAATGGGTGAACCGGAGCACCCGGTGAAAACCCGTACAAAGTCCAGGGAACAGTGGTACTCAGAGATCCCCCCTCCATGGACGGCTGGAGGGTCCATTCTCCACATTGTTATTTATGTATTTTGGGGAGCATTTCTAATTGGCAAGATATCGGAGAGACCTCAGCATTTTTAGAAAATTGTCCTGATTCTGCAATTAGTCCTGTCAAATGTATTATTATTAATATAATCCATATTATTATTATGTACAACACTATGGCTATGATTTGAGCTGGAATTTCTGAATGGAAGCAAACAGCACTAGTTTTAGAAAATCGTTTTTCCGTCATTTTTGAATCTACAAAGACAAATCACAGCAATTTATTTTTCCCTCACCAGGTTTACCACTAGTTTTCCAGATTTTCAGATTTTTTTTTTTTTTTTAAAGGCGAATGCCAATGGGTGAACCGGAGCACCCGGTGAAAACCCGTACAAAGTCCAGGGAACAATGGTACTCAGAGATCCCACCCCCCCTCCATGGACGGCTGGAGGGTCCATTCTCCACATTGTTATTTATGTATTTCGGGGAGCATTTCTAATTGGCAAGACATCGGAGAGATGTCAGCATTTTTAGAAAATTGTCCTGGTTATGCAGTTAGTCCTGTCTAAAAGGGACGAGGTACTCCAGGCTCTAGGCTGCAGACGGGGTGCAGAGTGTCCATGTTGTACATGTCACAGCTGGCCAGGTTAACGGAAGAGAAAAGCACCTGCAGTGAAGAGGCCAACACCCAAACCTACCATCAGTACACTTTTAGCACAGCTGCGCCACAAACTACTGGTCTGAACCTCAGCAGCTCGGGGTTCTGCAGCTGGACTCTCCAGCATGTGACAGTCTTGCTCTTTTATGAGCTCACCTTCATCAGCCATGCTGTCATGCTGCTGCCTAAGGAAGTCTCCATTTTTCTTACGATCACGCACTGTGGACATCAGCTGTTCAATATCTGCCTGGTGTCTCTCAATTACACCTTCAAGGTGGTCCACCTTAGCAGTGAGATTGCTGACCTGCTCGTTCAGAAACGGCATTTTGTTCTCAAGACTGTGCAGTTCCACCTCCAGTCTTTTGCTCTCTACTTGTTTCTGCTCCATCAGATATTTAAGTTGGGCTACGTCAGCTGTCAGACGCTGGATCCTCTCACCTGTTATATTCTGATTTGCCTGCAGAACATGTAATTTTGCCCTCATCTTTACATTCTCTCGCTCTTGTTGGGTCATGGTAGATTCAAGCAGGGCCATCTTCTTAATAATGTTCTTATTCTGCATGCTCACAGAGTTCACACAGTCGTGCAGTTTCTGCACTACTGCCAAAAAGCTTTTGCCCTCAGTCTGCGTCATCTGTTCGGGGAGTTCAAGTTCAGGCACCTGTGTTTGCTGAGCCTGCTCTGCTTGGTTTTCCTCATTCAGACTCTCATACTGGACCTCTTCAGCAATGAGATTTTTTACCCGTCCATTCAGAATCTCCTCTTTGGTCTTTGAATCTTTTAAGTCCAACTGAGGCACGCTTACATCAGACTCGAGCCTGGAGTAGTCAGCCTTCGTATCTTCTAACTTCGACCGAAGCTCTCTAAGTTGTGATTTCAAAGACTCCGGCATTCCCTTCCTAACCTCCCCCTGAACACAGGAAGTTGTGGAGGGCATCACCGGCCGAGGAAAACTTTGAGACACCAGTGACTCTTCAAAATCTACCATCGCTGGCACAGAAGGGCGCCTCAATCCCAATGGTGACTGCGAATCGCTCTGGGTACATGTGGTATGATACATACTCAATAATTCAGCTGTTCACAGCCTCTCAAATTAGAAAATGTATGTAAGTAAATCCTGTGAAGATGAAAAATTATCCTTGTCTGTGATTATTTATCTGCTCTCACAAAATGGCAGCTTAATAAAGTTGACCAGCTCAGATTAATGCATGTTATTAAACGTATCAGGCTTAATATTCCAGAAGAGTGACATCATTTGTGCCTTTGATGTCTGGTGACATCATCACAATAAGAGGCAGATGAAAGAACATTCTATTCAATATTTAAAATACTGAACAGAATGCTGAAATATGACACCACGGTCATTTGCATAAAGGGGCGGGGTCACACCAATAGTATACAAAGAGGGAGGAGCTATATTTAAAGGGAAATACCGTCAAAAACATGCTGTTATAGAAAGAACATTCAAACTACTCAGCTAAGGTTTGAAGTACATGTACTTAAGTTCTTTACCTACTTACACTTTTCAGGCACATGTAGCCTACGTTACTTGAGTACTTTCATGTGCTGCTACTTTATATTTCCTCTCCACGACATTTTGGAGGCAAAATTGTAGCATACATTTCACTCAGTACATTTTTGGTTTGTTGTCTTGTCATGTCCTTGATGCTGCTGCCTTGAGTATGTCTTGACGAGGTCTCACTTTCAAACCAGATTTTTATATCCACGTGACTTCTTCGATAAAGGCTACATATTTCGACAATGTACAGCACACACACATCATCTTAAGTACTCGAAGGGCGTTTCAGTGCAGCGTTGTATTAAAAACACCTTGACTGGCTCCACAGGGAGGTCAGAGGTCATTCACAGAGCAGCAGCCCAGCAGGGATCGAGTGTTTGGCTCGGTGTTTGAACACATGACGAGGGTGGAACCAGTGTGTTTTAGCTTTATGTTATATCCTCAACACCCTGCTACCCAGGCAGAAGAAGCAGGAGTCAAACAGCTTCCATGTTTTGCCAAACAATTTTATTGCTTTGTCCTCTAAAATACGATGAATTGCTGATTTTCTTTGACATGTACGAATAAAAACTAGGGGTGTCATGATTCTCCAAATCCTCGATTTGATTACATTTTTGATTCTAAGGTCACGGTTCGATTCAATTCCCGATTTTTACATTTATTTTTTTGAAAGCACAGGTTGCTATGCCATTTTTAGACTATACTTTTATGCAATATAATATCTAACCTTTGTTTGCAATGCACCACACTACATTGTCAAATTTACAACATTATAAAAATATTAACTATTTATGGCCAGACAAAACAAGATACGTGGATGGGCTCATTCTGTTTGGCTTTGAACGCTTCATCACCCATTAGCATTTAAAAACTTAAAATGCATGTTTATTTTTTCACAAATCCTGCCTCAAGTCTCTTTAAATAATTTTCCAGTAATTCTTCGATACAAATTGAGAAAAAGTTCTGCGTGATCTCCAGGTGGGGAACCTCCGACACAACCTGCTCTAGTATGAAATACAGACAAATAGAAAACGTCCTTTAAAAATGTGTATTTGCTTTGTTCACTGTTTGGTTAAAACATTAGAAAATCTTGTTAACGGTCTTGGAGATATTTCACACTTTCATGTGGAGTAAAAAAAAAAGTTAATGACAACAATATTCATGAAACAAAACACAAAATTATGTCCACGGCCTCCTGTTATATACAGTGTTTAAATACATTAATACAAGATAAGTTGAACCTTTGAATGAACCAGAATCCTCCCACTTTTAATTCTTTTTGTCAAACGTCCCAGAAAGAGAACTTTTATGGAGAAAAAAAAGGGCTGTGAAAGAGAAGAAAATTTCAGTCTGTCCTGTTTTTTCACTCTAATAACACCATTGTGATAATAACTAGTTAGAAATCCTTCCAAAACAAACAGGACGCAAGTTTGTCTGCAGATGATAAATACATTCTAACATATGAGAGGCAATCTAAAGCCTTAATATTAGAAACATTTTAATATGCATAAAGCATTTTTCACATGTTTTGTCAGTCTAAGTATAAAAAACATTTTGCATTTACTTGTTAAAACCAAAAAACATGGATGAAACTGATCTCGTAGGCAAATAAATACAGAAAACTGTAGAAACTCTGTCTAACAATGAGGTAAGTATCTGGTAAAGAAAAAACAGCAAGTGTGAAACTCTGACGGGTGAGTCCTCATTTTGTGTTTTTGTCAAGATCCCAGTCATCATCTTTCCCGTCGCTCCACTGTACATCGTCTATTAAATGATCATAATAAGCGTTTTTTTTTTTTTAAGGCTTTTCCCACAGCGGTTGTTTTGTTTTCGGGGTAGTTTGACTCCCGTGAGCTGGAAGAAACACAGTTTGAAGCGAGGCTCAGTCACACAATGTTTCCACATAATACTAGTGTGATCGAACAAACAGGATATAAAACAGGATGCAGCATTAAATACTATAAAATGTAGAAACCTTCCTTAAAGCGAAGCACTTTGGATTAAAAAAAACAAAAAAAAAACCCATGCAGCAGAACTTTACGTCTCCATTTGTCCTCCATATTCCCGATAAAACAACATGTTAGTGCTCTAAGTATTTCTAACTGCAGATCACCACTTCATAGCAGGCGGGAGAAGCTGCTCAGTCGGTGTTGTTTAATGTAAACTCGTTGCTTCACGTGATCGCCACGATGATTCCGTCAAAACTTGGAGGTGCAGAAGTCAAACAGATCTTCACTCCAATTCTCGACCTGGGGTCCAACTTTCACATTTGTCCATTTCCCGCTCTACTCCACCTTCCAGATGGCGATCTTTCCGTCATGTTTCCCAGCTCCGCTGAGGACGTAGCGATCTTCGGCAGAGCAGAGCGCCATCACCTTGTCGTTGTGGCCATGCAGCTCCTTCAGGACCTGGTGGCGTTCTGCGTCCAGGACGTAAATCTTCCCTTTGGTAGAGCTGCGGCCGACACCGCCGACCCACACCTGGAGAGACAGAGGACGAGGTCACTGCCAGGGTTCTAAAGCTTTAAGTGAGATTTAAAGATTGAAGTTTGTGCGTGAGTGCCGCGTATTAACCTGGTTTTTAACTTTGATCATGCAGTAACATCCGGTGCAGTCCAGCAGAGCCACGCGGTGAAACGGTTTGCTAGTGTCCTTAATGTGCCAGATGCTCACTTCACCAGAGTCCATGCACACACTCCACAGCTCCTCCCTCTGACACACACAAACACAACGAGGACAAAGGGGTCAAATAGAAGAAAAAGGACACCAGGCACCTATACTCAAACTGTGTGTGTGTGTGTGTGTGTGTGTGTGGTACCTCAGGTAACAGCAGCACAGAGCTGAATATAACTGCGGATTCTTTTTGCTGCTCTGGCAGGTTCAGACGATGTTTCACTGAGCCGTTCCTCCACACCTCCATGATGTTGTCCCTGGAGCCTGGAGAGAAAACCAGCGAGATGGCTTCATTTCCATCATCGAGTTTCTTATTTTTTCATGCTCCAAACAGTGTGAAACTTACAGCACCAAAGTGTTCCGTTACAGCTGGAGACCGACTGCAGACGGTCGCAGGACAGACGAAAGTACCTCTTCACCTGGTTGATACGAACAGTTAAGAAACCAGAGAATAGATGGAACAATTAATTCAAGATCATTTTCAAGACAGAAAACCAATAAAACACAGTCTACACATTCTAAAGTGTTGTTTTGAAACTGACCTGTAGTGTCGAGATGTCCCACACCATGACGCTCCCCTCCGCACTGCAGGAGTACGCCACCTTCTGACTGAAGAGCAAAGTCAAATAGTAAGAGTTTAGTTGTTGTTTTTTATGTACATCTGAGCAATAACATGCCACTTTGATCGAAAATTGATTTAAACACCGCAAAAAGTTCTGTGCTTGCCACGACTTACAAACGTAAATTTGGAAAGTTATTTACTAGTTATCTATCTTTGAATTCATGACATGTTTTTTAATTGATAATGAAAGTCAGGTAATCAGGTAAGTCTTAAAAGTCGAGAAATGAATCACTAAAACAAGCAACTTTAGATAAATGAAGCTAAATATCATCTTTTTAAGTAGCTAAACACTCCACAAATCATTTTCCACTTAAATAAGTAATGTTTTTCTGGATCTTTGGACTCAAGGTTTTTGGGTTTCCTTAAATCAAAAACGCAAAAAAGTGTAATTAGGAATTATTCGCGATTATTTGTTGTATTTCACTTACTACTGTATTGTAACAGGTATTATCCCAAATAACCTGATATAAAAAAAACATTTTCTACTTATTTCAAACCAAAACACTCATCAGCGCCAACGCATTTCTAGACTGAACCAACTTCTTTCAACATTTCTTGTCAAGTCAAATAATCTTGCAAGCATGGACAGATCATTTTGCTAGTATTGAGTCATTTTTCCTCAAATTCAGCATTTATTTCTTGTGTTTGAGCTTTCATTTTTGCAGTGCACAAACACATATCGTCAGGGACTCTCTTCACTTCAGTTAAATTAAATCAAATTTTGTTTTCTGGCACGAAAGCTCAGAAACAACGCTGCAGAGGTATGAAGCTAGAAACGCAGTTATAACATTCAAAACTGCATTTAAAATCACATAAAATCCGAGCGAATGCATTTCCATTGAGAGCATTATTTTCTGTATCAGGATTCTTAAGAGTGTATTATGGTGTTTGCACAATTATATATCTTTATGGACAACAAAAAACATATAGAATGGACACTCGGTGAAATAATGTTAACAGAGCGCTTTAAGTTTTGTGGCAGGACTCGTTACCTGTATTTGTCCACGTCGAGCGCCAGTCCGGTGACCTCGGCCCTGTGCTCAGTCAGCTGTCTGTTACAGACCATGGCCACCATGCTGATGATGTAGATAACCGAGTCCTCGGAGCCCATCCAGACCTGGTCCTTATCAACTCCCAGCATGCAGTTCTGCAAACAGAGACCCGGGGTAGGAGTCACACTACAGCTGATAACGTTACAACCAGGTTTCTACAAATACATCAGAACTTTTACATAATATGAAACATTAGGGGTCAATCTTTGGATGAATAATGTTATTCTGTTTATTTTCTATTAAGAGGCAGCAATTTAATAAAATCCTCATATTTGTTTTAGTATTTTCGGCTGCATACATTTTACATCAGTGACACCAGCTTCCTCCAGAAGAGGGGAAGTGGTTTCCAGGGGCAAGAAATCGAATCGCTACTTATTTGCACAAAGCTGCGTTCAGTTGGATTTTCCCTTTGAAGGGAAATAAAAAGCAGATCTGAAACAGTTATTTAAATGAGAAAATCAGACAATTGGTGGAAAACTGATTTGCAACTAATTTAATAAAACATTTGCTGGTTCTGGTTTGGAAATTCTTTGCCTTATGTGATCGTAAATTGATTATTTTTGGACTGCTGGTCAGACAAAAGCTTTGCATTTGTCTACAGTGGCAGTGAGAAAGAGCTCTGGAAAACACATACATGTCAATGTGTTTGTGTTCTTTTTAAGTTATTCTCCCTCGGCTGCCATTTTTTCTCTTTGTGTTTTATTTTTGTCATTTTATGGACCAAACAATTGACTGATTAATCACGAAAAGAATCAGCAGACTGATATACAGTGAAAATAAATATTCGTTGCAGCTGTGGCAGAAGGACGTCTTTTCCTAAAGGTTAAAGGAAAAGTTCACCCAAAAATGAAAACTCTGTCATTATCTACTCACTCCCATGCCTTGCAAGTAGTCTATGAAGTACTTAGTTCAGTAGCACATTAATCTTGGACAACTTATGGAAAATAAGTTTTTTATTGCACATCAAAGTTGGCCGAAATATCCTCATTCTTGTGATCTGGTCAGGATTTTGACAAAGGATTACTCTAAAAGTACACAGTAAAAGTACTTCATATTATGCATGCAAGTAGTCTAGGAAGTACTTAGTGCAGTGGTATATATATATTGGACTATTTATGGAAAACAAGTTTTTTATTCCACATCAAAGTTGGGTGAAATATCCTTATTCTTTTTTCTGTTCTCTATTAAGTATTACTCGAAAAGTACACAGTAAGAGTACTTCATATTATACATGCAAGTAGTCTAGGAAGTACTTAGTTCAGCAGTGTATGAATCCAAAACTACTTATGGAAAAAAAAAAAAAATTCTCACGTCGTCCTTTACTTTGAAATCCGGAAGGATACCATCGTGATACCTTCAGCTCACTCCCGGGAATAATTACTGTAAAAGTATCGTATGTTTCATGGGTCTGACTGAGAGACTGCAGTCTGCCCCACAGTCACTACCAGCAGCTCTTCAGAGCGGTTTCATCACGAATACCGTAAATGTTAGTAGATTCGCGCACTTGAAAAAAATGTGCGGCTGATTTGACCAAGCAAACGCGAACCACGGCTGGCTTGACCACAGTCTTCGCTTCAGCCTCCTCAGCCAGCCTGTCCGCATCCCTAGCCAGACCCTCAGGCCCCGTCCACACGAAAACGCTGTTTTGTGTAAACGCACATGTCTTTGCATCGTTTTGGCCGATCGTCCACACGGATCCTGTAAACGCAGCGCCTGTAAACACACTTTTTTGAAAACGGGTCTCAGGGTGGAGAAATTCAAAAACGCAGCCTCTGCGTTTTCATGTGGACGGTGAATCCGCATACTTTTCGATACGGTGACGTCATCGCCCCACCCCTCGACCTCTCGCCTTCGACCTCTGAACCCCGCGACATCTCATTACAACAACAACAACGGCAGACTACATGCTTGTGTTCGTGCTGCAGAAGATTATGCTTGGCTTGTTGCTTGTGGTCTGTGTCTGTGTTGTAGTGCTGTAGCAAAGTGACGCGTTCGACCCGGGGCAGCGTTGCGTTCTCAATTATTGGTTTTACCATTTTTTATTTAGGCTACGTTATTTAATCAAAATAATAGTGATTGACAAATGAAACTTTTGAAAATGTTTCATTTTTGGGTAAACTTTTCCTTTAAGTGTGGCAGGTTTGTGTAAAAGTAAGTAGATTAAATGCAAAATGCTGAGAGTTTATTGTGAGAGGAAATTCATTTAGCAGTACTGAATTTCACCACCGGGCGGCAGCATTATCCTACAATCTTAGAACACCCCGTCCTCCTCGCAGCACCAGTGCATCTAATATCACGGTCTATTTTTATAGATTCAAACTATAACACTGCAGAACGTTGCTGACTGCTGTTTCAATCATCTGTCTAGCTTCAAGTCACTATACTGCAGAAGTAAGGGCACGATCCAGGTGTTTCACATGAGACCTGTTGGTGAACTGTGTGCAAGTATTGTGGTTAAGAGTCGAAGGAGACACACACACACACACACACACACACACTGGTTAACATATTTCATGTGACTGTGACCTGCACGCCTGGAGATGAGGTCCGTGATAAGAATCAGTCCTGAGAGGTGCCTTAACCTCATTAACCATGAACATTCTCCGGACAGCTTTGAGGCGTTTTCTACTTTTTTTATTTTGTTATGAAAGAAAATGTTTTGGTCTTCAACCTCTCCATAACACACTGTGCACTCCCTCGAACATGTGCGTGCTAGTCTGAAGATAATGCTGACACTGTCTGACATGAAGCAACAGGAGCAAAGAAAAAAATTCAAGCTGAGGAAATCAGTTTTATCTGTATCTGATGTCAGTGGCATGAATGAGCGGTTTATCTGCTGATTCTGTCCACTGATGGGAGGCAGTCAGCCATCTAGTGAAGTTCAAACACCCGGTTCACTGCAGCGTTATAAGGAGCTATAAGGAAGTGAGAGAAATACAGTTTATTTAACAGACTTGGAGAAAAGGAAATGGTTTTAAACTAGGAGCAAACACTCTTGCTGGAGAGACTGTGGATCATCCTTGGTGGATCAAACACAAGCAGCAACCTCTGGGGCCGAAGAAATTCAGCCAACGGAGTAGCGCTGAAGTGCCAACAACTGCGGTCGGCTACAAAAGCGAGTCGACTGCAGATATAAACAAACTTGACAGCTTGGTAAAAAAAAAAATAAAATGGTTTTGGTCCAGAAGCCCGGAGCATCTGGAGGAATAAACACCCGGAGCCGAGGAGAGAGTAGAGTTTGTTTTTCAAACTTTTGGGATCGACAAGTGGATTAATCTCGTTTCTCTTCCTGACCGAGGAGGTGCTGAAAACAACAGCGATCAAATGCGAGTAATGTAAGGTGAAATTTGCTTCTCTTTGTTAGCATTTGCTAGCTTATTAGCTTCCAGCTCAGTGGGCTTATTTAACTAACTAGTCTCGTTTCAGCTCCATCTATGCAGCACCTCTTTAGCCCATTTCTGATTCGCCGGGTGTTTGGCACTGCCAAGATGGCGACAGAACGGCAAATTTAAAGTACATTTCATTTCCCTGATTTTATTCCAAGACCTCATGAGACTTTTTAAGGAGCTGTCATGTTCGTGTGTCTGCCGTGTTTTTTCTTTACCAGTCTTGCATTCCCAACGTGACACGTGTGCGTAAGGGACCAGCTGGAGGCGTCGAACACCATCACCTTCCCTCCGCTCACAGACACCCACAACTGACCTGAAACACACACACATGCACATGCAGTATTTATCAGTTACTTCTCAATAGTCTTATCACAGTCTTGTGGCTTACAGCTGCCAGTGTTCACTCTCTCAGGGGCTACATAAAAAATGTGAATACCAACCAACGGTTCCTTCATTTTCAAATCTATTTTTCCGCTGCCTGACTCCACCCTTGACTTCACCTAACGGTCAGCTTTCCCTCTAACGTATTTGCTGCTATTTAAAAGCACCGCTGACGGAAAAGAAACAGAAAGTAACATCCTGTCTTTCACTGCAGGAGAGACGGAGAGGGACAGTGGGACGCAGAGGGGAAGGAGAGAGCTGGGCGTAAAAAGTGAGGGAAAACAAGAGAGAGAGAGAAGGGAGTGGAGAGGGCAGAGAGCGGTGGGAGTGAACTGGACACACGCCAGGAATTCAATTCAGTGACCTATATTCAAACCAGAGAGTCAGAGAGAGGCAGAGAGGATCTGAATGGACAGATTTGTTCTTTTCACCAACAGAGCTGACGGCTGTGAAAGAACTGAACAGCGTGTGAATAATGTGGGCATCACTGAGTATGAGTATGCATGAGTGTGTTAGTGCTGGGGGTCAGTCCGCCGCCAGCCGGGCATCTAAGTGGCCCCAGATGTTCGGTCCACTGAAGGCCACGGCTTTTATAGTTCTCTCCCTCTAAAGTCTTCCTGCCACGTCATGCGCCAGTCTGTCTGCCCCCGTAAATAAACTCTGTACACAAAAGTTAAGCAGCAGTAAACAAGTCTTGTGTTTTAAGCTTAAATCCGATGACTGGGATGTCCCGATGGGTGACACAGTAAAAGACAAAACAAATACAGTGTCTGATAAAGTTTTGGGCCACCAGAATGCTCGTTGTCTTTATTACCTACCAGAGGGATAAATACCTTTATTTCCCCCCAAAAGATGCTTCATCATTTTGTGTTTTTATAATGTGGGGGAGAGCATTGTCACACAGGTGCTGAAATCTGAGACTGTGACGGCCATAATATATATTCTCATTAAAATGTTCAGTAAAGAGGAAACCTGATGGCCTCGGGGTTAAAGTGCTGACTATAAACACTAATGTGTCCTGTTTACATCCAGCCAGGGACTTTTAACTACACGTCACCTTGTTAACTGTCATCTCTCAAACGGCAACATCCAGTTTAAGATATACAGTGATTAAGAAACTACTTAAAGGGGAAATTTGTAAGATACGGCCAGAACTTTTGCTAAAAACTGAATTTATGTTATCGGCAGAATATGAAGAAACAACAGTGTGGACGAGATGTCAAAGATGTCGACCTACTGTGTTGCAGAGTTGTCTGCTGAAGTCAGCAAGCTAACCAGCTAGCCCCGGCTCGCCCTGTCTAATAAGAGCTGAAGGTCCAATTGCCCCCGTAGTTCTTCTTTAGTAAATGAAGAGAATAAACTCACAAAATGTTGCGGAAGAAAACAGTAGTCATCTGTTTTTCTTACTAAATAGAAAAACAAAACCGTATACCCTCTGAATTCAAGTTTCTTTCATGAGCAATAACAATAAACTCATCACAACAGCCTTTGTTTGTCTTTTACGCGATCCCCTCAGGTTTGGTTGTAATAAATCCTCAATTCACTGAGTAAGATGTGAAAATATCCCAGCTCTCTCGCTTCTCTCAGGCTGTAAACCCCCCCCCCCCCCCACCTGTCGTGTCTTCTTGTTCCCGGAGTCATAGTCCTGGTCAGAGCTGCTGTAAATCACCTCTGTACTGTAAACCCTGTTGTCAGGCTGACCTTCGTTGGTCTCTGAGGCTGCTCAGTCCCAGTCTGGTTTCTGGGTCCAGGTAAACTATAGGGGCTGACAGCTACATGGCTAACTTAGGCGAGGGAATTAGTTAATGGTAGTTAGCTACAGCCAAGGATAGCTAGCAAAGATCAGCTGTTGTCGGTCACTCTGGTGATGTGCTTCCCCCTATATTTCTGGAGCTACCTTTGAGTTTTGGCCATATTTTACAAAATAAACCTTTTAAAGGTCCCATATTGTACAAAACGAGAAAGAGAGTTTTCTTTTTTTTATTATAATACAGGTCTAGATGGTCTAGGTGCTACGTGAACACTGTGAAATGCTCAGCCCGCAAAGAAATGCACACATCCCATATTCAGAAACTGGTCCTTCAAACAAGCCTTTTTCCTGTAAAGGCGACCAGCAGGAAGTGTCGTATAGAGTCTGCAGCTTTATGACAGCCTGTCTTTTTTATGCTAGAGGGAAACAGAGCGAGTCAGAGAGAGAGAGAGAGAGAGGGGTGATGACAAAGCAAAGGTCACGTATGTGTATTTGTCAGTGTGTGTGTGTGTGTGTGTGTGTGTGTGTGTGTCGGTCTCACAGTTCAAACTCTGGATTGTGAAACTGCCCTGAGAGAGAAACCTGACACTTTGTCACCGCACTGCTTGGATACGGGATTCACTCAGGAGCAATATATGTGTTTGTGTGTGTGCGTTTACCTGGTGTGTACAGAAGTACATCTACAGCCTGAGGTGCAGCCAGCTCCAGTGAGGGGTTAATTTTATGCTTCAGCGTCTCTGCGGTCGTCTTGGGAACCATCATCGGCACTAGAGACACACACACACACACCGCTGTTAAAAAGGGACAACTAACCTCTCACTGGTGGTGACTAGCAGTGAAAACCCCGTGAACAGAAATAAACCCCTCTGATGAATCATTTTGTGCCGAGGAACACAAAGTTTCCAGATGTTCTCGGACCTATCTCCACTGAGTGTTTGTCGTATGCAAAAATGAGTGGAAACCATGCCATTAACCTCCACAGCAATTCAGAGGCAATGAATCGAAGCTAACTGAATTCATAGTGTGAGCCGGTTGTAAAAGCAAAGGAACCAAAGTCAGCAACAATAATCATCATCATCATCGTCACCATCCTCGTCTACCTTCCATCTTGATGCGGTCAAAGTGAGCCAGCTTCGAAGCAGCGTAGATGGCCTTGCTGCTCTGAAGGCTGCCCACAACGGCGTCCATTAACAAGGCGTTGGTCAGAGCCTGCTGCATGTACTGCGGGTCCTGGAGACAAAAGATCCTTTTATGATTATACTGAAGCTTAACTTGTGTTGTAAAGAAGCAGACAGAGCAGGTGCTTCACGGGAAAAAAAAAACATAAAAAATGAGATCATACAAAAAAATAAGAAAAACTGCAGATGCATTTAAAGGCGAAGAGATTAAAGCTTTAAAGATCTTTCAAATAATCTCTAAAAACCGGAGGCCAGAGATATACTTGAGGTTGAGTTAAACGTTTGCATAGACAAGCGGCTGCGTGCTGAACGCAGTTATTCACATAACTTAACGCATGTTAACGGAGGATACCGCTGGATGGCACACGCGAGTTTGTTGTCGCATTGTTGTGCGTGCTGCCGCTGACTTGCTTCCTGACTTTTGACACCGTCACATCCCCATACTGGTGCTACACTGCTCCTGCCATTCATGTGCGAATTGCATCTTGCGTATGCCTAGTGTTTATTTTTCGGCACAACTGACCCTCCAAACGGATGCTGGATACGCGAGCCAGCACTTGCCCCAAACCAAAACATAGTACGAGAACACACTATGAAGCCGGGGGAAAATATATGAACTGACTCTTACTTGGATCACGTTTCCCCCTGTTTGATTTAAACTTACTTTCCTTATATACTTATTAATTTATTTATTTATCTATATATATTAATTTGTTAATTTATATTATTACCACTGAATTGGGAGATGTACCGTGGACATAATTTGGTATTTGCTGGCTATGTGTACCGATTTTTCCAACCCTAAACCTCCCAAAATCTGTGCTTGTTCATGTTTACTCTAAAACAAATAGAGTAAAAATAGAGTTTAAAAAGAAATGGGGAGGAACATTTTCTCTAGTGATGAATGGGACTTTCTTCCTTTTGTCTATGTTTTTTGGGGGGGGCTACTACATTGTCATGTCAAAAGAGAGAAATGAGAGTAAGAATGAGAGAGGAGTGCGAGACAGGGATGTTACAGTTTCATCATCTGGTTTCACAAAGGAAACCCTCCGTCTTTGTTCAAGCGGGTCTATTTAGGTTCATGAACGCCTCATGGAATTTCAACCGCACCTACCAAAGGTCACAGGAGTTCACAATGACTGGCTTTGGCATGCGCACACACACACACACACACAATAGCTGATACAGAGATAAGGACATATTATGAGTAATAAAGTCACATGATAACCCACTAAATCTCATGCATTTATTCCTCTCTTTCCTCACACACACACACACACAGAACACCATCATTGACATCTTTACCTTGTGTTGGTCGGCCATGTTGCGGCCGGCCCACATCTCTTTGACCATCAGGTTCCACAGCTCCGTCTCCGTTTTCAAATTGGCTTCAAACGCCTCCTTTCGCCCCTGAACCCGCAGCTTCAGGCTGGGGATCCGCAGCAGCAGGAAGGGAGCCGAGGACACCTTCACCTCCTACAGGATCAACAAACAGCGAGCCCCACATTTCTCTTCTCGTAGCCTTTCTTCGGCTCACTTCAATCTCATTTCAGTCTCATTTCGTCTTACCTCTAAATCTCGGTACTGTGCCACCTCCACGTATCCAGGTCGCCCGTCGGTCAGCAGGAAGAGCCGCCGCTGCGTCATGGCGATCTTCCCCACGCCGCGGCTCGTCTTCACCGAGGAGGACACCTTGAAGACGCACTCGCTGGGCTCAATGTGCTCCAGGACAGAGGCCGGCAAGCACACCTGAACATCACACAGGAACAAGTCAGCTGATTTCACAGAATATGGCTTTTCGTTATCCTCGATGAAGAATATTGTTGAAATGCTCGCCAACCAAGTTCAGCTCAGTTACCACAGATTTTAGATGAATTTTTGTGTTTGAACTCAGACACAAAAACAAAATCTGCATTACTACAATAACATAATTTGTGTTATACTTGCTAAAAAATGCATAGAAATGCATGTTTAACACCCTGAAAAGTTATCATAAATCAAATTATTGTCTTTTTATCTAAAATAAATGACTCGGAAACATAATATTCATTCAGTTTGAAGTTAATACCAACTGATTTTGCCATCTTATCCATCTATGATATTGTTTTGTTCACTGTAAATGTTGGGAATGCTGACTCTTATCACAGTTATGTTTACTCATAGCTCACATTACGCAACAATATTTGGGTTTCAACTCTCTCTACTGACCTTATGAAGAGGCACTTTCCAGACTCTCTACATCTTGCAGTCAGATCAAACACTCACGTCTGCTTTGACTGAGTTATATTTAATTTTTTTCCCCAATATAAATATATTTAACAAGTATTTATATTTGTAAGTGGGTGCACCAGTCAGATTACTGTACCATTGAGCAGATTTTTTTTCACATGCCGTATTTCATGCATGAAACACCAGAAATGTAAATCATTTGCATCTTCTGAGATTTACACAAACACATGGGAGCTCAGCTGTGTCATCTTCCTCTTTCACAAACTTTACACTTCTAAATAAACAAACAAATACAAAGTCTAATGCTGACACTGACGCTGCTTGTAGAACTGTAAGGAGCAGGGGTAAAATAATCTTAGAATTTCAATCGTGATCAGCTGACAAACGCAAAATGTTGATTTTCCATCTATCCGTCACACTAACCCTGAATGTTGTGGATGTGAATATGACCGCAACTCATGTACCACTACTGTATATTCAAGAGCCGGGCCTCTCGGTTGTGTGCTACAAGCAAAACAAACACACAGACCTCCTGTGCCTCGGCCTCGGTCTCCTTCCAGATGGTGTAGAAGACTCTGAACAACTCTGGACCGACCTGCTTCTGGTGACCTGCAACAAATAAACACTTTTGCAATGAGGATGATTTACAGCATTTCTGACTAGTGATTCGGAATGCAAAAATTGAGCAACATTTAATAGGAACATAAATACTCTTTCACACACGTAGAAACCTGGTATCTGACTGGGCCAACTGTCTTTTCTCAGTCTAATCTGCCAGCGTGCCTGCAGTTGGGGGTTGTCGTCCTTACTGTATTACAACAATGACTACATACAGCAGAGGCCGTGTGCTCCCGCCAACCAAACAACATCGCATACAGCAGCACTCATCTGCCAGTGGTCACTGAGGCACAGTAAAGTCACAAAAGCCTTTCTTTCCATACATTCCCCATGTCACAGATTGACCTCTTATTCAACCGGTAATACAAGTCAAATGAATTAAGGAAGCCAAATTCAGTTTCGTTCTGTCTTCAGATTACCACATATCGAATCGACATTGTCAGGAAGTGTCTGTTTAGCTCTGTCTTACTAAAACAATATTCCACCACAATAGTGTTTTGGATGTTGCTGGTAATTCTAGTGCCGACGACCGAAAACTCTCCGTATCTGTTTCTCCAGCGCGTGTCAGAATTGGAAAGGAAAAACCGCAGGAAGTAAATGGCTTCTTCCGATAACATAATGTGGAGAGTGAAGATAAGCGCTCAGTCCAAACTTTCTTCCTGAGGAACGATTTCCAGCAAATTTAGTAGAAAACTTCAGTGTCTGAAAAAGCACCTCAGCTCTCACAGCTCCCTCCTCCCTTCCTCCCTGAGGTCTTATCTTAAATTCAACACAACTATCTTGACAGACGGCTCTCGTGACTCAAATATCTTTTCCTCGCCTTCGCTCTCAATCCAGACCACTGGAATGTTTTTGGTCACTGCAGCTCTCACACTGGCTCAATAACTTGTTACTGACTGCTTGTACATGTTCACTACGGTGTTCGATTCTGCTCTGAGACGGAGAGCATCATCCTTCAACGTACATTAATCTAATACTAGGTTAAAGAATGGCTTCCAGTGGGATTAATAGTGACTTATGTAGCCATTTTCATCAGGATATACAACTCTTTAGCCATTAGCCTCCAGCTAAATGTCCACTGGAGCCCTGGTTACACCTACAACACCAAACAGCTCCGGGACAAACTCTCCTTCTTCAAGAAGAGGTGAGGTAATGATTAACCCAAGGAATAAATGTTTGCCTGGAAAAAGGGACGAGGAGGGGTGTAGTGGAATATTTTTGTGTGAATGCACGTGTGTGTGCGTGTGTGTGTGTGCGCTGAGGCTGGTCAAATGTGGTGGAGTTTGTGAGAACACTTCTACAGGACAGCCCGTTTGAAGGGAAAAGCTTGAGCTGCTCTGACAAATGTGCATTTAGGGTAAAATAAGACAGATTCGACTGCATAAATGTACGTATACGCAGTACACTACGCCACTTACCTACAGTTAGAGCGTCAAAGAGTCTATGTATAGTTCCGTGGTCTTTTACGATGCCAGACTCCTGGATACATTTCACAAACTCCTCCAGCTGCATGTATTTTTTTGGCAGCTGGAAGCGCTTCACGGCACCGTCCTCCTGCCCGTTGTCGTGGCGCGAGCGTTCCCTCTCCTCGTCCCTCTTCACCCGGCTGATGAGCCGTTTGAGCTCTGGCCGTCTGTCCGCCTGTGGAGAGATATTGTCAGTGATCTTGTATCGCTGTGCCAGTTAAGGTTTCTTTGCTAGATGATATTTAATGTACTTAACACCTCAAGAAAATATAGTTAAATAGATACAATTAACAGAAGTGAATCTCGATAACTAGCAGCGTCTAACACACCGTCTTCATTCATCTTGGCCTGTACTGACCTGCAAGCGCTCAGCTTCTGGCAGAGAGTCAACCAGTGACTTAACCATCTGAGAAGGGAAGATATCCGAGTCTGTCTTGTAAAGGCTCTGGAAGTCCTCCAGAGCATCCAGACGCCTGTTGGACACAGTGTTCACCAAACCACGCAGGTAGTGATACCTAGAGAGAGACGTTGACATGTTTGGGTCATCTAGTTGTTCGCATGTTTGTTGGTTTACATGAAAGGCACATTATATGCGTGACACTTTAGTTATATTCAACTAAAGGCTTCAATCTGAGTATGTAACTTATTCCAGAAACGTTATGAGAGCAGGCCGGGGCGACTCTCATGGCTGTATTATGACTCGTCAAAAATAACCTGTTTTTCTAGTTTGGTCTTTCCCGAAAAGTGACTCAGAAGGAAATCCGACAGAAACGCTGGATTTTTACTGTGTTGCCTAAGATTTATAGGGACACGGGGGCTGCAAATAATTATCATTTTCATTATTGATCACTCTGCTGACTAGTCTCACAATTTATCAATCAATCTTTCAGTAAATAAAATAAATTATATGAACGCCCATCACAATTTCTCAGTGTCCAAAAGCCCAAAGACTCTTCAGTTACCATCATAATTGATAATGAAAAGCAGCAAAGCCTTACACTTTAGAGCTGGAATTGTGTTTGACATTTCTGCTGGAATTAATTTTCTTTTGGTCGACTAATCGTTGCAACTCTGAGTAACAGATGTGTTTTAGAGAGAAACTAAAGCGAACCTGTCGACACTGCAGATCCTGCAAGATTATTTTGACAGCATTTATCCCCTTCTGTTTATTCTATGCGTCACCATGTACAGGAAGTAAAACTAAAATGAATATTAATGACATACCAACAAGCAGTTCACATAAACATTTTGTTGTCTGTCTACATTGTCTATCACTTTCTTCTCCTCGCAGTACCTGGCAAGCAGAGCGGACTCTTCAGGCTGTGTAGCGCTAATAGCCTTCCCCAGGGAAGACACCATGTCAGAATAATAGTTCTGGACGTAATGATAGGCCAGCGGAGGGGGGAACTCTGGGAGGCGGAAAACCTTCACTGCTTTCTGCGGAAGCTTCAACCCTGAAAACGCGAGAAAGGAAATAAGAAACAGTTCAACTCTCGCTCATTTTAATTTGTTTCCTCCGCCAGTGCTGACCGGTGTCCGGGGTCATCTTCCTGAGAGAGGCCGGTCTGCTGGAGCTGATAGTGGTGGTCACAGTGTCAGAGTTCTCCAGGTTCGGCAGGCTGGCTCCCAGCCTCTTGCTCAGCCTGTCGCTGGGGCTGGTGTAGCTCCTGTAGCCCGTTTTGGACAAATCAGACATGAGAGGACGTCGAGGAGACTCTGTCATCGCACGATTCCTGGAGAAAGAAGAATTAGAGGAGGCAACAGGGGTTGAGGTTGAAAAGGAGGAGACATCAGTTACAGTAGTTTCCTTTATTTTTTGTCAATATCAATTTAGTTCTATACAATCTCATTTGTATTTATTTATTGGGGTCTTTATTGGCGCAATAAGCCCAGATGATTCATGTTTATAGCTGTGGGGACATCCTCCATTCCAGTTATTCACTACACAAGTGTCTTTATCACTGGACAGTCTCTCCCTTCCTGATAAGCACCTTTGTGTTTCCGTCCCAGTTTCCCTCTCTCAACATTACAGGCAGAAATGTAAAATAGCAAAAGCATGGTTTTCTTTTGGCCTTTTCATGGGTTTCTTGACAAGACAGCTTGAGCTGTGACAGGAAATGGGATTTGCAGCAAAGGGCCGCAGTTCAGATTCAAACCCTGGACGGCTACAGCGAGGACACAACCTCTGTACATGGGTCGCACGCTCTACCAACTGAGCTACCAAGGCACCTTTTTTTCTGGTTTTACAGCTGCAACTAATGCTTATTTTCATTAAACATTAATCTGCCACTCATTTTCTCGGCACAATTGATTAATTTCTCAGTGAATTTGCCAAAGGGGATGAATAAACTATGTCTTCTTCTTCTTAAAGGTGGTGTCTTTGAATTGCTTGTTTGTCCAACAGTTTAAAACCAAAAGATGTAACAGAGGACAAACAAAAGCAGGAAAACCTCACATTTGAGAAGTCTGAATCGTTTAAAAAAAAGTGCAAATTAATTTCCTGTTGATCAAGTATTAGTTTCTGGTTCACCAGGTTTAACGAGTATGACAGGTTTGGGGCAGCCCTCGAATTGGTGGCTGGCAAAGGGCTGGGTTATGCTCCGTCGATGGACTACGTCATCAAAAGTGTAGTCAAAGTAGTTTCTAGCCACACTGGTAGGAGGCCTTAAAAGTTAGCTGTGTTCCATCGCACATGGTTGTTCACATTAACACTGACAGAAATGTTTGTGTAACGAGCCAAAAAAAGTGAGCTGCAGGGAGAATTCGGACCCAGGCTCCATTCATTCAGTGTCCATCTTTCTTTGACCCCCTCAAAGTTGCCCGTTTTACCTCCGTCCCTCAGTTATGACATCATACCTGTACGCGTGGTTACGAGTGTTCTGCTCCATGCGGCTGAAGGTGTCAAGTTTCCTGTTCAGCCTGTCGCGCAGAAACGAGTGGAAGATATGCGTGTCTAATACCTGAGATGAAATGACAAAGGAGAGAAACATGCAGCACAGACTGTCTGAGCGTTGTGTGTGTTTACTAGCGTGCATATCTGTGTATGTAAACACGCGAGTGTACCTTCTTGTAAAAGGACTGGTCTGTCGGCTCTCTGGTTCTCAGGAACTCCTCACTGTTAAAAACTCGGTGCTCGTGGTTAAGAAAGTCCTGGACGCCTCTGACAGAGTGATGAAAAGGACAGAAACAGAGGTTTAATTTAGAATTGGTTATCTTAAACAGGTTTTAAATGTAAATCCACTGACCACTTCACCTCCCTGAATCACAGAGCTGTGAGCAGAGTGTTACCTGAAGATGTTGACCACCAGTTCCAGGGCGATGTTTTGTATCTGTGTGTTGAGGCGCGTCTGCCAGTCTCTGCGTTGGCCTCGCAGGGCATTGGCATCAGTGGCCGCTCCAAGATGACACAGCTCCAAGTCATAGTGAAGCTGGAGACACTCTGCCCTGCACACAGAGACGAGCCATACAGGACTCTGATCTAATTCAGCCATTTAAACTCCCTTCCTAAAATTGGATTTGGCAGGTATTTAGAGAGTAGATTAAAGCACTCTTTAAGCATTTAAAGATACATTTTCAAGCTTCAAAGAAGTCGAATAGTTAATCCAAACAAAGAATGGTTTTCTCTGCGTCAAATCATGGCTAGGCTCCGGTTGCATCAACACTAGAATGATTAGAAAAGACCAATAGCGTCCACGGCACTCAAAGAATACAGTCCAAGCAATACACCGGGCTTAAGAACACATCAAAGACATAGACTTGGCTAAATAAAGAACACAAGACTCCAATCAGCACAAGTCCTGTCAAAAGAAGGCTGTCTTGTGGTGGTCTCAGAGGATTTCTCATGAGATGCAACCAGGCCAAACACTTGAGGTGGACCAAGAAATACCAGAATATCACAGGGGATGACTGACAAAAAAATCCTGTTTGCTGATGAATCCGACTTAGAGATATATGGCAGTAACAGATGGGGGTATGTAAGGAGACGGACAGCAGAGACAATGATACCACAGTGTTTCAAACCTTCAAGTCTGGGGCTGTTTTGCCTCCTCTGGACAGAATTGACTCCACCCTAACTAAGGAAAAGTACAGCTTCACTCTTCAGAGACATGCTACATCCTCTGGTTTGCATCATGGCATCCTGCTGTGTATAACCCGGCCGAGTGAGTCAATACAAAACAACTGATTGTGAAAGTAATGCACTAATAATTGTAGGCAGTTTTGAGCATCCTGTACCAGCCCTGTTCCATACAAGCCAAAAAGAGTTTCTGGTCATGGGTGTATTTAATGGTTTTATTTTATAGTCTCACTCAAGTAAAACAAACAGAGGAAATCATCAGAATTTAGAATTTACAACCAGCAGTTTATGGTGTTGTGTGTGTGTGTGTGTGTGTGTGTGTGTGTGTGTGTGTGTGTGTGTGTGCGTGTGTGTGTGCGTGTGTGTCTGTCTTACCTTGAAATAAAGCTCTCGGCTGCAGCCAGAGGAATAGCTGGCAGGTCAAGGGATTCAGACCACGACGACTGAATGATGCCGTCATCAACGTTCACCAGGATCAGCTCCTCTGTCTCCTATACACAAACGTTTACACACAAACAAACACGAACACACATATTGTAGGTACAATGGGTACAATTCATTACAGCACAGTCTGACTGTGCCCTGCTCTGTCAGACAACAGACAGCTACTGTTAAACATGTGAACCGAGCTTCTGAATAAAGATGAATGCAGTGGAGGATAAACAGCTATTGTTACAAACTGTGTGTGAGCGTGTCAATCAAGACGATTACAAAGCGACTGGTCATTTGAATGACACACACTCACAATTTAAACAACGCTTGAGATAAATCTGATGTTAACTTTAAGGCCGAGAGCCTCATGCTCTCTGAGAAATGGCCGAGACATTATGAGGAGGAGTTGAAGCAGTAATTGTTCAGATTTTATGCGTAAAACATGCATTTCTGTTCAATAAACAACACAATATTCCATCATAATCATGATATGTCCTCCCTTGGTACGGAGGAATAGCAGTTTAGATATGACTGTGAGCCGAAATCTCTCAATATCCCACGTGGCTCCCATCATTTTGGTCAAAAAAAGTCAGATTTGCTGAGAGCAAGCAAGCAGAGACTTTAATCCTTGATGCTGCCTCAACAGAGACAGTGAATATTGGTACTCACTGCTGCGACCTCTTCGAAGTGACTGATGTGGCAGCCCATCAGGAAGGCTGTGGGCGCCATGAGAAAGTCCAGCATTCCTCCAGACAAGACAGGGACATAGGGCTGCTGCCAGGACAGAGGCTGGAAGAGATGAGCAGGGAACAGATGGAAAGATGGATGAGGGATGGATGGATGAGTTAAGTAGAAAAAATCAAAAACACAACGTTCCTCCCGCACTGACCTGCAGGTACAGCAGCAAACTCTCTGCGACCAGGGTGAGTTTGGCCCAGTCAGCAGAGAAAAATACCAGCCTCTGCTCCTGGAGAAGGCAGGACAGCACCTAGAGACAGAAAGGTTGTCATAGGGTTAACCTAACAGAGGACCTTATCCCATTTTTAATTTTTAGGATGCATTTTCTGACGTGCTTTACAGTGCTTCCTACGAGGGGCAGTGCAAGTGAATATTGGCAAAAATTGACAACCAGATGTTACGTAGCTCCCTTATACAAGGAGCAAATGCGGACAATCTAAACAACTGGAATCGATTACGAGAATAATTACATAAAAGAAAAAACATTAAGTAATTTGCCGTCCAGAAGGTGTTGTCCATCTGCCATCTATTTCCACGTGAATGCAGCATACATTTTTTTTATTCTAAATCTCTTTAAGACTCGTCTCGTTGTTGTGCATTACCTGGAGCAGTGTTGTGTGAGTGAAACAGAGGAACGGTAGATGCAGGTCGATGTCGATAATGGCGCTGTCCTGATCCTCCCTTGATGGAAGAACCACATGGAGGGGGCGGAGGCTGAAGCACTAACACACATATACACACACAGTACGTTACTGTAAAGATCTAGCAATTGAAATCGGTCACACAAGCTAGAAATAACCACCATTAATAAATGGTAAAAACACAGTTTATAAACTTCAGTTTATAGTTAATTCAACAAACTTTACAAACCATTCATTAAGCAAATGTTTATTTTAAAGTTTCAACCAATGTTTTTAAACCTTAACGATTGCTTCATAGATTTTTGGTCTAAATGGTGCTCAAATCAGAACGTAACTGGTTCCCTAATGGTTCAAATGGGTCAACAGAAAGACAAAAACAGAAACAGTGAGGGTGACAGTGAAGAGAAGCTGTGTCAACAGGAAGAAGGTGTTTTCTGACCACATGTAGCTGTCCAGGAGGGGGTAAAGGGACCAGCGACAGCTTGGCTGAAAACTCCTTTATTGTCTCCTCAAAGTCAGATTGTCTTGCAGGCCGCAACTGGACCATGAGACTGAGAAGGTGGAGGTGGGGATGAGAGATACAGAGAGAGTGTTTAACATGTCATTAAATCACCGTCACTAAGGTCAGGCTGTCTTTCAGCTTAATGTGTAATCATTACCATGACAAGCAGTCTCTCAGAGCGTTGTAGTAGGGGAACTTGGAGATGACACACACAGCAATGGGCGTAAAGAGGCGGGACTTGGAGGAGTTCCACCTGTGCCCGTTCTGGAGAGCACCTTCCTGATAGGACTGAGAGGTTAGACAGCCAATTAGAAACAACAAACAAACGCTGGATTCAACATGTTGCTTTTTTTCTCTTTGTGTGGGAGTATGTGTGTATGTGTGTGTGTGTGTGTGTGTTTGTACCTGTACTGCCCTGTAGTGCTGCACAACAACTCCGTGGGTTCGGTTCCCAAAAAGGTCAGTGAAAACCAGGAAGTGATAGCTGTCTTCTCTCTGCTCATTGGCCAACTGGAGACCACCTAACCAATGGAAATCAAGAAGTCTCAACATACGCCACAACCCAGAGTTGAGGTCTACGCCACGTTCATGTCATAGAGGAGTGTATATACTGTATATCCAAGTTTAATAAAACAGAGGTGTGAACCAAGTACGAAAATAGTGCTGTAATGTCAATGTACAGTATTTTTTTTTGCAAAATTAACTTTGAAATCATACTTGACTTGTCACCATCCCTATCGCTCCCATCCATATGACACAAACACAACCTTACACACCTAATTAGATGAATATGTGTATCAATACATTCTAAACATGATATGTTCAACGCAGAGCAAAGGCACTACACCAGGGAAACAGAGCTGTGGCAAGGCGATGAGGTCCAGATCCTTTGGAACACTGATGTCCTCTGTCGCTGAGGACACTTCTCCACGACTGGTGTTGTCTCCATTTGGCACCTCTGCAGCACGATCTCGCTTCTTCTGCAAAGAAAGAGAGAAACAACAAATATGGATTTCATTTTCTGAAAATGATCAACAAAGTTGCCTGCTAAAGGTGATCTGAAATGCCCGATCCTTTATCCACATGGAAGGTGTCACCATAGACGATTTTTGTTTTTTTTCTGCCTAACGCTGACCATGAATGAAGGAATCTGTATTCATGGTTTAATATTTGTTTTTGTTTACCTTCTTGATGAAGCTCTTCCTCCTCTGGACACGACTGAAAGCTGGACCGATCGACTGGCTGGAGTTGGTCTCCTTGGAAACAAAGGGCGGGGCATGGACCTGCAGTACCTCAGCTTCGAGCAGGGGGAGTTCGTTTAACTTACTCTGCTGATGAAGCTGTTACACAGTTTGGAAATATTTAGGGCTATAGGTTTGGCAACCTAGCAGTCAGTGAAGACACCAATACCCATAAAAAAAAAAACAATTCTTACGTCTTAATAAAAAACTCTGAGATGATGTCCCAATAAATTACATCGTAAGCTGTGCCATCAACTCAGTTCTGCACTCAGAACACTGCACACAGACCGTTTTAAAAACATTTTCTGTGTTTTTTTGCAATTCAGAAGGAGCAGAAAATAAAGGTGTGTAACCAACTGGCTTCACAGGAACTACTGCAACATTTTGTATGTATCATGTATCTGATCAACCAGATCTAGGCTAGAACTACCTGTTGAACACCACAAACGTATGTTCAAAAGGTATGCATATATTGTACTTGAAATCAATCATCTATTTATTATTTATCTTAAAATGTATTCATGGTATGCTATTAGCCGTTTCAAAGAATGTGTCTTATTTGTTAGATACCACGTACAGCATGTGTTTTAACATGCTCTTAATCATCATAGTATTAAAGGGAGATTCCAGTATTTTTAAACCTGGGCAATAAATCTGCATGTTTTGGTGTGTGATTCAAGATGATTCATACTTACCAAAAGTTTGGGAATCGGTCCAGTGGCTTGCCTCAGCTAGCAGCCGTAACATAGCTGCCATGTAACCCTTTAGGGCAACTCTGACTGTCAAGGTAAGGTCATCTAAAAGTGTTTGTGTTTGCCACCGAGAGGCTGAGGTTGCTATTCTAAGCGTCCGTTAACTGGAGATGGACCTTTGTGTTAAATAATAAGGTCCTTTTGGTAACCAGAAACTCAAGTCTCGCCCGAAGGGATACGTTGCAGCCGCGTCGCGACAATCTACTAGACCGATTCCATAACTTTTGCTAAGTATGAATCATTCACAAACCAAAACATGTAAATAAAGGGCCCAGGTTTAAACAAAAACCTGATTTCCCCTTTGACTGAGACACAGAAGTGAATGTAATCTGATAATCCCTAAGTAACGGGTGTGTTGACACAGGACTCATGCAAGGTGTAAACGTTCCTGTTTCTGCACACAAGGTTTTGATTTCGTCTTTGTGTGTGATCATATTCTGCATATGCTCTACCTGGTATATGTCTCGAAGCTTATCACTGGGGGCTCCGACCACTACACATGCCTCCAGCAGTCCAGACGGGAGCTCTGCCATCACACACACTGCCAGGAACAGACACACACGCAGAGAGAAGGCGCAGTTAGATGAGATCATGATGTAAATTTGACTTCTTGACACTAAGTTTTAAGCTACTGAGGCAGCTTTCCCTGTAAATAACTCTGGTTATTTGTAAATGCAGGAAATGTTACAAATCTAAGATTTACATTTCAATTCCTTGTTTATTTCTGTATTTAATTCAGTGGATTATTATGGACAATTGTCTATACAGAAAACTTTAAATATATCACATCCACTTACTATAATCAAGGAGAACCACTGGTAAAATCTGGCAATATTGATGACGACAATGGTGGTTCAACAATTTTATATCTTGACCATGACTCACAGAAGTTCCCCAAACCAGATGTGATCTCACCTCCTTTTGTTTAACAAATGACAAGCTAGAGCTTGTGCAACCTAATTTGTAAAATATATCATGAGCGAAATAGGAACCAGCAGAACCTCCGGGACTGACTCCAAGCCTTACACACGACACGTACACACCCACACACACACAGACAAATCTATTTTCCCGCAACCTCCTCCAGATGTGTTGGCCCCCCACACACACACAGCAGATGTTGGGTTAGGTCACTGGCGCAGTAAAGTAGTTTGTCATCAGAATCACAGTTGGCAAATCCTGGTTACCATAACTGAATCTGAAAGCATGTCTGGGTGATATGACCTGAAAATCGTATCATATCCCGATACACGATATATATAAATCTTGATATTACAATGACATTACAATATATCTGACCAAAATATCCTCTCTGATGTGACCATACCGTAGGGATGACTGTTGATTCTTTCACAAAATATTAACACATTGAGATTGTTGATAAATAATTGTCAGTAATGTGGATATAACGGCTAAGTGTATAAGAAAAAGTAGAACAGACTGTAGGTTCAGAAAAGCACGTCACTTTACTGTAACGCAGCCTTTAAAACCAGGAAAAAAAACTCCTTTTATGCCATTTCACGATATTACGATATCCAAAACCTATATATTTATATCTTGATAACGGTATAAAATGTTTATATTGCCCAGCCCTACCTGAAAGCCAACGAAGAGGAAAAACGTTGTCTTCTGTCTATCTGTCTGGTCTTGATAAAGCAGATCCCAGAACAGACATCTGACTTGCATTAGTTGCAGCTACAGGCCCAGGGAACTGCATTCTCTTAAACCGTCCTCTTTTTCCTCAACCCTCTCTTTAAAAACGCAACTCCTCTTTCATCTCACCTGCTTGCTTCCCCCGTTTTATCTACTTTTCACCTCCTTCATCCCATATTTGTTCCCACTTTTTGTCCTCGTCTCTGTTTTGCCATTTTCTCCCCTTTCTTCACCGCCAACATGCTGTCTTTCTTGCCTTCTTTCTTTAGGCCATTCCGGCCTCTGACTAACTACCCTGCTGTGTCACGGAAACACACACGCACACGCTTAAGTAATTTACTCCCCGACAAACCCCTAATTTTAGAATCCCCATGCACGTACGAGTGTGTGTTTACACTTCTCATAAACTCAACCAGTGTCCTGAATCATGGGGGGGGTTTATAACGATCCGACACAAATGAAGTGGCAGGGTAGTCTCTTGCGCACAGATACACAGATTCAAACACTTGATAAAATGAAGATGCTGTGCGAGATTGAGAAAAACAAAGATAATCCATGCGGAAGTTCATATTGGGTGCCTCTCTGAGTCCTTCATTTCTTAATTCCACGTAGAGTACAAAGACGTCTCTCCCGTGCAATAACTATACCATCAATACACCAAACAATGACACTGATCAGACTTCAGCTGGGAGTTTAGCTTCGGGGAGGTAGCCTCCGTGCAGACACACTGAGAGGCTGTGCAGGAGCTTTAACAAACAAGTTTGTCTTCATATATTTCAGACAGGAAGCAGCTCTGATGTCGCCGACAACGATTTCACCGAACGGTAGCTGGAAAGCAGGCATTTTATAGAACTGAAAAGGCGTGTGGAAGTGGTTAAGAGAAGTACTTTGATACATTTGGAGTAATGAAAGTAATTTTTGGGAATTCGCATGTGTGATTTCTGTGCCTGCAGAAACTTCTTGCCAGGACTCAGTGTTGATCTTTGCTAAATTTAGAAATCCCATGAAGTTTTTATTTTGTAAACTGGCACAGTCCAGAGGTCAGTGAAGGGGTCACTGACTTTGTTGACGCCCTGTACTTCTATTTTGTACTACTTTGCAATTGAGGTTGCCATTGTTTGGTTGAGACACTAGAATTTTAACTTCAAACTGGAGACACTGTACTTCACAGTATTTTTTGGAAGCTGCAAGATCATCTGCATTTTCATCGGAGATGAATTCACACACAGGGTTTACAAAGTGTTTACTGAGCTCTTCTGGGACGCAGGAAGAGTGTGGCGTGCCCCTTTAATTGGCACCAGCCAACATTTACTTGGTTTTGGCAGGTTTGTGAGAAGACTAATCATTCATGATCTGAACCAGGAGACAAAATGAAGAAATGGATAGCAGTGCAGCAGTGGGGCTGTTTCATCAAGACAGAAGTACTTTCACTCTTTTATCCATTGGATGTAAAACTGCCATGTGACATTAATGCTCACACAACCTTCAACCTTACTTTTCTTCATGTGTAAATATTGTCATTGTTTTGGAAGGGTTGGTGGGAAAAGTACTAAAAAAAAAAAGTAAGCAGCAAGACACATCCCTCAGATCGTCAATGAAGAAAACTCTGAATAAAGGGTTATTTGGGAGCATTTTCACCAAAACATGCAGCTACGTGACAACATGTCCCCAACATGTAAGTGAACGCTCAAGAGCTGAAAAGTGACCGGTGATACTACAGTAAAGTTAGTAACAGGACATGAGACTGACTTCTTTAGACCAGTCGAGCCGGATTCTTGACTCAGCAAGACTTAAAGAAAAGGAAGAGAAAAAAAAAAAAAAAATCAAAGACTGACCTGAAATCACTCGATCATTTCCACCAGCCGACGGTTAAGTGACACTGAAAGAGGAGTTAGCTAGCTCCAGCTCGCTGCCATGTATCTGGTTAACAGCTCAGGTAGTCGCTTCAGTGCGGTCTCTTAACTTTTACAGTAAGCTGTGATTCAATGGTTTCTGACACACACACACACACACACTCACACAGACACATTGTGTTGGTTTACCGCTGGTCCGTCAAACTCGGCGCAGCGCCACGGTCAGTCACACTTCCTGTACAGCACGTTTCAAAATAAAAGCGTCTCGCTTGCAGTTCCGGAAGCCGCTTAAAGAAAAAGCAATGGCGCCATCTGCTGTGTGTTTGGTGTACTGCTGTTTAAAGACAAGATAGAATAGATAGAAAAGTAAAGATAGAATCACAATAGAATCATAGAAATATAGAAATATAGATTTAAATATTACTAAAAGAAAAAATACTATACATATACATACAAACATGACCAAGGTGGACAATTTCACAGGATAATTGCACTTGGAATTGTAATACACACATAATGTGTAGTAATATACTAAATAAGAACTATAATAGGAATGAATAAATGAATAAATAAATGAATAAATTCACAGAGCAAATAAGAATTCCTTGGGATAGTTTCACAGGGCAAAAATGTGAGGGATGAACTATATGCATACTTACTACAATATGATGCATGCTGGGATATGTATTGCAAAGTAGCTTGAAGCTCAAGTGGTGGTTTGTGGTGGCAGAGAGGGAGAGGAGGAAACAGCAGTGTGAAAAATGTATATACATAAAATGTATACATAACCGCATACACAGCACTGTCCCGGGAACGTACGCACATATGGGCCTACAGATCGAAATACATATCACATGCTGACCTGCACTTAACAATGACCTTCTGATGCACACACATGAATACAGCTATAAACATACAATCACACACACGTAGAAAGAAATGTTAATCCACCTGTAGATTAGAAAAAGGGACTGTGGCTGGATGCAGATTAAAGGAGACTACAGAGCCAGAGGCAACAGACAGAGATTTTTCATGATTTGAATCCAGTCTTTATGTCATTTATATAATATGTTACATTGTTTTAAGGAGGCTAAATATATTAAGGGGGCCTCTGTCCGATATGCTTTTGTTGTCTGATGTTGTTCTGCACCTGCTTGTCTCTCTCAGTGGGATTATGTGGAACTAAACAAACACTGTAATCACTTCTAATCCAACCAAATTCCACTTAATTTATTATGACTTTATTTTGGGGCAAATCCATCAATATTGAGTTACGTAATCTCTTTGTTCCAGTATTGTGCTAATTTTGTAGTTAGTAGTATTTCACTTCAGATCTTGCATTTTGAAGGTGTGTTTTCACATGTTTGCCTTGCAGAGTACCCTGACTCTCTGAATGGGAGCTTCACAATCCAGGGTAGCAAGCCGTGATCGTATAGTGGTTAGTACTCTGCGTTGTGGCCGCAGCAACCCCGGTTCGAATCCGGGTCACGGCAGCTTTTCTGAAAAAATAAAAAATAAAAATCCCCTTGTGCTCTCTCGGTAATCACGAAACTTGTGGTTGAAAGGCTTTGCTTATACTGACCACTTCAAAATGTGCGTCCCTCCCATTCATTACAGACACAATGTTTGGAGTATTCTGTGATCTACGGAGAGAGACAGAGAGAGATGAATTCAAATGCTCATTTCTTTATTTGGTTTGTGCTGCTGTTTAATTCTGTTTGGTTTAAGTGCGTTACACTGACAGGTTTCAATTATTCCGTCCACCCTAACAACATTGCGCAAAAACTTTAATGAAAACAGTTGAAACAAAAACTGAATCATTCGTGGAGGAAAGCAACCTGATAAACTGGTGACAGTCTCATTACCCTCAATGAAGGTCACTCTGGCTTGATGAGAAACAATCTGAAATATGACGTGTGTGGCAGCACAACGTCAGCCGTGATCGTATAGTGGTTAGTACTCTGCGTTGTGGCCGCAGCAACCCCGGTTCGAATCCGGGTCACGGCAGACTGTCCTCGGTCAGTTTTGAGGCCGGCTCATTATTGACAGAAGAAAAAACGACAGCCACCGGTAAAATACTGTGGTAAAATGAGCCGCTGTCTGGTTTTCGTTGCGCCTGAACTAGAGTAAATAGGGTAAGTATGGTCCTAGAGCAAAGTGAAGCAACCTGATAAAAGATGACTGATTAAACATGAGGAAAATGTTCAATCTTCATAAAGAACACATGTCAGCAAAAGCACGTGACCGGCTGTATGTATCTTTTAGACCTTCACTTTGCTCGAGGACCATGCTTACCCTATTTACTCTAGTTCAGGCGCGAATGGGTTACATGACATGCAACAGAGTTCGCATGCAGATTCTAGGTTTGTGTGTTTGAATTAAGAACAATATGATCCCAATGGTAAACTCTTCTATTGCCAAGCAGTCTTTAACAAGGAATTTGTGATGATGTTGTGATGCGTAATATTTAAAATATATTAAAAAAAGTAATAATACTAAACAGAAATGTACAATAAAACTATGTAGAATATATTCTCGACTACAAAGAACTGTATAGTAATATAAAGTGGCAAATATATTATTTAAACTGCTGTTTTGAGCTTTTTCTACCACATCTTTAGACACTGTTTGACGTATGTGTGAGGCTTGATCGCCAGCCGTGATCGTATAGTGGTTAGTACTCTGCGTTGTGGCCGCAGCAACCCCGGTTCGAATCCGGGTCACGGCAGCTTTTCTGAAAAAATAAAAAAAAAAAATCCCCTTGTGCTCTCTCTGTAATCACGAAACTTGTGGTTGAAAGGCTTTGCTTATACTGACCACTTCAAAATGTGCGTCCCTCCCATTCATTACAGACACAATGTTTGGAATATTCTGTGATCTACGGAGAGAGACAGAGAGAGATGAATTCAAATGCTCATTTCTTTGTTTGGTTTGTGCTGCTGTTTAATTCTGTTTGGTTTAAGTGCGTTACACTGACAGGTTTCAATTATTCCGTCCACCCTAACAACATTGCGCAAAAACTTTAATGAAAACAGTTGAAACAAAAACTGAATCATTCGTGGAGGAAAGCAACCTGATAAACTGGTGACAGTCTCATTACCCTCAATGAAGGTCACTCTGGCTTGATGAGAAACAATCTGAAATGTGACGTGTGTGGCAGCACAACGTCAGCCGTGATCGTATAGTGGTTAGTACTCTGCGTTGTGGCCGCAGCAACCCCGGTTCGAATCCGGGTCACGGCAGTCTCTCATCGCTGAGGAGACTCACTTTTGAAGGAGATGTGGTCTTTATAGTAGCTTTAAGGCCAGAATTTATACCCACCCCATCACTGTTTAATCGTCTCAGCAAGCAAAATAGAAGTCACTATCCTATCTGTCCCTTCCAGTGTGATCACGGCACAAAGCTTTCCTATATGAATCTGATGAAGTTGTAACTGATGCATTTAATCGTCAATAACTGTGTTCATCTATACACATTATTTGTTTGGCCATTGTAAAGTAGTGAAATAATTATTACCTAAAGTTTAATCAGATATAACTTTACCATTTAATAATGACGGTTATCATAAAGTGTCCAAAACAAACAAAAAACAAATGCAGGCCTATTGATGATCTTTGGGAGATGCTGGCTCTATGGAAAGATAGACGGATCACTAACAGTAGGATTTTCCCAACAGTGGAAATGAAAAGGAAAAAAAATCCATATTGCTCAACGTATGGAAATCCATACCCTTGGGGCAAAATATGTAAACCCTAAAATAGTGCAGTAACAAGTAGAGGCCACCAGATGTCGCCTTTGAACCTGTGCACAGAGGAGAAGCGCCCCCTCGCCTCGTGTATAAACTGTATTCACATGCAGAAGAGTACCTGGCATTGACATGAAAAGACATCTCCCAGGATAACTCCAGATCAACTGGTTGAAAGTTATTTGATTAAATGCAAATGTGTCAAGGAATTTCCAACACTTAAGTACAATTTAATCTAAGACGGATCATAATCTAGTGTCCCCAGTCTAGAAGGGGCCCCGTGTAAAAAAAAGAATACTAAAGTCAATTTTTGAGAACTTGTAGGCCTTTTGCATATACTACTTTAATTTCCACATCTGAGGCAAATGTTGTGCTGCATTTATTTGACAGCCTTGTTTACTAACTACTTTGCAGAGTCAGATTATTGATACAAAATATAATCAACTGTCATATCTAGATAAGACTCTATTGATCCATGGGGATGAATTCACAGGCTACTCAGCAGGACTTTATTCAATTGGAGCCACATATCAAGAGCTTGAACAAAGAATATCCCTCGAAGGTGATGATTTCTCATTGGATAACAGAAAACATGAGGGGGCAATCGCGGAACATGACGCTGAAACTGCTGGGACTTGCATAAAGTTTCCTGGGGCATTTTTCAAGATGCTATTTGTAGTGCAGTGCAGTGGAATTCACAGGAATCCTAAGGTATGGGAATGTGGAAATCTTAAAAGAACCTTAACCTTTTCCTATCAACTTCCTGTTCGATGTAGGACACATGTGGGAATCAGTGATTTTGTTGGAACCCCATAGAGGAAAACAGATTTCCAATAGGACTGTGAGAATCCTAAAAGCTTTTTTTGGAATTTATGGGAATCCTAAAGTATTGCATTGGAAAAGTTGAAAATCCTTGGAAATTGGTAATTCTTGGAAAAATGAAAAGTCTTCATTCAATCACAGGGAAACGAAGCAATAGGTCTGTGAAAGTCCTGTTGAAACAGAACCAAACATTTTTAGTAGGCCTGTGTAGACAATTTTAGGGAATCCAAAGAGGTTTTATTGGAACCCATAGGAAATAAAAATCCTTATCCTAAAAGAACCAAAACTTTTTCATAGAGAATTCCCATTTGAATTTTTAGAAATTTATGGGAAACCAAAATGATTCTATTGGAAAAAAGTTGAAAATCCTTTAGGTCCTCTTAACTGGGGCTGTTGGCAACTCATGTAAAAATGAACAGTCTTCCAAGACATTAAAAATAGGCTGGTTGTGAGATGTAATAGCGGGGGAAACAAAGCGATAGGTCTGTGAAAATCCTGTCAAAACGGAACCAAACATTTTCCAGTAGGCCTGTGGAGATCCAAATAGATCTTAAACCTTTTCATCTGGAATTCCTATGTCATTTTTCTTTTTAGACAATTAATGGAATCCTAACAGCTTTTATTGGAACCCATAGGAAAAAAAACTAAAAATCCTAAAAGAACCAAAACTTTTTCATTGAGAATTCCCATTTCAATTTTTAGAAACTTACAGGAAGGACATTATTGGAAAAGCTGACACTCCTTTAGGACTTTTTTGGACTACTACTACTACTACCACACAATTGCCTGATAATACACAATGTATGTACGCATTGATTCATTCATGGGTTTCTGTTTGCTGAGCCTGAGGCTATGCTTCCCTCACAGGGAGTAGCTCCCTCTCTCTCTCTCTCTCTCTCTCTCTCTCTCTCTCTCTCTCTCTCTCTCCTGTGTCTCTCTACCTCTCTCTCCCTCGCTCCCTGCAGCAGCCATATTGGAATGCTGGATGTGGAGAGGGGAAGCAGGAACAGGCGACGAGAAAAGGGAGAGGGGGGGAGACAGGCAGGAGCAAAGAAAAAAAACAAAAAAAAAACAGTACCAGTAACTACTCCTGGCTCCACGGCTGAAATAACGGATTATTTATCGACTCTTAACAGCTTCTCCTGCCGGTAAAGTCAACAGGAACCTGCCGGACGTCCCCCTGGAACAAGTCGACGTGAGTGATGTTGTGTTTGTGGGATTATTTCAACAGCTAAAAAGAAAGTATGGGATGCGGTTGGTTGAAAAACGTTCGTCCTGGCTGCCGTTAGCCGTTTCCTCTCCCAGTTTTTCAACCACTTTTTTAATCATTACTGTTTTGGTTATGACTTGGGAGTGAGTGATACAGTAGTTTAGCTTCAAACCGCTTCATAACTAGGTCGTACTTTTCTTTTTTTCTTGTCGTTTCTACGGGTTAGTTAAGTTGGAGCCGTTGAAAGGAAGAGTGACACACCGCCACCGAGCTCGTCGCCACGGTCACATGGAGTGAATGCGGAGTAACGTTTAACTCAAACGGTAAATAAAAAAGCACAGGATTAACCTACATTTAGCGAGCTCCTAATCTCTGACTCGAGTGTTTTTTGTTCCCTCCTGTCATGGACTCAAGGCTGTGTGGTTACCTTGATGTGCCCCCCTGGATCAAACTGAACTCTTCCTCTCTATCTTAATGAGCCAGTTTATTTTTCCAGTGTTCTCTTAAACCGAACAAATTGGCCCAGAGATGTAGGATAACTGGCAATTATAACATACTGTATTTATTCATTAGTTTCTGATGTATGATATCATGAGCCTGCCCAGGCTCCCTCTCATTCTGCTGTCACTTATAGCCTAATGTAGTTGATCCACTGCATTTAAGCAACTTCCAGCTATTCATGCACTGATTTAAAGGAACACTTCACAAAAAAAAAAGACAATTCAGTCATTATCTACTCAACCCCACGCTGATGGAACATCGGGTGAGGTTTCGTACTCCACAAAACATTTCTGGAGCTTAACAGCGAGACAGCGTTGCAGCAATCTCCTTAACAACCAACTTTGATTTGTATAGCCCAAAATCACAATCACATCGCCTCAGTGGGCTTTACAAACTGTACAGTGAGCGACATCCTCTGTCCTCGGACCCTCGATTCGAGTGAGGAAAAACTTGCCATATTGAGAAAAAACCCTTTCAACGGGGGGGGGGGGAAAAAAAGATGGAAGAAACCTCAGGAAGAGCCACAGAGGAGGGGTCCCTCTCCCAGGACGGACAGACGTGCCATAGATGTAGCATGTACAGAACAGAACAACAGAATCGCAATTTACAAATTGCATTGACAGAATATCTGATACAAAAAAAATATGTAAAGTGTTCTGGATCCAGGAGACGACTGAGCAGGCCGAGGCATCGCCAAGTGGCGGCCGAGCCACACGACCTCCTCTCCACCGTGGTGACCTGGAAGAAGACAGGCCACTCAAAACAATCAAAACAGCCTAAGTAAAAAAACATAAAATGGCATCGTACAGCTTTAACTGGTGTAATCCAAGTCTATAGAAGCCCCAAGATCCAAAATTGATTTGGAAAGATGTTATTTACGCCCTTGACACGCAGTCGAGCTCTTGGCTTTAAATTACCTCCTTTCAAATAGATGTGGGAGCTCTCTGCTTCTGGAGACATAGATTACGATGGACGAGCTTTATGGAGACATTTTTTTTTCGGTTGAGAAAATAATGACTGAATTTTCATTTTCGGGTGAACTTTCTCCTTTAATCTCGCAAAATTATAGCTGAAACAACTGCTGGAATAGTTGAAAGGTAATCATTTAATCAAGCGAAATGCCAATTAGTCACTGGTTCAAGCCTTTCAAATGTGAAAATGTGCTGCTTTTCTCAGTTTTATTTCATTTTAAGTTGAATACCGATGTGTTCTTGGTAATTTTTCAAAACAAGATAACTAAAGACATCACCCAGGCTCTCAGAACCTGTGATATGATTCATCACATTTTAAAGGGTAATAAATTGCAGTTCATTTCTATTTCCTTGCAGGTTGAAACACCTTAATAGCACTGCTTTTACAACATGTTTCCCTTCATTTTTAAGATTGAAAAAATTGTTGTATGGATGTTAGCAGACACTCTGAAGCGTAAACTGACTAAATCCAAGTGAAAAGGCTCATCAACATGCTGCTCTGTGTTCTGTGCCAAAGGTAGCTGGAGCCTGATTTGCTTCTACTTCATATTCCAGATGCAAGAAAATGCTAATGAATTGCAGTATCCTGAGGCCACTGAGGCTTTCGACCCACAGTATACTAATAGGAATGCCGCTCTGCACCCTTATGTTTGCACTTGCACTGTAGACAAGCTTAACCTTTGTGTATGGATGTGATCCGTGACTGAGAAGTGTGGGGAAAGGAAAGTTTCTTTAAGGTCGTTGTTTGGTTTTGGATACAGCTGTTTATCACAGTCACAGTTTTGTACATTGTGAGTACAATATTGAGATTTTCGGAACCATACGGGCTGTCGTTTATTGGAACAAGCAAGATTTGGTGGTTGTGATGGTGTGACACTAAAACTCTGAGAAATTCTTGTCATCTGAATAATGGCTCGACTGGTGAGATGAAAGTCTGTGTCAGGATGATGAAGCCAGTGTTTTAACGGTTTCTCTCGTGTTCCCATTGCTCAGAACACACAGCCTTAAACGCTGTCAGATGTAAAACTAAATCGTCTCACCCAGCTTTGAATTTAAATGTAACTGATTGGAAATGACATTCACAAAGCCTTTTACAGGCTTGAGGTGGTATTTCTAAATTAGCGAAGAAGGCTGCTAATTAGTTTATCCACTTGATTAGCTTGCATTTAGTCCCACTTACCGTGGCCAAGTGGGGAATTTGTATGGACAGCGACAACCCGCTGTGGCTCCTTTGCCACTTTGAATTGAGTAAGTCAGATTTTATTACATTTAAGTTCATCCCATCCCTGTTTGTTTGAACCATGGCGTAAAATACAGCTTCGGTCTGCTAATTTGCCATCATAGGATCAAAATGATTGCAGTGGAAACATGTCATTACCTTCAGTGTGTGAAACAAGCAGAGAACAGCGTGGTTTGGCTGTTTTTTAAATTATTTTTTACTGTAGGAATTCAGGCTTTTGTGATCGATTCACAGAGAGTTGAGGTAATAGTTACACCTTTTATGACAGGACTGCTCCTGTGGCTGGTCTACAGCAGGCTAATACAGGCGTGGCAGTGGTGAGTGTGTGTGTGTGTGTGCACGCGCTAGTGTTTCCGTGTGTGTGTAAATTGCAGAGCAGTGCAGGAGGCCTGTATTTATAGAAACACTTGACTACACTTAGAGATCTTACAGGAGCAGTTCACCACATTGCAGAGAACTCTACAGTTTGTATGCCGTTTGAACTTTTTCTTTCCTGCAAGGTTTTGCTCTTTGTTTAACTTTTCGATTATTAGCAGTAACCTACTATGTGTTCTACTCAAGTGTGTTCTATTCTAGACAGACGGGCAGAAAGAGAAACTGTGGAGAAAGACAAGAGGGTAACAAAGCCCGCAGTCTGTAGTGTCAGTCGATTGCAGTATGTGGTGTGACTCATAATGACTCTTAACTAGTGATAGCAATCATTGCAGACACACATTGTGTGTGTGGAGGTATGCTGAGGTCCTGAATAAGAGTATGTGTGTCCTTAATATGTGTGTCATGTGGAATTCATGACAGCAAATGAAGTAATTTGTCTTGGGGCGGAAAGAACGACTCTGTTTTGCATTTTTTTTTTATTAAAGTTGTTTGCTGTTGACCTAGCAAACATGGTGGCATTTTTTTCCCCCCACTGATTGGCTACTTCATCCCTACTGTGTAAATACTTGCAGCTGTGTGGAGGTCAAAGCTGTTTTCTTACATTTCGCCCAAATGAATGAGTGCTATTTGCAAACTCACCTCAGGAAGGGAAAAAGGCATGAATGAACAGTTAAACGAAGCAAATGCTTTTCTTTGTTTTGCACCAGTAACTTCATCGGGAAGTATGACTAATTTTGTGTGTGTGTGTGTTCGTGTGTGTGTGTGTGCACGTGCATGTGTGTGCAAGTGCTGGCCTGTATGTGATCGTATGCGTCCTGGTTCTATAAATTCAGCCTCAATCTTCCTGGGGACTAATTCCCCTGCATCCTCCTGCATGTGGTTTCAGCTGCGAAGGAAAAAGAACGTGTGTGTGTGTGTGTGTGTGTATGTGTGTGTGTGTGTTTTTAGAGGCTGAATGGAGGTCCTTTCCCTTTGCTTCTGGATTGGTTGCATTCAGGAAGGAGCCCCCACACCCCTCCATGCACACACACACACACACACACACACACACACTCACAGAGCACTTACTGTACATCCTAAAGCATGCTGCGTCCCTCAGGAGCTGAAAGGAAAACGCCTTCTTCCTCTCGACGCTGCTCGGATCTCTCTGAGTATTTACGTGTGTGTTGGTACGTTTGTGTGTACCTGGGTGTGTGTGCATGCTTGTTTGTTGCTGCACTGTGATAATGACTGTGTTTACCCAAGATAACATGAGTAAACGTAGACTTGGCTTTGTCAGTCGGAAATACTTTTGTACTCATCATTACTTTAGTTTCGCGATATGTTAGGGCCTTCTGGTGGTTGCATTTTCTGTGTTTTCTAATTGAGGAGGAATTTTACAATGAGACAGTAATATCCCGGATGGTCGACACCTGTGTGTGTTTGTGCATGTGCATTTGTTGTTTCAGCAGGAGAGTGTCTATATATATCAGAGCAAGACTGATTAATCAACCAGGCCAAGGTCTGTCGGCCAGTATTGGCTCATTGCAGATATATCAGAAAGAACACGCAGTACAGAAATGCCAAAGTAGGTTTAGCAATTCATATCATCTTGGAAAATATGCAGAATGTGTATTTCACTCCCATGCCCCGTCAGTATCAGTTTTGCCCCACACAGACTTTATCAGCCTACATTAGTCTCATGTTACACCCTCGAGATCCGCATTAAAATGCCTTAATGCTTTTATCTATGTCATCTTTTCTGTCATGCGAAAACAGCAGATTTCCATGCGGTCAGAGAAAGTACATATGTTCTTCCAGATCGTGGTTCGGTTGTGAAATCAGAGCGCACCACGCAGAGTCTGCTGTTGGGCTGCTGGAAGCACTCAGAGAAAGACTCACATCATCAATCACATTCCCTCAGATCATTTTCCCTCCAACTCCAACATTGAATGTATTGATTTAATTAAGGATGCTAATGAGAAGATAGTCAGCCATGTCAGTGATAAATAAATCATTAAAAGGAATGATATGCGGAGCAGGGCTGCATCGCAGGATCTGTAATAATAGCACTGATACTGACCTTATTAAGCAGATCAGCAAATGGCCATGATGTGACCAACACACCAAGAGAAATATATAATATGTAAGATTAGTAGTAGTAATAGTAAACTCACAGACTCAGTTTGTAGTGACACAGTAATCTATAACAATGACTTCCTCACAGTAAGATACATAGATTTCAAAATTAGGAAAGAGACAGCTGGTATGGGATTAATGCTCAATATTAGTGTATCGCATAGCATGAGTTGAGTTGAGGTATCAGTCATTGTAGGCCTGTTGTGATGGAAGGATTGGCTATATATGGCCTGATTCATTTCCTATAGAGTGATTGTGTTGGGCCAGCGGTAAAAAAATCCCCATTGTGCTTCTTTAAAACAATAGACAACATAGTATTAGGACGTAATGAGTTACCACATGCTTTTGAGAGTCTGTATGTCAGCTGTCAAACTCCCCACAGTGGGATTTTCCAACACATTTTGAAAGGAGTACTTACTTGCTTGTGCATACATTGGCCAGCTATTTTAAAGGTGAAAGTTCTGCATAATATTCAATGAGAATGCTGCATGTCTAATTGTTTATGTTTTTATTATCTATATTTTTCCTCTGTAGCGTTTGAATCCCCCAGAAAATGTCACTTAACGATTGTGTTTGAGTGTGTGTAGTTGGAAAGTGTACAGTATTGCATATTTCTGCAGTCGTGTTTAAAAACATTCATGAGTTTAATGGAACACATTATATCAGCAGGGTTTTCTGGCTTTTCCTAATACAGTTGTTCTAGTGTGTGTATGTGAATAGATGGCCCGCTGTGTAGCGTAGCATTCTTACTGTGTGCACTGAAATTTGCTACAATGGCAGGAAATGACATCGTAGTTAATGGCCTGGCCCTCCTTGGGGCACGCACACACAAGGACATGCACACACACGCACGTGCACACGCGTACGCACTCACACACACACACACACACACACACACACACACACACACACAGTTAGAGCAAGCTACCTTCCGTCATGCAGGTCACTGGTGCAGCATGTCAGCTTGTGATGAATGAAACTGGAGCACAGAGATTCCCTCTGGTATATATTTATGTGTGTGTGTGTGTGTGTGGGTTTGTGTGTGTGCGTGCACGAATAAGACGAACTCCTGGACTCAACTGACATGACTCCACAATCTAATGACCGCTCTCTTTTTCCCTCAAAGCGAAGCAGAGACTGAACTGCAGTCTAGAGAAGAACAATTACAACCACAGATATTGTAAATAAGTCGCCCCCTCTCCCTCTGAGTGTGTGCGTGCCTGTCGGGTTTGAGCGGACAGTCAGTGTAATTACATCGCAGTGAGTCACAGGGAGAGAGAGAAAGAAGTAATTGTTGGGCTTTGTCATATAGAGACAGAGAGAGAAGAGGTGGGAGGAGGAGAAGCCTGGGTTCAGAAAAGGGAGAGAACACAGAAATAGAAAAAGATGAGGGAAGAAGAGTGAAGGAGATGTACTACTGTATATTCCCAGATTTTGTCAATACCTCCTGGACACGAGTATTTCTTTTAGCTTCGCAGGCAGCCTTGGTGGCAGGCTTCTTTTGCCTGTACTTTCAGACAACAAATGTGCTTTGTTCAACCAGTAACAATACATAGTTTGAGCTGTTTGGTGAAGCTGTAGTTAATGGAACACTTCAACATTTTGGAAATACAATAACTTGCTTTCTTGCAGAGAGTTAGGTGAGAAGATTAATAACACTCTCATGTCTGTACTCTAACTGTGAAGCTCCTGTCAGAAAGTAGTTAGCTTATCAAGCTTAGCTTAGCGTCTGGAAACAGGAAGACATAGCTAGCCTTGCTTTGTCCAGAGGTTACGAAAAGCACCTATCAGAACCCAAAAGCCCACTAATTAGTCAAAGTGTAAAATTGAGTGGTTAACCCAATGTGGTAGAGGCCATTTGAGACACAATTTTTGGGGCTGATGCTGATGATATTATACCCCTTTAACACTGGTCAAAAAATCCTGCTTAAACCCGCTAAGATCAGGCTTTTGTTTGCAATGGGAATGTGTACACTTGATATTTACACCCGGGTCAGTTGAATGACGGCAGTGGCGTACAATGTAACTCTTCAAATTAAAATCATAGCCTTGCTTGCGGGAAGTGGGAACGGGATCAATAGGTGATTTTTAGTGGGTTGACCCATTAAGACCCGCTAATTGTGATGGAAAACTGGTATTAGGGGATAAAAAAATGTATTGGAAACAGGAAATTTTGTGGCTGAAGAAACGTTATGGTATAAAATGACACTAGTGCGTGCACTGTCGGCAAACAGTGAGCACAACGCATAAGCATTGACTTTAAACATGACTTTAAACAATTAAATCACAAGACAATGAAAAGATATCGATCTATCATTGCTTGTGTAATCATGTATAGAGTGACTGGTTTTTAGGTTAAGTACTTCACTGAGAGCGAGAATGAGACCAAGCAGACATCAGTGTCTGCTTGGCCAATCATATGACCTCATCCCTTCTCTCATGCACAACCACGCACCCACAAGAACACAAAAAACACACAGTCATAATAGATCACAGCAGAACACACACACACACACATTTACACACACCCAGAGATCAGCAGTAAAACACCTGGATACGAGCCATAGGTATGACATCACACATATTCACAGACTGGTGTCCTCCTACCATAAACTAGTGTTGCTGAGGTCAGATGTGGGTATAATGCCACAGTGTGTGTCTGGCTGTGTGGCAACGTATATGTGTCTGTCTGTGTGATTAGTCACCAGCCATCACACTCGTGTAACAAAGGTTCATTGAAGAATTGCCTCGAGGCTGCCCCTCTGTCTGTCTTCCCCCTCCCTCCTTTTATCTAAGTGTTTTCTTCTGTTTTCAACATATATGTTCATAAAAAATATATTATACTTACAAACACTAGAAAACCTGTTACACCTTTCTCAAAGTGTAACATGTAGATGGAATGGGATGTTGTGCCGTTTTCTGAAATCTTATTTTGAATCATTTGGATGTCCAGGTGAAGTAGAGACTCACTTAATTTACCGTTGCAGACCCAGTGTTAATTGGTTATTTAAGGACAAACCATGCCAATGACAGCAGCAGGGTTGTTCCAAGACTATTTGACACATAATTGACCACTAGAGGGCGATGCTAATACACCAACTCAAGCAAAGATTTACAAGAGTGAGGGAGGCAGAGATAGAGCGGCAGAGCTTGGATCCACCCGAGAGTATACTAGTGGCTGTGATCGTGTGTGTGAGTGTGCGTGTGTTTGTGTGTGTGACATCTTGGCCTACTAATCCAGTGGCCCATTAATCTGCTTTACTCCTGAGCAACTCTCATCTTGTCTGTCTGCCTGTTTGCTTACTTGTGTGATGTGTGTGAGAGAGAGTAAGCTTGCCTCTGCCATGGCTCATTCATAGGCTTTGTCTTCAGTGTCAGTGTGATGAGAATTTAGTGTGACCTCCTGGATATAATATCAAGACCCAGTTACAGCCATGGGATTTTATGGCACTTTGAGCCCATCTTGTGACACAAATTGTGGAAAAGAGAATGGAAAGTTCCAGCCACAACCGATTTCTGCCTTTTGGGCACGGATGTTCATGCCCTCAAATGCTGACTTCTTTTGAGTCCTGCTGGCACATCAGATGCCATCTCTAATACAGATTTGTTTTATCAACTAACATTGTCTCCCAACGTTAAAATCTGTTTTATGGGCCCAGACACGACAAATCAGCATCAAAGCACTAGTGACAACGAAGGCTGACTGTTGCGTTGTCTCCTAGCCGACAGCCAGCTACCTGTGTGAGAGGAAATGCCTCTCTGCGGATATTCAAATTGTTGTTATGATGAAGCTGCATTTTTTTGACACCACTCTCGCTAATATAGCTGCATCTTATTGAGAATATGATTTAAAAAGTTGCAAATGCCACCGGTGAAGAGGCAGAGTCGAAAAAGGAGGAGAAACCATGCTAAATGGGTAAATGAAAGTCACTGATTCTACTCAGCCAAAAAGCAGACTAGTACTGATGGTGCAGGAAACACAACAACGAGACTCTTAACAGTTGGCCTGACATTGGACGAAAGCCGACTGCAACATGATGTGTCTGGGCCCCAGGAGTCCTAGGTTAGCCAAAACGTTTGAAAAAATGATTGTTGACTATGAAAAACAGAAGTGTTCTGATTATTCAACTACATACGGTATTCATTATTATCAGCCCTGGCAATTTGCGGTACATAATTTTCTCCTCCCTGTCAGGCACCAGATCAAGTGAAATATTTCTGAAGATCGAGGTTGAATTCTGCTATTATTTATTGTAGAAACCAAAGTCACAGCTTATAGGGTCTGTACGACATTCATTTTGTCGTCTGCCCGTGTCAAGGCGGGGGTCCGCATACGAGCCGACAAATGTGTGAACGTGTTAGTGTACACTGACACACAATCCACAAATAGAGCCAAGTCAGTTTTGGACTAGACCATAGCATTATGTCTGCAGTATACAGTGGCACAGTATTCTAAAGAGAGGTAACTTCGGACTGTATTGGGTGTTTCAAGAGATGGCAACAATCAACCATGAAAAATAGATGAATATTGTAACAACTCCTTATTATTTACATTTGTAACATTAAAACATGATAGTCCTAATGCTAATTTCCAGTATATTTAGCTATGAAGTAATGAAGTTATAGTGAGTTAAGCCAATATGTTGAGTAAACTATTTTCTCTCAAAATAATAGTCAAAGTAGTTCAGGGTGGGTTTACTTCCCTCTCTGTCCCCGGCTGCATGTGATTTGATTTGATTAGGGTATAAGTGGATTACTTGTGCGCCCCTTACAAAGCAAAGTCAGTGGAACAATTATTCCACGTGTCTCCCATTTTCTGTCTCCTTTTTGTTCTGAAGATCGATGATTTCTGTGGGACAATGTTGAGTTGAGAACACTGGGTTATGACTAATTGAGTAGCTCCTCGGGGGTGCATTTGTGTCCAAGAGGCAGAATAGCCAAAGGCAACACACACAGACACACAATGTTTAAATAGCCGACACTCCTCTCCCTCCCTTGTTATGTCACTCTGAGCTCTGCTGTATCAATTTTCGTCTCACTTTCTCTTATTTTTACCACATTCTTCCGTTGATGTCTCTGTATTTGCGCCTCTTTTCCTCACTTCTTGTCATCAAATTGTTCCATCATTTCTGACCCTCTTTCCTCTCGTCTTTCCCCCGTGTCTCCTGTACATCTGGCCCCATCTCTCCCCCACCATCCTTCTCCTGGGACACAAAGACGCCCCCTCCCCTCCTCTCCCCCCTTATTCCTTCCTCCTTTTCTCTCTTCCGTCACCCTCCCCCGCCTACTCCTCCTCTCCCTCCTTCCCTCTCCCCTCCCCTGCTCTACTCCCACTCGTGCTGCTGTGTATTTGTGTGTCAGTTGTAGTAGTAGAGTGAGGAGGAGGAGGCTGGGTTTGTAAGCTTAAGCCGACATTAGCCATCATTACTGAGTTAGCCGGCTAGCACATCTCAGCGCCAACCCAAAGACGACTGGGATTTTGGCTTTTCCCAATTAAGCTGCCTGTCAGGGGGGGAGATTACACTCTCTTCTCCACTCTTCTTTTTGGGACTTTGAATGGAAGGGCTATACCATGGTAAGAAATTCAAAATACAGTAGTGTGTGAGTGTGTGTGAGTGGTTGAGTGCGTGGGTGCATGTGTGTGAAATCATGTTATGTGTGCATTTAAGTTTATGCATGTGCAAAATTGTGTTCAGTATGTGTTTGAATGTGCATTCATTCTGCAGCCTCTAAACTCAAAGTGTTTCTGAGTTTGTGTGTGGTCTATAGATTTAGATGCATCTATATCTGAACATACTGTATGTATCAGGACGAATTAATTTGAGCGTAGTTGTTGATGTTTTGACTTAAGTATGAATAGAATGATAAAGATAATTACAGTTTTGTGGTCATTTTAAGAAGGATGATAAGTAGAAGATGAAGGAAGAGGTATAAGATGGAGCCCAACTGATACTAGCCCATCACAGATCGGTATTGGCGTATATGTTGTCCGATATGTGCCGTTATGGAAGCTTTTCATTTTTTACAAACCATGCAGCAGAAAAAGATGCCATAGGGTTATGTGTAGTTGTTAATTTCCAGTGACGTTTACTGTTTCAGTGCACTGATCTCATTTTTGGACAAATGTATTTCATGTTAAACTGTGGAATACCAACTTTGTCACAGGTTTTCGTATAATCCCATTTGAGGGATCGTTGCCAAAAATGTGTTTTTATGTATCTGTGAATATATATTCTAAAAGAATAACGGCCGATATATCAGTAGTGGAAGGTTTTCACTCCCTAATATCGTGATCGGTCACAAAAATGGGTTATCTCTAGTATAAAAGTATGTTATAAAGGACTTTTGATAAATGCAGTTTTTCAGCAGTTGCTTGGTTTGTTTGTCAGCAGGATTACAGAAAAATCACTAAATGGATTTCCACCAAACTTGGATGGAGGATGGGTCTCGGCCCAGAATAGAACCCATTAACTTTTGGTGTAGATCCAGATAAAGGGACTGATCTGGGAATTTTATTCTATCTTTCTTTAACATTGTGAGATAAGGTGTTTTTTTTGACATTTTTGTCAATATCTCGAGGATGAATGCATGGATCTTGATTAAACAACGTATCTAGGTGGCTGGTAGCTATGAGTAAGAACATTTCGATGTGGATCCTAGATCTGGTGAGCTTAAATTATGGATAAGCCGTTATGGGTGGTTTAAGAGTTTCCGGGCTATTGAGGGGACTGTTGGCAGAGTGCCATCCTAGTTATAAGTGTGCTGATCTCGATGAGAAAGTTTTTACAAAACTGTAAAATACACACCATCGGAGGACATCAACACACTTGTAACTGTGCAACTTGAGCTGAAACTATAACTCAACTAGTTGACTGATAATTTTAATAAGAGATTAATTGTTTTAAGTAATTTCTTCAGCAAAAAAAATTTTTGGTTTCAGATCCTAGAATGTGAGAATCTTTGTTCTTCCTTCTCTCTGTTTTATATCAATGTAAGTTATATTCCAAGACATTCGGACATTCTGTGGATGATGACCTGTTAATTGAGAACGTAAATGACAGATAAATGGTCGGTGAAAGTCGGCTACTTTCAGTCTTATTTCTCTTCAGTGCCATTCAGTTTTGTTTTCCATCTGGCATCCTCATGATGAAGGATCATGCATGTGTGTGTACTGTATGTGAGAAAAGGACATGCAAGTGTTTGGTTGCCTGTACTGTATGTAGGAGGCTTCAACATGAAGGGGGTTAGAGTCTCCTGTGTGTATGTGTGTGTGTGTGTGGGAGGAAGGCAGTATGTGTGAGATGTGTGTCAAATTAGTGGGCTGTGTTTGAACACAAGTGTGCATCCTTATGTGGAGTGTTGCCCACATGGCTTTTCGTGTAGGTGTAAGTGTGTATTTTTGTGTACATTTGTGCATGTGTGTGCATGCGCGCGCGTGTGTGTGTTGTTAACGTAGGCATGAAGTAGCAAATCCCCCAGCGGCGTTTTGTTTCTAGGTTATATCATCTATATTTTAGTATGTTTTTATATATTGATCTTGTTTCATAATTGATGAAAATTTGCTTAACATGAAACACACACACACACCCTCTGCTACATTCAAGGGCTTGACCATATGAAGAAGTAAGGTTGTTAACCTGTTTCAGCATAGTTGATTATACATACATCCATTAGTATGGTCTAATACGACTCAAATCTAACCGAGCATAGAGCGAAGCTAGTAAGAATTTGTTTTCACAGGCCAATCAGAATTGATTATTCGTTTTTAGCCTTGTTAACTTGTTCCCTAGTGTTTTCTCTCATAAAAAGTCAAAGAAAAATTAAATATTTAACGTCACATTTGATCACCTTCTTACTCAAAAATCATGTTTTCATAGGGAAGGCAAGTGTAAATGCATGATTTTACCCATAACCGGCCCTGTAATTTAATTGCTCATTGATGTCAGATGTATTTTGATTTATTTAAAAACCTGGTATCGTTTAAAAACACATTTAAAGCTCAAGCCATTTCACTGGTTCACTCGTCCTAAATCTGCTGTGATGAATTATACATCGTATCTGGTCTGTGTGTGATACATTAACATGCGGGCCGCTCCAGTAAGCCAGTTAGCTTCATCACAGCACCTGAACTATACACACTTGAATGAATGTGTGTGTGTCACAGTGTGTGTGTCACAGTGTGTGCTCTTTTGCAGATAAACGTGTATGAGCAGTCATGCGTTTATGTGACCTTATTATGTTGCACGCTTGTGCGACTTATCTGGAGTATGCATCATCTGTGTGTTGGTGTGTAGGCTGAGTAACTGTGGATGTTTATCTGAATGTGAATAATGAGAACGTGCATTTTGTGTTTCTGTTCGAACACATAAAGCTCACAGAGTGGCAGTGTTTTGTATGTTCTTTACTCTAAATTGAGTGCTGAAATCGCCAACTTGTCCTCTGTTGAACACAATTCGTTTCTGCTTTGATGTGAAACAAATTATGTGTCACTTTCAAAGTCAAACCTGTGCTAAAAACCTTTCCCTGCTAAATATGTTTTCAAGGACAAACACATTGCAAGTGTGTGATTGTATGCATTATGGTAGTGTGGCTGGCAGGTGTGATTGGTGCCTCAGGGGTTATGTTGTTGCATCGTAAGGCCGCACGCTCCAGTAACACCCCATTGTCAAGAGACACACACACACGCGCGTGCGCCTGCTCAGCTTGAAGTTTAACCATTAGACACAGAGCAGCGATGCGGAACAGCTGACTGCTCTCATCAGGTTAATTCATTTGATTCTTACGTGTTTTATTTTTTATGGGAAAAAGAACATCTGCCTCTGTTCCTCCTCAGCCAGTCTGATCTGTGACTGTTGTGTTGAGCTGCTGCACGCAATTTTGTTAAATTTTTCAAACTTTTACTTCCATCTGCCTACACAACAGCTGTTGTTGGTAGTCATCGGCTGCTTCAGTCTTTCTATTTACATGTACATATAATTTTACAGAAACAAAATGTCTAAAGTCTGGACATACAAAAACAATGATTTTTAATGGAAGCTAAAGACGAAAAAAAATGATAAAAAACATCTGGTTGTAATGTTGAACACAATATTTTGCTCTGATTATAACAGTCATTTCATGTTGATGACGGGAATTTGCTCTTCAACTGAGCAGGAAACTTTTTCTTCTCTTGTTTTGAATGTCATTATGTCAAATGCAAAACAAAAATGAACTTTAAACTCAGTTTAAGAGGGTTTTGTCTTTAATTTGTTTTCATCACTTACCCTAGCAAAGAAGGCTGTCTTACTCTTTGACCTTCCTCAAAAAAGGTGAATCTGGGACCAGTAGTTTAGACATCATTGCCTGGCAGACTCTGCCTTGATTGTTCTGTCTAATTACTGTTAGCAGAGAAACTGTGGTTAGCGCGCAATTATGCACACACAGCTTGCAGACATGGAGACTGCCCACATTGTGTGTGTCAGATATATCTTTCTGTAAAGGTGTGTTTTCTGTTTATGTTTTTGGTACCAACATACTAGCTTTACTAACGCAGGCTCAAGACAGAAGTGTGAAGGCGAGCAGCAACATGTGAACAAAATCTGGGTTGTGTTGACTTTAAATATTTTTTTCAGCCAACAGAGCTGTAACTCTGAGGGCAGGTGCTTGTGTTTTTTGGCACAAGGCTGCCTGAACTCTTCTATTTATTTTGCTTTCACTCCTCCACATAGCTTGTATGTTTCACAATCTCTCAGTAGGAAAACAGTTGGCTTTGAGCAGCCAACTTACCTTCAAGATGAAAGAGTGGTTGTCAATTTGACAACATTTACTTGACAACAGTAGATATGAGTCCCTGCTCCACTCCTCTCCCGTGTGTCTGAATCTTGCGGACAGCTTGAGGAGCAGGTGTTTTGGGCCGCCTGCCAGTCTGCATGCAAGTGTGTGCTCATGTGTCCCAGACCCCTCTTTGATATATGTGCAATGGAGGCTGTTAAAAAGACTGGTATGTAATTAGCACCACGCTAGCTCTCCTCTAAAGAGAAAAAAATCACTTTTCAACATGGCACTGCTGCAAAAGTTCCATATATGAAAGAGCTGAGAGCTTTAGGAAAAGTGTTTTAACTAATTATTTGTCTTAAGACAGCGATTTGTTTTTTTCCAGCTCTTTAGGTGCTGTCTAATCTTGTTTCTCAGACATGAAAAGGCCACAGTCTCCTCTGGTTTTTAGTCTAGACTATAACAACGCCAGTGTGGCTGCTGATGCCCCACTACATAGCACTTAACTTACACTGAACTCTCACAAAGGAGACAGTGAAAGACAAAATGTCTCTTCCGAGTGAGCATCCGCAGGACAGATGGTGTGTGTAGGGTCCGAATCTGTCTGCTGTAAATGTCTGTATCAACACTTTGAGACTGAAGCAGCAGGATATGGTTTAGTCATTTATCGTAATTGTTGTTTATGGCTTAATCATCGACTGGATGATCTGTGGCAACATGAGATGAGAGGAAACTGTTGTGCCTAAATACATCTTATTTAGTCATTGCACCATTTGACATAATGACTCGAGCTTGTCATAAAAAACTTTTCTGCTGCTTTTCTGCTTGTGGTGCATTTAGGTGGATAAATTTAAATGTTTAAATTGTAGGGGTGTGACGATACACTCAGCTCACGAGACGAGACACGATATTGGGTTCACGAGAACGAGACAAGACGAGACGAGATTTTAAGAAAACTACAAGGACAAAATATATGACTGGACCAACAGACTTTCATTTAACCGAGTTCCACATGCATTTTGAAATATTGTGTTTTGAAATGTTTCTACACAGGTGCAGTTGATTTGAGTACTGAGCTGTGGTGGTGCTGTATATAGCCCCTTTTAGATAGGAAAGGTGGCACATTTGCAGCAAAGTGAAGGCTGCAATGTGCCGCCTTGTCTATCTATTTTCAAAAAAGCCACCACTTTTCCGCCTCTGGGGTAGGCGTAAACATGTGACGTGACATGAAGCACGAAGTAGGTCGAATTTGTCTTCAAAATAAGAGCTTTACATTGCACCCCATCGGAGTTTAGAACTGGGTTCTAAGCGGGGGGCTTTTAATTTGAAAGTAGCGACCGCCATTAGCTTGCCGCTACAACAACAAGCGGACAACCAAGGTAGCTACAGAGACCGAGGAGACGCTAGCATCTCCCGGATCTCAGCGGCTTTCCAGTTGCTCATCTTCGTGGATGAAGTGACGAACTGACTGCTGTTATCAGCTGTTTACTGGTTTTAAAACTCCCAGGCTGTGGGTGCGCAGCAGTGCGCGTCATTGACACCTCCGCCCATCTCAGCATTTGCCACCACATTGCCGACTCGGATTTAGATAACAATGGAGGCGCAAATAAGTGTACCCCCCGAGGCGCAAAATTGGCGGACCAAAACAGACCACCAATTTGCCGCCTTCTGTCTAAATCCGCGGAGCGAGCCACCAAAAGGACGGCAAATTGGTGGCTTACTGCCCAGTATAAAAATGGCAAATAGAAGTTCGGATAGCTCAAAAATCTCGCGAGACCGATTTTTTTACGCGACGAGAAATATCGTCGAGTTTAATCTCGCGAGATTTCGCGAGAAATACTAAGATTTTGTTTACAGAGAAGGAATCTTATGAAGTTTACTATAATGATGTCTCATTTTAACCTTGTTACTACCCCGCAACCCCCCACTAACTGTAGGGTCCTGGTTTTGTATTACAAAGGGTTTTTGTCAATAATACCGCACCATGAGTCACCTTACTGGTATTTCCTCCTGGTTTGTGGGTTTTCTTCTTACCATTACATCATTTTTGTTGACAACCCCTGCTGTCATTTCACCCCCTGTGTGTGTGTGTGTATGTGTGTGCATCAGGGTGTTTAAAGTACTCAGGCACTTGTCCTCCTGACCTTCCTCCAGCACACAGTCATATCACTGCTCTAACCGGGTGTCAAGTTTTCGAAAAGCTTCTCCTGGGCTTCCTGTGGGGCTGTGGGAGTGCAATATCGATGCAGATTAGTGTACTTAGCCACTCAATAATAGAGTAAGACTCACTTTTAGCCAGCCTCGACACAATGGATTTTATATAGTTGTGTTCAAAAACTAGAAGCATGTCAACTCTGCAACCTTTAAGACTACAGCCACATGTCATGTTGCAGTTTACCCACCAAACAAAGACAATTAGGTAGCCGGGCGTGACATTTCCTAGTCAGCTCTTTCAACCAGTAAAGATTAACATATCTGTGTTGGGTGCTAAATTATGTGACAATGGGATATTGATCATAAAAAGATCAATCAATGTCCTGTTGAAAAGCTGACAGGATATTGATTGAATCTATTAGGTTTGACAAATATTGTGCAGCAGGCACACCAATTCATGCTCATTAACTGAACTGTGAACACCTGCTGTGGGACTTAATAAAGTCTCATGATATTTTTTCATCAGACAAACCAGTTAACTCTGTCTTTTCTATGTTTGTCTTTCAGATATTTCCAGGATTGCCTACTACACAGGTGAGTGAGCTGAACCCTCTACAGCACTAATGATCATTCATACACAGTTTGTAGCAGCTCAGGTCACAATAAAGGGGTCCCTAATAGGGAATAGATGAGGAGTATTAGTGTAAACCTCTGTTCATGGCATTGGGGATTATTTGATAAAACTGTCTTATCTCATGAAACACTATCTTTTTCTGATTCTGGAGCCACATTGTCGTCAGTATTTGACGACCTGAGAATGAGACTTGCATATCAACTATCGTTGTCAGGATTGCTCTAAAAGCTCTCCTATATCGTGTTCGACACTGACACACACTTGCCTTGCCTTTCTGTTTCTCTCCCTGTACGTGGCTGCTCTGTTGACTGTCTTCAGCAGCAGTATGTTTTATGAATTCGCCCAAAAACGCACCTCACGTTTTGGATTTTTTGAACCCCGGATTATGATTTCACAGCAGCGGTTTAGCTGCATGTAGATGAAGCTTGTCTGTAATCATGTAGTCTATCCAAACTATTAAAACCCATGTGGTACTGAATGACTTTGCAAACAATCTAATTGTTTTTCTCAGGAACTCAAAGTGCTAATAATCTGTGTTGGCAAAGACAGACTAATTGCACATATTTATGTGAGTCACACTTGTGTTTGTGTGAGACAATTAAATGGGAGCGAAAACATACAGAATAGGGTTATTTATCTGTGTGTGAGTGTGTTGGTGTTATTAGTACGGACGGGGTGAGGGAGAGCGTGAACATTGCTCTAGTTGGAGTGTGTGACTAATTGTAATCTTCACACTGTAGACACCAGAAACGCAATGTGTTCCTTGGAGACGAAGCTTAACATCCAGCAACCTGAGGGTGTTTTTGTTTCCCTTGAATCACTGAAATAGAATAAGCAGCAGAGCATATTTATGTATCATGGCATCATGCCCTGAAATAAAGCCTTACTGGCCAATTATATCACATGAATTAAGTTGCTAGTCTCGAGCAATCTCCATAGATCTTTTGACCTGAAACCTGATGCTCTAGTTGGAATACTATTCAAAATGTTGCCAAATAAATAAACAGCAAATCCGCAACTCAATACCTATCACTTTTAACAGCTATTATTTTATGTTCATCGCAATTTCCCAGCGCTTAAAGGGACATCTTCAGATTGCTTCTTTTGTCCAACCAACAGTCCAAAACCCAAAGACTCTTCATTTACTGTCATAAATGTCAGAGACAAGCAGCAAATCCTTAATTTTAAGAATCTTTAACCTGGAAATTTGTTTAACATTCTTGCTTGAAAAATAACTTGAAAAAATTACCAAAATATTTGGTACATTTTTCTTGATTCCCTAATTTAGTGTTTTTAAAGCTGATCCTGGGGGCCCCCTGTCCTGCATGTTGTAGATGTTTCTCTGTCCAAACACACCTGATTCAAATGCATTGGTAGTTATCAGGCTTCAACAGAGTTTGATGATGAGCTGATAATTTAAATCAGTGGTGTCGGAGCAGGGAAACATCTAAAACATGCAGGACAGGACCGGGACTGATAAACAAAGACCTAATCGATTAATCCGATGATCACTGTAGCTCAAGTGAATGGGCTGTGACTACAAATGTCAGTGGGGTTCAGTTTAACCATTGAAACAGGGATGAAAAAGAAGGATTATACGGAAGATTATACGCAGGAAAAGGACTGTTTGCCTTTATGAGGTAAAATATGTTTGTAATTCAAATAGTCTTTGAATTTAAACCTGAAGGCATGGATGTGAACACACCGATTGTTAGCTTATTAAACATAAGCAAGGATACATCAAAGTAGCTATTACAGTTCTGAGCTTTACCTGCACCTTTGAATTTTGCATTTAGCAGATAGTGGGTGTTGTTTCCCCCCCTGCTAAAGTAATTATGCGTTCATAAACACACGCACACGCAAACACACAAACAGCGAGAGAGAGGGAGAGACTCTGGCACAGTCCCAAAAGAGCGCTTCCCATTCATGGCAACATCCGGCCCTCTGACAAAAGGCTTTCAATAGTACACACACACACACACACACACACACCCTCCTACCCTCCTAAAACCCCCTGCTCCCACCAGATTTTCATAACAATGGCCTATGCCTGAATTAGAGCACAAATTATAGGAAACCCACATGTGCACACACACACACACACATACAGACACACACACGCGGTACCTTTGAGATTTCAAGTATCTGTGACTTTACGGTGCATTTGTGTTTGTGTTCAGTGGTCTGTTCAGTTCTTCAGTCGAGGTTGTGTTCAGCCATATAAATGTCCATTTGATTAATGGAGGCTGGCATCTGGTCAGCAGTGACACTCACAGAGATAGGTGCCACTCGCTTGCAGGATACTGTAGGCAGGTTACCTTGGAGATGAGCCTCCAGGGCAGAACCCTTGCTGCACTCAGCACTCTGAAAGATCGAGATTGTTTGACCGTCAAAGTACAGGCTGAGCGACTTTGAATGTTCATGATGAAGTGTGATTGATTGAGACCTTGAGGTTTGGAAGTGGATTGGTTGGCACACTACGGACAGCTGCTAGTTTACATGCTGGGCACGGTCTGGGCAATGTCTGCGTGGGCAAAAATGCTCTTCTCATTGTGTTCGGGTTTGGGAGATTGTTTAAATTTGATTCGTTTTGTTTATTTTTGATGTTTTGTTAGAAAGAAACATGTGCTTGTTCTACTAGCTTCCCTGTCTGGGCTGGCTAAGTTGGCCATTTTTGGGCAGCTGGAAAGAGTTTAGGGGATGGTGGCATTTAATCTTGTTGAAATAGTGGACAGTATGGAAATATTTATAGTTTTAAATTGACTTTCGGAGGAGTGCATGTGCTAGGGGTGGCACTAATAATTCTTTTCACTATCGATTAAGCTGATCTGAATGTAATCTCCCTCTGGAGCTGTTCAGTTTCGGGATCCTACTTGTTCAGAATTGTTGAAGAAGTCTCAGGCACTCAAGAGGATAATGAGTTAAAAGCCTTTAATATCTCTTGGTTATTGAGTCAACAACAGTTAAAACATGCCTACTCATTTCAACCATTAAAGCCTTGATCAAGGCAAGTACCTTTTTTCATGTTCTTACTGTTGTTAGGATTAAATAGCCATGGGATATTAAAGGCTTTTCAACTCCTCGCCGACTTGTGTGCCTCAGACTTCTAATCGCTTAATCATCCAGTCGGAAAAGTGCCAAAATTTTGGAAAAAAGCCCCAAATGTGGGCTTCAAATTGTTTTTTAGTCCAATCAACAGTCCTAAACCAAAAGACTCTTCATTTACTATCAGTAGTAACAAAGGAAAGCAGCAAATCCCTTCATTTAAGAAGCTTTAACTAGCAAATGTTTGAATTTTTTTCTTTAAAAATTACTGAAACGATAAACGGTTATGAAAATAGTTGGCAATTAATTTTCTTTGAATTGACAAGGGTTTCGTGCTTCTGATCAGTAATTGGAAACACAAAACAGTATCGTAAATGTGTTGTGTTGTATCTTTGACTGGTTAAATTAAGGTTTTTCTCTTCTTTTCTCTTTCTTTCCGTCCATTTGGTAGCATTATTTGGTACAACTTAAAGGCTGCTCTGAGGTCAGCTTCATAAACAGAAGTGGGAGGGTTTTTTTTCTTCATTGAACACAAGAGACTAGCCAGATTAGCATATTAATAGTTTGTAGCTCCTCCTGCTTCTCCAGCAGCCCTCTCTCGCTCTCTTGATCTCTCTCATTCCCCACTCAACTTTCTTTCAGTTTGTGCTGCTCTGTCCTCTTTTTCCTCTCATTCATCCCGAAACAATCGCTGCACTTCTCTCTCTGGTTCTCTCTCTCGCTCTCTCCCTGTCTCTGTTTCCTTTGTTTTTCTGGCTCACTCATTTCTCTCACTTTCTTTATTCTCCAAGAGAAGAAGATAACTTTCTGTTTGTGTTGCACTGAACACAGTAATTGTCTCTCCTTCCCTGTGACCGCTAACTGACTGAACCTCCACTGGATCAGCACTGTAAAAGTTGGATTTTGGCTGTGAACTTTTGCCTTCACTGGGACTCCTCTGAGTGCAAATCCTCTCCTGAGCGACGGTCGCTTGACTCTTCCACGGCAACTGTGTAACTATGGAGTGCAGGCATGGGGCAGAAATTGGGCAAAAAACAAACAGTGTGTTGTCAGCAGAGAGAGGCCGCTGAGAAGTGAAAAGAAGTTGAAACTAACTTTGCTTCTCCGGGGATCTCTTCGTGACTTGTGGATAACAGGAAAAGATTACGAAGAAAGGACTTAACAAAGGAGAAAACTCTGAGAAGGATGGGATTTTTTTTTTTTTGCATTTTCCCTGTTGATGTGTTTTCTGTAGCGTCTTCACACTGTAAACAGAGGATCAACAGACCAGAAAATTGGCCTTTTTGAGGATTACCGCTGTCACCCTTCTGGAAGTAACTGTTGGCTAACGAAGCTGTTGACAAGAGTTGGAGACAAAGATTTCTGCCTCAGAGACCGAGTGTGTTGTGTGCGCTTTAGCGTCCGTGCACCAGTGTCAGGACCTTGGTGTGTGTGTGTTTATGGGACTTCTGCAAACGAGTGCTTCAGTGTGTGTGTGTGATGCGTGGTTGTGAGACAGCTAGCTGTCTATCTGTCCTTGGCGCAGGCAGACACAGGGAGGGACAGACATGCGTTTCCATGGCGATGAGCGGCTGTAGCCCCTTCCCCATGTGTTGGGACAGAGGTATGAACGAAAATCGCTTTTGCACACACACACAGAAACAAGTAGCATGAAGCCCCTCCACAGTGTGACATCTGACTCCATGGGAACTGAGTTGGTGTGCAGCCAAAGCTACCATTGCTCTCTAGAAATGTGTGTGTGTGTGTCTGTGTGTGTGTGATCGAGAAAGAGAGGCGTGTTAATTGTTGAGTGATTTGTCGATATAAGAGTCATTACTGTTTGAAACTGGCAAGGTAACATGGGAGTACGTTTTTATCTTACTGTGATATATCCCTCAACAGCTTTGCTCGCTCCTCTGAGGTTATGTGTATGTGTGTGTGTCTGCATCCGCTCTCTCTCCGTCTCTCTCTCAGGTGTAATTACCTGCTAGAACATATCAAATTCCCCTTTAATGGAAGAGAAGGCAGGCAAAGAGAGAGTGAAAGAGATCCCAGTATCTTTTTTCCAGAGAGTATCATGATTACACACACACACACATAAAAACACATCTTCCACACAGACACAGAGGAGGTAGCTTTTGTCAGACATTCCACGATCAAGTTGCCATGAAATTCCAGGAAGTGTGTCAATGTCGTGACTTCTTATTCAGGAAGAACGTCAGCCCGAGGTGCATTGTCTTCTTTGTGTTAAAGACACACAGGTGCTTACACAGTGAGCCTTGACCCGGACTGCACCTAAGTCACTCTCTGGTGTCTCATTGTTGCCTGTTTTTCAGCTTGTTTTTTGATTGTGCCGGAGAGCGTCATATCACAGACTGTACAAGGTTAATTCCAAGTAAGATGAAAGCAGGATCCAGGTCCACAACAACACATGCACCAGTCTGCTATAGAGGGAGAAATCATGTAGCATCGGTCCATTATTACATTTTACAGACTAGAGGTGAAACAATTAGACGATTTAATCAATAACTGGTAACTAATATTACAACAAATGACTTGAAAAAGTATAAAAAAGTATTATTAGTTTATTGTTCGCACTAATACAAACTTCTCCTGTGTATGTTGATGTGAGTCTGTGATGAATGTTTGCTTACAGGCTAAACTCTCAAAATAGGTATCATGTCAAAAAAATGTTCTCTCTTCTCTTTATTCTTTCTAATTTCACTGATGTCTAATTTGCCCTCTTCTCTCACCCCCAGAATATGACAGACACCTAGCAGCAGCAGTGTCAGCAGGGAAAAACATGGCGACGGCCTACCTGGACCCCAACCTGAACCATGCCCTCCTGGGAGGCGCCAAGTCACGGCTGAGCGCGGGGGGGTCGGACCGAACCATGGCCGGCTCGGTGGACAGGGTTCTGAAAGTCTTCCATCACTTTGAGACCAACACTGAAAGCAGCTGCTGGTCCTCCAATATCAGATACGGAGATGCAACCGATGTCAGGGTAAGAGGAGACACTATGTGCTGAATGTGTTGTGACACAATAAATTGTTGTCAACCAGAAAAATAAAGCATATCTCCTTTAAAAAAAAATGAATATTATAACTTTAACAGCAGTAATATTTGGATATTTGGAGTTCTGCCATTTTTGTATTTGTTCCTATAGTTTACCCCCACTAGTAAATTTAAAGGTGGATGTTAGCTGCTTGTCCTCATCTCAAGGTCATGGCTGTCTGCTCTGATTAAAGAAGAAGAAAACCACTCACCCCAGTGAAAATATTAAGCTAGCAAAATACACAACCTCAGGGCACACACACACACTCTCTCTCTCTCTTTCGCTCTCTGTGTACCAGTGTAGGTTTATTTGGAAGTAAGCTTTTAGATCCACTCCCATGACGCAGAAACTACTTAGCACTGCTCAAACTTTAGTGGTCATGCAGGATATGTCACTGCTTATATCCGCTCCTCCTCCTCCTCCTCGCTCTTCACTCTCCTCCTTTAGTATCTAGGTCAGGGCCCCTAGCATTTTACATGGCAACACACATGGTGCTGTGAGCATTATTGTGCGTGTGTGTGTATGACGGCTGTCAGCTTGTTTGGGTGGGAATGTCACGTTAAATTGCTTCAAGTCACCTACACACACACATGCGCATGGATAGACTCTTGCCCTCACTGACCTGATGCAAAATGCCAGACATAAACATTGGCAGAATTGGTACATTGAGGTATGGCAGAGTGACTTCTTTAAAGACTGGCAAGCTGTTGTTGACTACCGGGCATCTTTGATTTATTTAGCACTCATCACACTGTGTGTTGGGCCACTACAACTAGGACACTACCACTGTAGATTAAGGGGGAATTGTTCTGTACTTAAGCCATATTTTGCCTAACAAATAAATAATAAAAGTAATATCTGCAGACTTTATACCTTACCCTTTAATAATACTGGTGCAGAGTCTAAAAAAACTGATGTGTGTGTGTGTGTGTTTTTTTTTTAAAGTGTATCATAATAAAAATGTTGACTTTTTGTCTCTAGGGAATCATCCAGAAGATTCTGGACATCCACAAAGTGCGCTGGACGTCTTGTTTTGGTCTGCGTCTCAGCAACAGCCTATCGAGAGACCAGGTGCACTGGCTCCATCCAGATATGGGCGTTTCCCACGTCAGAGAGAAATATGAACAGGCACGACCGAACGAGGAGTGGAGGTGAGAAGAGCAGAGTTTGTGTATGTGTTTTTATTATATATACATATTTTTTTATTTTATTTTGTTATTTTTTTTTCAGACAATTTTCGCTCATTGTTGAAGTTGCTGTTTTTCAAGTGAAATGTCCGACACAGAGCTGCTGTTTTTCAGTGATTTGATTTGCTAAGGTGGACAGGAAGCAGCGTGGGAAGGGCTGTGACCATAAAGGCAATAGTGTGGCCAACGGGCAAACAACAGCAGTCCACAAAGTTGTAAATTATAAAGCTTCGTATCAGCCAAGCAGTCCCTCCTCTGCTTGTATTATTTTGTGATGTAGTTGTACAAATGAGGGTTTAAACAATGGATATTTCCTGAACAAGAGAGCAGCCTCCCCTTTTCTCTCAAACTGGTGGACATTGGAGAGCCTGGTGCGTCAAAGTTGAATCAGACTGAAACACACCTCATCCTCTTCCTCATAGAAATGATTTGAGAGCGAAACCTTGTTTGACTCAAGGTGTAAAAATGTGATCATTTCAAAAAGTTTCCATGGCAGTAGAGATATCCAAGACAAAATTTGCAAACTAACTATTCTGTGGAAGGTGTGTGCAGGTCCTTTACTTTCCACTTTAAAAACAGTTTCCTGACATTAAAAATGACGTTATTTGGCCATTTAAATCAGTTGATGTCACTGTCTCCTCAAACAGCTAGCATCAGCAGTCTGCCGTATCGTACGCCAAAGTAGCAGGAGTGATTTATTGCAAACAATGCCAATGCTACAACCCGTCTGCTGTGTGGCCATGTGAGGCCATGTGTGTGTGCCACTGTGTGGTTGTGTTGGTCTGGCAGTTTGGATGTTAATGCCCTGGTATATATTATGTTTACTGTGGCAGTCTAGCTAATGCTATTGTGAGGTGGAGACCTTTTGCACTGAGGACATAAAGAGAGAGAGAGAACCAGATGTCTGCTTTGTCTGGCTAAGTCGGCAACTCTCTCTGTCCGTCTCTCCTCCACTCATCTTGCAATCGGTCTTCTCATTTGAGTCTTGCATATTAATTTTTTCCTTGCATCCTTCTGTTGCTTCCTTGAGCTGTCTTCACCTCACCAAGCTGCTTTTCTTCATGTCCTTTCCTTTCCTCTCCTCTTGGTGTAATATCCTTAACTAGAGTATTCTGATGTTTTTACTACATAGATGACGACTCAAACATATCACTTTATTCCAATGTTTCTCTCCAGTAGATATAAAAGCTGCAAGCTGTTGTACAATATGAAGGTCGAGACTTGTTTTTGCTATAATTGTATTGTTGCATAACACGCTCACTCTCTTACTGCTTTCCTCTTGTCCTCTGTAGGTATGAGTTAAGGATCCGGTATCTTCCAAAGGGCTTCGTGCAGCAGTTTACAGAAGACAAACCTACACTCAGCTACTTCTACCACCAGGTACACACATGAATCATGCACAGATACTCAAGAGGGACCCAGGCTCAAAAGCATATTTTGTATTCTGCCAGCAGCATGCCAGCACCGAGGCATATGGCACTGCTAGAAGACTGTGTGTGTGCATATGTGTGTGTGTGTGTATGCCTTTTGGTAATATAGGTCAGAAGTGCTGTGTGTGTATCCGTGTGTGAAATAGATGGCATGCCATTTTTAATTTGCAGAGATAAATGTTTTGATAAGCATAGTTTGATGAGGTGGCTGTTGGCTCAGGAGGTAGAGCAGGTCTTCCTCTGATCACAGGGTTGGTGGTTTGATTCCCACCTCCTGTCTACATGTTGAAGTGTCTCAGGGCCAGACACTGATACCAAGTTGCTCCCAATGATCAGGCCAGTAGCTGCCATCAGGGAATGAGTGTGTGGGTGAATGAGTAGTTACTCGTGGAGCCTTTTGGATAATGCCATTTACCGTTTTGTGCTGTGTACTTGTGTCCTCCAGGTGAAGAATGACTACATGACAGAGACCGGAGATCAGGTGGAACAAGATATAGCTCTCAAACTGGGCTGTCTAGAAATCAGGTAGGCAGCTTTCACACTGCAAAACAGTTGCTCTCTTTCAGGACCACTAGAATTCTTTATGTTCGATGACAATATTCTTTTTACATCAAAAGGTTTGTCCCCCCTTTTAAAATTAAGATTCAAATTTTGCTTCCTTTCAAACAATCACAAGCTCATATTCCATCTACTTTACCTGAACTAGCAGTTCAAGTGATACCAATGACAGTTTTTATTCTTTTCTTTGTCAGTTTAGTTGTTTCTGTGTGAGACCCTTTAAGTTTGCCCTTTAGTTTCAATGGTCACTTTTGGATAAAGTTTTGTTTATTGAAATTTTCTGGGCATACGTGGATCAGTAGTTCAGACCTCTTCAGGTTTTTTCTTCCACTTTTCACCACAGTAGTAGACAAAGTTGTGCCAGAAATCCCGGCATCGCTAACATTAAGGATGTTCGCACAACTAAGTTTTTAAGCGTTGTTAATTCGGACTGTAGTTCATTTTGCTCTTTGGAGCAATTCATTTGGGGAGGTGTGAACACAGTAGTCGCACCCTTGTGCTGACCTAAACAACCGTACCAAGACCCTTGACAGGCGGTGGTCTCAGCCCAAGTTGACAAGTACTGATTTGGGCCAGAGAGAAATATCTATATTATATATAGAATATATATAAGTGTAAAAATGCCCTTAACATGTTCATATTTACTAAGTAGTCCCTTTAACGTGCGTGTGTCTGCACTGAATGGATATGACCTTGTTCTCTCTCTGGTTTCAATTCTAGGAGGTTCTTCAAAGAGATGAGAGGAAACGCCCTGGACAAGAAGTCCAACTATGAACTACTGGAGTAAGTATTTTCTTCATGAATTTTCTTTACTTTCAGTCCAGCTCACAACAATTCTGGTACTTCACGTCCTTAGTCTTCCTGGAAATATGTTTTGTAACCCTGAAGAAACAACAGAAAAACAATCCAACATCTCAGTTTTTGGTGCAGGACTCCTATTGCAGTTCCTAAAAACCTGATGAGGCGGAAAAAACAATAGAAAGGATTTTAGTTGGAGTTTGGGAGCAAAAGTCTGGGATCATTTAAAAATCGATACTGTTGTTTAATTTCTTTGCAGTCTGTGTTTAGTCGGTCTCCAGATCACCTGCTCTATGTTTAATACTCAATCATCTTTGGAGATTTATGCGGGATCAGCTGACCTGTCTGCGTATATGGATGTCGATGAATAACATTAACAAACACTGACCATAACGAGACTTGGCTCTAATGCTGTCTGATTCTAATGAGCCGCCCTCTTCCAGTGAAGTCTTTCTTTCTGTCCGTCTGCCTAACGAGCTCTCCAATTAACCGAGAAGAATGCCCTCTGTCTCTCCACTGATATCTCTTTGTCTCTCCTCTTCTTCCTCTCTGTCTCTTTCCGTCTGTCTGTCTCTCTTCTCTGTGCTCTCAAACTCTATTTTCGTCAGAGTTCTCCCTTTCTTTCTTTAACTATTTCTCCCTCGCTGCCTCTCTATTGGCTGAAAAAACGATGTTGTGTCATGCATATTTTCAAACCAATGAGAGAGGGAGAGGGAAAGTGCTGTCGGGGCTTTGATACATCGAGCTGACAGTTGGTTATCAAGGCTCCTGTTGAGTGTCTGGTGGATGACCGCCCATTCATACTGTTGTCTGGCCATCGACCATTTTGACTTGCTGGTCGAGAAATCAGTTTGCTAGGCTTAAAAAATCAGTTATTTCACCCAACACTGTCTCTATTTTTGCACCCAATTACCTGTTTTTATACTGGAAACTTCTTGGCCAAAAAAAATAAGGGAAATTACGGACCCATATTTTCACTTTGTTGTTGGGTTTAGGAGGACAAACCACTGCCTGCTTAGTTCCTCTTATTAACTGAACATATGTGCTTGTCGGAGATCAGCTGGCCGCAGTTGGCTATAGTCCTTGTGGTTTCTGAGCTACTGCAGAGCGTGTAATCAGTGGGCCTTTGTTGCTCGGTGCTCGGTCTTTGAGGTCGGCCTGGTGTGTCATCTTTCACAGTCCTTTATTTGCCGAATCTGTTTGTGCTTCTGTGATGAATATAGCTTTGATTTTGAGTGAGAGGGGACAGTTTTATGGGTGACAGGATCATGGAATGCCCCCAGCGAAATGATAAAGGACAATGTTTTTTAGTTGTGGCAAGTCTGATATTACAATCCCAAACTTGTTGTACACCAAACACTCTAATAATAATATAATAATAATTATTAGAGACTGTTACTTGACCTATGTTGGAGAGTTAGGATGACGTAAGCCTTTACTTACACCCCCTCCACTCGCTCTCTCCTTCTCCCCCTGTACTTTTTCTCCAGAGCAGTTTGAGTCATTAGCTAGCTTCCTGTTTTAGCTCTGCACATCTTTCTTTGTCTCTGTGGTCTCCCTCTTTGTACTCCTCCTCTGCCTCTCTCTATCACTCTCTCTGTTTTCCTTCAGTCTCGTCTCTTAGGAAAAGATGAGTAGTGTTCTTTAGTCAGCACTTAGTCATGGCTTTCTGTTTCTGTTTTCAGTTTTCTTGCCCGCCTGCCTAAATGTATCTCTCTGTAGCTGTTGTTGGTAATTTCCCTGAGGATGAAGGAAAAAACAGTCTGCTGAGATTAGATAAAGTTAAAAGTGCTTGTCAATTAGCATTCCTCTGTGTAATTAGTGCATAATAAACATGCTTCTGTATCTCTCTGTCTCTCTTTCCAGGAAAGATGTTGGCTTAAGGCGTTTTTTCCCAAAAGACCTGTTGGATTCAGTCAAGGTGAGATTAATTAATTTTGAGATCAAAACAGAGGTGGAGTGTACAGAGTTTAACGTGCCAGGATATGCTAAATTTACTTTCAAAAAGAGGCTTTACGATACGCAGTTAGCTATCACAGTGCCCCAGCTGCTCATCTGGAGTTGCTCAGTTACCAAAAGTTACCAAACCATGTGTTTATTGTGGGCAGCTTCATAGTGTTAGTGAAGTCTCCTCTTAGCCAATGTTTTGAAGGTGTCAGTTGATGTGTTGTCAGGCACTGTCTAGTCTGGCTGACAGAGTGTGAAACAGTCCAACACTCAGCAAGAATAAGACAAAACCTTGGCTGACTAACCAGTTAAGTCTAGCTGAATGGAGATGAGTAAGAGAAGGAAGAGGAGAAATGGTTACTTTTGCCAGATGCTGAATGTAGAAACCTTATGCTAGCTGGAGTACGCTGAAAGAAACTGGGGTACTGATACATGTTAACCATCTCCAGGTGTCTGAACATTGTCTGCCATGTGTGTAAAACAAATCATCTGATCATCAATCATGTAATGATGTCTTCACACTCAAATTAAGGGAGTCTGAGTTGTACTTCCCTTTCCTGTGATGAGATAAAGAAAACTAAACCAGAGAAGTGTTCAGACAGCCAGGAAACAAACTGGTCTTCCTCAACTATTGAGGTAACTGACTCAGTTTAAAAATGAGTGGCTGAGACAGTCAATCTGAAATGTAAAGCAAGTCGCCATCTACTTTAGTTGTTTTTGGAGAAGCTCCAGAAAGGTTTTTTAACTACAAAACTTCACCGACTTTCCATCAGCATGAGGGTTGGTAGATAATGATTGAATTATCATTTTCAGGGTAAAGGTATCCTTTAAGTAAGGTTTCTTCTGAAGTTTGTTTCATATTAATCTTCAGCACCTTCCATTAACCCCTTTAAAAACCTTATTCAGGAGATGAACTCACATGTTAAACTGAAGCTTTTGTGTTGGAAAAGAAAAATCTTTTGATTTGTTGTTCAGCAGATTTGTGCTGTGTGGGTTTGTATGTGACGACGGGGTGTGCTTGCATAATGAGCAGTGTCTGTGTCAGTGATAAATTTACGGCACGCGTTTATGGGGAGGGTCTTCGTGTGTGTGTGTGTGTGTGTGTGTGTGTGTGTGTGTCTCTGCAGTAAAAGGCTCAATGACCCGAAAGGTCTTGATGTCAGCAGGCGGGCAGACAGATGCTCTGCAGAGGGGCAGAAACTGAGTGTGTGTGCATGTGTGTGTGTGACCCTCAGGTCATGTTTAAACCCACTTTCTCTTTCCAACAATGGGGACGGAGGGGGGAGGCGTCAACGCACGTCTCCTTTGGGGTCCCCCATCATCTGTCAAGCCCTGCTGACTCCCCTCTCATCAGCTACCAACTTTACCTCCTCTTCCCTTTCTCTCATATCCTGCGTCAGCCGACATGGCAGCACACACTCCCCTTTGGCCTGTTTTATAGGAAGATGAAGATGCACACAGTGACACACATGTGCAATCAAACATTCAGAAATTGGCACATCTGACTTGATTGTAGATGTCTGCACAGATGCTGCAGTTTAGGAAGACCAACATGTCTAAGAGAATGTAAGGACAAAAAAGGCACTTTGAGTGTAAAGCTAAAACAGTAGGCCGATAATCAAGTATTTTGACAATTTAATAATTATTTTCAAGCAAAAGTACTAAAAATGTTCTGGTTTCATCTTCTCAATTGTAAGAATGTGCTAATAAATTGAATATCTTTGAGTTTTTAGAGGGGAAATTGTGATGCCCTGTAATTTTTCTACCATTTCAGACCAACCAATTACTCTATTACTCAAGAAATAAATGGAAAAATGAAGTCAATCATTACCTGCAACATAAATGAGTTGGTTGTGCCTGTCTTTGATTATTCTTGTATAATTATATATGTATAAGCAGTTAGTAACAGTTAGTGTTAAACAAGTGATGACATGTGCGACACATCTGCTCTTTTACATTTGCATGGATGTGTGATAGAGAAGAGGGGGCACAGCTGTCATTTACGTTTCTGTAGTTCACTCTGGTGACAGAGAATGGTAGTCATTTAATGAGATTATTCGCCCTCAATGGACTCTACTCTACACACACACACACACACACACACACACACACACACACACACACACACACACACACACACACACACACACACACACACACACCAGAGCAGATGGTTGTGGTAGTAAACAGTGACTGATGTGAAAGCGTTATAAAGAGCAGAGTCTGTTCATTCATATTGACAAGCTGGGCAGCAGGTTTACTAGAACTGACCTTTGGTGGCTTATGAGATCAAAGTTTGAACAAACGGCCCAGCTTGATCCGAGAAGTCACCAACTGACCGAAGTACCCTCAACTTTATGAAACGGGGATTAGCACGAAACGATTTGGGGATACTGCAGTGAGATTTATTGCTACATTTGACACCTTTTTTTTATTGTACTATGTATCTCAGTGGATCTTGGTTGTGTACAATACCAATCTCTTATAAGACACCGGGATAGTGGCAGAGCATCTTTGGGATTAATGACTCGATAAGGAAAAAAGAATAGATTTAAATCATTCATTTATAGGAGGTTAGTGGTATAGTGATACTTTATAAGCTAAAGTAACTGTGCCACTGAACATGTATCCTAGTGGAACTAAATTTAATAACAACAAGAGTCAATCAGTCTTACTTTCAAAGAAAATGAAATCTATCACTAAACTTTAAAAAAGTCAATTATTTCTGCCCTGATGAAGAACTTGTGAGGTTGAAATCCGACTAAAAAACACTTCATCAACATCTTAAACTCTTCTCCTTGTTCTGCCTGAAGAACTTTCTCTTTTCTGAAAAAAGTACATGTAATCATTTGAGCCAGAGAAACACTGTTGTTTCATTGTGGCCCAACCTGGTAAAACTAAGTCAAAGCATCACAGTGAGACAAAACTCCATATTGAAAAGAACCAGAGACCTGGGGCATGCAGCCACCATTGTGTCCTTTTTATACACTAATACATTTTACAAATATTAAAAACTATACAGAGTATGTGCTGTCTGCGACTGGTTTAGCACTGTTGCTGCAGCGATGGTCAGCATGGTGATGGGGAGGGTGATAGCCACTCACAGTATTTCCTCTCAGGAAGGGTGGACACTTCGGACTGACAATATCCCTCTCTCTATCTGTGAGTGTGTGTGTGTGTGTGTGTGTGTGTGTGTGTGTCATAGAATTCTAGGAATTAACGCACTGATCCTATCAAGAGCCCGAAGAACACACATACGCACATAGATATATTCTGCAATAATCACACATGGGTTATGACATCTGTTGAATTGACACACACACACACACACACACACACACACACACACACACACACACACACACACACACACACAGCTGAGCTCACAGGAACACTGTAGATGTCTGTGTTTCTTAATTCCTTCAGGCTTAAAGAATAGACAGCTGGCGACATAAATGCTGGAATGAAGAATAGATATTAATGCTTTTTTTCACAAATGAAAGATTAAAAAATAGAAATGGAAAGTTAATAGTGATTATAAGAAGGAGTCTGCCCTCAAAAATGTGAAAGGCTTAGCACACACCGCACTCTGATAATATGGTGTTTGGGCCTTAATAGACTCACCTGAGACCAATCAACTGACTGACATCTGAAGCCAATACATCAATACAACAGATTGCTTCTTCCCCAAACCTTAGCGGTTGAACTGTTCATTTATTTCCACGCTGAATGACCTTAATGTGATGAACCAATCTACTGTAAATCCAGCTTTTTTAAGCCTGGTCTGTAGTGCACCAAATCTCCTCTAATCTTGATCTTAATCTATATGTGGAGAGCTATTTATAGTTTGGGATGGCCTGCACTATACTGTACATGTGCTCATGTGAGTGTGTTTGGATTATACTTCCATCTATATACATTAGGTGGTGTCGTATGAGGGAGGAAAGGGGTTAAAAAGGTCTTTCGTCAGGGCCGAATTCCTCGTCATACAGGTCGAGATGTTATAAGATATGCATCGGATGAAAAGGATTATGTATGACATTGTATGTGAGTGCGTTGTACAGCTTTATGTCTCGAGTGGTAAAGTACAGAGAGGATTGTAAATGACAGAATAATGTTACTTGATAGATGCTCCCCATCTGTCTACTCTCTGGCATTACAGACCAAAAAGAAATCGGGTCGCGCAGGGAAAAAACTGCTGGCACACTGAAAATGTTGCCTAGATTACATATACTGTGATCCAAGTTACACTAAGGATAAATGAGAAGCAGACTGTGATGTTTAATTGAGTGGTAACTAACAGCATCAATGGGTCTTTGTTAAAATATTGATTTGAACTGAGAGTGCCCCTGGAATGAAGTGCTGAGGTCAATTTGATTGGAACCAGAGTGGCCTATTAGTCAATCAATGTCTCTGTCACACACACACACATCCCTTCACACCTCCTCCGCCCTCTCTGTAGCAGTTATGTAATGATTTAAATAAAGACCGATTTTAATTGCAATTCCTTCCTTTCGCCCCTCCTGTCTCCAGGCTAAAACGCTTCGCAAGTTGATTCAGCAGACGTTTAAGCAGGTGGCCAATCTCAACGACGAGCAGTGCATCCTGAAGTTCTTGGAGATACTCGCGCCAATCTACCGCTACGACAAGGAGTGCTTCAAATGTGCCCTCGGGGTACGTTTCTTGCCTCCACTCCACTGTGTCCTAGTGCACTCTCAAAGCTTGTGTCTGTTGTGTTATGTTGACCCCTTTTGGTCACACCAGGTCCTGCATGTATGCTCCAACTCGCTTCCTCTTTTAAAATGTGTCCCTACTCTTCTCTCTAACAGTCCAGCTGGGTGATCCAGGTCGAGTTAGCTATCGGGCCGGAGGAAGGGATCAGCTACCTCACTGACAAGGGATCCACGGTGAGCTTCTACCAACACCATTACTTATAATGAATCCACGCTTAAAAGACTTTATTAAGAGCCTCTGCCTGTATTGTTCTGTTCCCAAGAAAATCTTATTCCTATTCTCCACTCTTTCTTTGTTTCTCTTTCTGCCTCCAGCCTACCCATCTAGCTAACTTTAACCAAGTTCAGTCCATCCAGTACTCGGCTATGGAGGAGAAGGACAGGAAAGGGATGCTACAGCTTAACGTAGCCGGAGCTCCTGAGGTACTACGACCCTGTTTGTCCCTTTGTCTAGATGTAGTGATTTTCTCAGCAGGTGCATTTTGTTTTAAAGCATACTACAGATACCTGATTTCCATTTATATGTAGCTCCATTACTGTTTGGTATTATGGCAAAAACACATGCTACTTTTATGGTATACACACTTTTCCTTAACCTTCAGGCAGCTTTAGTTAAGCTGTGTTTTTTTCTCTCTTAAGCAACTGACTGTATGGAGAGAACAATATCATGGAAGTGGGCAATGGGTTAATATAGAGATGTGTGTTCAGTCTCACAGACAATTCCGTGACGATTGAAGCTGTCTGCATTGGACTCTGTTCTTTTTAATGCTTATGTTGATGTCTACTTAGCTTATGGTTGTGGAGGAAAAACATGTGAGTCATAAAACAGGGATGTGAACACCAAAACTACTATACTGTCAAAGATTTTGTCAAATTCAAGGAACCGAAGTTCTGTTTTGTCACTCTCTAAAGGCAGTTTGATTGGTGATTTGGTATTTGTTTAGTCATGATGACTACTAATGGATACTAAGAGTTATTATGAACTGTGCCTATAATGATGCATAGACCTGTGTGTGTGTGTGTGTGTGTGTGTGTGTGTGTGTGTGTGTGTGTGTGTGTGTGCGTGTGCGTGTGTGAGACGGATACGGGGATTATCTAATGGTTTTCCATGTATAGAGTTCACATAATGGTTCTACTCATAGCGGAAAGGGTTTCGTAACACCCACTGTCGTATGAGTGGAGTCTTTCTGTTTTATAGGCTTTTATAGTATTGGATTTACTTACACACACACACACACAGACACGCGCGCACACACACAATACAGAGGAGTTTTCCCCTGACATGAGGAGCAGCTGGAAACCCCCTCTGTGCTGTAATGTGTGTGTGTGTGTGTCTTTAGAGATAATGGTTCTTTGTAACAGGCCTGCAGCTTTGTGTTTCTGATCGTGAATGTGTGTGTGTATGTGTGTGCGCAGCCTCTCACAGTTACAACAGCGTCACTGACGATGGCGGAGAACTTGGCTGACTTGATTGACGGTTACTGTCGGCTCATCTCCATGGAAACTCATTCCTTCATCATCAGAGTTCAGAAAGGTATGAAACCATACATCCCACCGTTTCTGCAACAATCAGTATTGCTTAATTATTATATTTTAATATTACTGTATAAAACTCAGTATGTAGTCTTATACGTGTTTTGTGCTTCACATAACTCATCTGATGATGTGTGTTTTTGTCCTCTAGAGGGAGAGAGAGCACTGCCTTCCATCCCAAAGTAAGTACCTGTTTCATTCTTTGTATTTGTTACAGTAGAATTAACACTTTTGAAGTTTATAAACTGTTAGTCGGTAAATCTGTAATCTGTCTCTCACATATGACAGTTGAAGGTTGCCATGCTGCCAGACTAATAATTCTGCTCATATGATTATATGTGCTTCTCCTCGGTACCTTGAAATACTTTACTCCCATGTTGTCCTGAAATTAAAAGGGGCTAGAGTTTATAAGAACAGTAAATAAGTCACAGGGACTTTCAGAGCAGCATCAATTTTAACTATGGTTAGACATAATCAGTTTTAGAGAATTTATTTTTTTCTACAGTATTATCTGTCAGTGCCAGTGACCTTTAGTTCCTGATTCACAGAGTAAGGCTTTCTAAAACTTTAATATTGATTTTGTGGTCAGTTTGTGCTGATTTTGTTGTTAAAACTTATGTTGCATATTTTGTAACTCTTATCTCGGGAGCATGTTGGAAATCAGTGTAGCGCATAAACAAGTCGTTGACTGACAGAAAAGTAATTTTGTTAATTGATTGTTATTATTCTTATTTTTCAAGGACATTAACTGTTCCCTGCCTCTCAGATGGGCTGCTTTTCTCTGTTTCAAATCACCATAAATTGAACATCTTTTAAATTAAGGCATCTTTTAAATGATTTGGCCATCTGGGCAGGGCATTTTCAGTTTTTTGACATTTTAAAAACTAAACAATTAAACGGCTTATTGTAATAATATTGACAGTATAGGCTATAATAATTTGAAACGTCATTTGTAGTCCAGTTGTCTTGGTAGTTCAATGTGTCCATAGATAAACTGCCTCAAAATGGTTTTCAACTATTGACCCATAATTAGACCGCATCTTTTTCTCTTAGAAGAAAAATAGAAAACCTCAACTAGGACAAACAAATACAATCCTTTTCTCCCAAATCTGTCTTTTAAAGGGTTCTCTGCAGGGCCTTTTATTTTATTTTTGCAACGTGGAGTTCATTGCGTTTGTTTATCTGTGACCGTAGAAGCCTGGAGCAGTTGATCAAAATTCAAACACCACCATTTTGCTTACTTTTGGTCATTTCAACTCAAATCTCTCCCTCTTTTTCTTCTCCTCCCTCCCTCCCTCCCTCCCTCCCTCCCTCCCTCTGTCCCTGGTCAAATAAGGAGATAAGTTTAGGAGCCAAATATTTTCCACTTAGGGTTTTTAAACACTCGGGTAGTCCCCTCCTCTTTCTCTCGGTCTCTCGCTCTAAAAGTTTCTCATTGCTCACTGTCTCTCTCTCTCTCTCTCTTTTTCTCTGCCGGTTGTGGTCTCTGTGATGTATAGATCGTAGTAGAGCTCAGATGACACAGACAGAGCAACCACAGCAAACGCAGCGAGGGTTAGTTTACAGACGCAGTTACAACAGGCTGCTCTCTCAATGAGACCTGACTTTAAAAATCACTATTGTGTGCGTTCAAAAGGTTCAGATTTAACCCAGGTATGTTTTTGTTTTATGTCATATCTGGGTGTTCACCACTTTGTTGCGTAATTTGCTTCTAATTTGTTGTCTTCTCCTCTTCTCTAGAGTGTCTAATAATGAGAAAAAGCTAGAAGCAGTCAGGAGTGGAGTAAGAGCGATCTCTGTCTCAGGTAAGATAGAAATCATGTACTCACTCACAAATCGACGGGTTTATGAGTGATGTCTCCCTTTGCTCCAACTGCTGTCTTTCTGTCCTGTCTTTCCATTCCCTCCAACATCTGTTTTTTCTTTCCTATTGTTTTCCTCTCTGTCGGGACTACCGCTCCCTCTCTCTCTCCTCATCCCGTCCTCTCTGTTCCTGCTTTCATATGTTTACTTCCTCCTCTCCCTCACATCTCCCCTCTGTACTCACATCCATTCACTCTGGGTTATGTTTTTTGTTTTTCCTCTCACACTCTCTGGTCCTCTTTCCTGCCTGATTGGCTGCAGACCTAGTGACATCGACGCCTCCTAAGCCAACCAAGGCACGGCGTTTCCTCCTCCCCTTTGTCTTCTGTTCAGATTCGCCGCCCAATGGTATCCTCGGCTCTCGTTGGACAGTTAGTGGAGGAGCGTGTCCACAAAATTGTGATGTGGCGGAAACAAAATATTAGATTTGGTGATCACAGAGGGAGCACAAAAATGTCTCAGTAACTGAGTGGTAGCTGTAATTTGGTCCATAAAAGGTTACAATTCAAAGTTTTGTCAACTATTTTTGGATTGTTTTTCTTTTTCCATTAATTTAAATGATTTTATGGATTAATCACTTTTATCTGCTGCATCACAATTTGTCTAATTTTAAGAGGCCCTCTTCTACTATACTGTCTTTGCCTGATTGCTTTGACTAATTCAGTCGTGTACACACACAAACACAGACGCACACACTTCAACCACAGTAACTGCTTGTGTGTGGCTGCTCATAACCAGAGCCAGTGCTCTTTAAGTAAGACTGGAAACCAAATGGAAAAGACTCAGAATTGTGCAGTACATTCTGACTGAGAGATATCTCCATAAAACCTGAGGCTTCTGTGTGTTTCAGTTTCTAGTTATGAGAGGACGTGCTGACAAAACCCGCTGAAGATAGACATTTCCTCCAAATCTAACTTTCATTCAGCAAAACTTGACTGGAAGGAGTCGGTGGTAAAAAGTGAAAAGAGTGAAACAGTTCTCTTGAGTCTCAGTCAAGCGCATGCTTTACTGTTGAGGTCACCGTTTGGTTATTTTTAATCATTATTTTCAGTTTTTTATGGTAGTTAATTCAAAAGGGGCAGAACTTAATTAGTAGCAGGGCAGCCAAGTGGTTAGAAAGATCGTTTTTCAATCTTTTTAAGGTCTGAGATCAACCACCAACTATCTGCCCTGTTCAAGAAGAAGAGTACCAGATCAGGGATTTAGTCCTCTAGCTTGGAAAAAAGCAGCTCCTTTATTGAAATGACTTGTGTTATTGACAATGTAAGAGTCTTGATTTACTGTACAAATGTGTCCTGGTGGAGGTGATCGTTCAGAACATGTCCCTGCGTCTTCATCAATGGCTTTGGCAGCTCTCCTCAGTAGCTCACAGGACTGCTTAGAGAATGTCATGGATCTGGACAGCAGCTGGTTTGTTAAAACTTTAACAAATGATTCAAACGTTTTCTGCTGGAGGCTCCAAACATGACACGCTGGCAGGGTGGACATGCTTCTTTTAGACATTTTACTGCGAGCTACTGGATGACGGTTGAATCCATAATGATAGATTTATTTGTAAAGCCTTTTTAAAACACAAAGATAACAAAGTGCTAATGGATTCAAATAAGAAAGCTTCAACAATAACAAATTACAACATACAGACACAAAAACATCACATATACTAGGAAGAAAAGCATTATTAAAAATGTGAATGGAAGGAAAAGGAGCCCTACGTGTATCACTACCCTTCATATTATTTGGAAGGGAATTTCACAGTTTTTGTGCCATAATAGATTAAATTTTAACCAAATTGTAGCAATTGTTGGATCTTTGTTTCAAGCACTGCAATGTTCTCTAAAGGTTTGTGTATGTCAGCTGTGGAGAATTAGCTTTAGTTTAATCCCAGGTTTCTAGTCAGTGTAGTTCAGAAGCAGTGACAGACCTAAAGGCTTGTGCTGTTGTTAGACTTAAAGGGATAGTTCGGAATTTTGGACATAAGGCCTATTTTCCAACTCAACCGGTGTGTTTGAAAATGTCTGGAGACGTTTTCAAGACATTTCATTCAGTTCTCCTAGTTGCCGAGTTCGCTGTGCTATAGCTAGCGCAAGTCAACGGATCTAGTTAGCATGGCATTAAAAACACTCATACCGACTCCACAGTGCACCCGAGGCAAATCAATTGTAACGACAGACTATCGATGTACATATGTGTGTTGATAGAATGTTTGAAATAAAACCAACCTTGCATTTTTAAGGATTTATGTCTCAGCAGCAGCAGCGTGTCATACTTCCTAGTAGGCAGCAGTGGACTGATATTACCTAGCACTTATAAGTTACCGGATGCAAAAGGACGCTGGTGTCAATATCGCCGCTTCTCAATCCGTAGCATAGCTGCTTTTTTCTGTTGAAAAAAAGAAAGCCAAGTTGTCCGTACAAACTCTGGGGCTGTGCTACTAACTTTGAAGGCTGCACACCTGAACAACTGGCTCCGTGGACTCACCTTTCTCCGCCGATCAGCTGTTAGCCTAGCGATGCTAACTTTCAAACCTACATACTCAATACTCTGTGGGCTGTCCATCATTGCTCCGTTGGTCCTCCCTCCACCACAACCTCAGGGTTATTCACCGCCTGGCTCCTCTGTCGCTCTCCTCTGCTGCTGTGGTCTCTCCCGGCTCGCGGTGATGTTGGTCGCTGCTCCGCCGTTGCTGGCGGAGCTGAGAACCGGGAGCAAAGTAAAATTCCGCTGCTGCTGAGAAACTAGTCCCTCAAAAAAATGGATGATTCATGCGATGCGAGGTTAGTTTTGTTTCAAATATTATTCTATCAACACAGATATGTACATCGATAGTCTAGTGTTTTAATTGATTTGCCTCGGGTGCACTGTGGAGTCGGTATGAGTGTTTTTAATGCCACGCTAACTAGATCCGTTGACTTGCGCTAGCCATAGCACAGCGAACTCGGCAACTAGGAGAACTGAATGAAATGTCTTGAAAATGTCTCCAGACATTTCAAACACACCGGTTGACTTGGAAAATAGGCCTTATGTCCAAAATTCCGAACTATCACTTTAAGTTTGCATTAATAGAATGCTGGAAAACATGGTCGTAGCCTACTGTGTGTCTTATTAAGAATGAGACTACATCCAAGAGGGAGATGAGTTTAGAGATGAGTCACCTTTTTAAGTCTTGTGCTAAACTAAACTAACTGGCTGCATGCTCTATATTTACTACACAGGATGAAAGTGATGTTGACCTTTTCATGTTAGACTCGGTAAGAAAGCGAATAAGTGTATATCTTTAAACTTTTCCTTTTAAACTGGAGTGGTGAGGTTTTTTTCCTACGTCTTTGAGTTAAGATTCTTCAGAGACCTTCACAGTAATCCGGTCTAAACTGATGTATAGTTCAACTGACCCAGAGAATAAAATGGGCCTTTTTTTCTAGACCAGGGTGAAACTTTCATCAAGCGACGAGTGTTCACCCTGCTCACTGTTTACATTACACCCACATGTTAAACTCCTCAGCCTGCTAACCATACATTAACTGCCCAACTCAAAGTTTTTACAGCTTGACACAGACATCGCACTTCATTGAAACCATGCTGGAGTTTCTTGTATTAATTCATTTCACTTGCATATGTGTGCACATCATTATTAAAAAAGTTGTTAACGCTGCGTTTTCACTGGAGATGTTTTTGATCTTCACTAACTTTAACCACGAGCGTTTGGCTTTGCAGATCCTGCGACATCTCCCATGTTGTTTCAAGGCTTTTCATGCTCTAACCGCTTTCTTCTCTCTCCCTCTTTTCTCCACTCTGCCTCCCGCTTTTCTCTCTCTACTCGCTGCTTTCTCTCTCTCCCCTCTCTCTCTGCTGTCCCGTTTCCTGCATGCTCTCCCGGACCCTGCAGAAGATCTTAGCGGGGATGGTAAAGTTTTTGCTGTTGTTTATCAATCTCTCTGTTGTTCTGTCTTTATAGTTCTCACTGCACCAACGCACTGCAGCCTCCTGGGAAAGGGTAGCATGTGTGTTGGTGTGTGGGTCGATGTTTATGTGTGCATTCCTACGTCTTTAAAAATGGCGCTGTGTGTTTATGTGCTGTATTGTGTGCATATACTGTAGAGTGACTGAAATCGTTTAGAATGAAATGTTTCTTTTGCTGATCGTTTCTCATGTTTCAGCGATTGGAAACATGAATAGATCAACAGTAGCCGGAGTGGTTTATTATTTCAGTCTTGTTTTTGGTTTTAAGTTGTTCGTGTTTTGTGCCTTTCCACTAAATTCGAAATATGTCTGCTTTTAACCACAAGAACGACACAGAAAAAGCAGAATTTGGAAATTAAGTGGTGTTTTTCTTTAAGGGAACTTCTCCAAACTTTTCTCTCTCCACACACACACACACACACGCACACACTCACGCAAAATCATGCACACGTGTACTCGCATACACTCACGCACACACTCGTGAGCACTCTGAGTGAAGTTGGGAGAGGTTTGCTGGATTCAAGAGCGGGTGCATTCCTGGCTATAATGGGCTAACTAGATCACACACACACACACATTCAAACACACACATTATCCCTCCACTGAAAGCAGAAAGGGTTATACCAGTCAAACTTAGAAACGGCTGATTCGTCAGAACAAACCACATGGGAGCGCATATGTAGCTAATAAAACACTGGACTTCACAGTACAGATTTACAAATGTGTATTTAAAAAATCAAGTATGGGAACACTGATTAACCTGGCTGGATTAAAACTAAAAGAAAAAGGAGTAAAATGTTTTTGTGATTTGTTGTATAAACCATGACTGATGAAAACCAACTTTTGCTGAAATGCAATGTTGTTTTATGATGAGTTTATCTAGTAAAACACATTTAGTAGCGGCAGCAGTGTGAGCAGAGCTGTTGCTCTTCTTCCAGCTCATATGGAGATATTTTTAGAGCACATTAAAGTCTTTCCTTTCCTCTCATGCGGAACATAAATCATGCACAGCAATGGCATAGCAAAAGCAAAAGTCATGCCTGTTTGATTAAAACCTGAAACATTTTCCAGCCTCTTCCCCTGCACTGTTGTACTGCTGAAGGAATGGTAGACATATAAGTATGAGTATAAAGCCTTTAGTGTTTCATTCATCCTGTCCTTAAAGGTTGAGTGTGTAGGATTCAGGTGGATCTACTGGCATGTTTTCTTTAGTGTATAATCACCTGAAACTAAGAATCATTGTGTTTTTGTTACCGTACAATGAGCCTTTCATATCTATAGAGGGAGCGGCTCGTCTACCACTGAGTCCGCCATGTTGCACCGCCAATTTTCTACAGTAGCCCTGAATGGACAAACCAAACACTGGCTCTAGAGACTGTCTTTCGCGTTTGTTGTGTTTTTAGCAGCCACCGTTGTTTCTCCTTTATCTTTGAAAGTGAAGAGTGAATGGAGGGGTATTTAGTTGGTTGTAATCTGCAACCTCGCTGCTAGATACCACTTAATCCTACACACTGGACCTTTTTAAGGGAATAGTTTGACACTTATTTGCTTCCTTGTAATACCTCTCGCATGTCTGTCCATAGCTGGAGTCAGCAGCTGGTTAGCTGAACTTAGCATAAAGACTGGAAATGTGGATTTGGCTGACATGGCTCTGTCTGAAGAATAAACAAACTATGTATAACATGTTAATTAGTGAACTTCAGAAGCGCTACCAGGCCTCCAGACTGTGACCATTTATTAGCATTTTGTTGAAACCAGTTTTGGCAACAGTGCGACTACATTTTAAAACCAGGAGCACATGTGCGACTTGCAAATATGCCCCCGTGGGATTTTGTTCTCTTAAAATCATCACCATCAAGTGAAACACCAGGAGCAACATCTCTACTGGTAACATTTTGCTGTGATCAGTGTGACATGCGCGATCAATCAACTGATCCACTTCCCACTTAAACACTTAAAGCACTACTTCACTTTGTGACTCTTTCCCGTAAGATTAAACAGAACATTGTTATTTTGTCTAATTATTACCAAAAGATTTATAAGTAATACAGTTAAGATGGTAAAAACATGAATATTTTGTATTTCTTAACGATTTAAGTAGTGTTCTGAATTTGATGTCGGCGCATCAGCACTATTTAGCACCAACTAAAGTTAGTCTGGAGCCCTGACTACCTTTGGACAGGGTTTGGCTAGCATGTTCCCCCTGCCTACAGTCTTTATGGTAAGCTAACTGTCTCCTGGCTGCACCCTCACTTTGACCAATAAGACATGAGAGCAGTATAATTTTTCTTATCTAACACTTGGTAAGAAAGCAAATGTAGTTCCCAAAAGCATTAAACACTTATGTTTCTCCTTTATAACCAACGGGCATTATCATTTAGCTTTTACTTTAGCCTGCTTTATATCAACAACTAAATCACTAACCAGTAGTGTTTTGTCCTGCTTATTGTACATGGCTGACTTCCTTGAGAAAATCAGCCACAGGCTTGAGAGGAGGATTTCTGATAAGTTTAGGGACACGTTCCCACAGAGCCTGATAAATCCCGAGCAGAGCTGCGAGGGTAGCGTTCAGGACAGCAGATGTTTGACTCTTGTTTCCAACAGCTGAGTCTGCACGCTGATTTTATTTTAAACACCGCCATCTGGTTGGGACAGACTTGGTCCATCTTTTCCTTTTCTTTTCCCCGCTGGCTCTCTCCTCTCCCCGTCTCTCGCTGCCTATCTGTGTGATTCTGCACAGATTTCATCCTAAACGCTACCATCTGCTTACATGACAGCCACCATTTCTCTCTCTTCCACTCTGTGGTTCTCTCTCTTGCCATCCCACTCTCTTATCCCTGCATCCCTTCTGACTCTTTCCTGTTCTACCTTTTATTTTCTGCTCGTCTCACTTGAACTCTCTCCTCTCTGTCTCTTCTCGTTTTCTCTCCGTCTTCTCCTCCACCACAACAGTAACTCCCTGCAGCCAGCTGCTCTCACACAGACAGATATGCACAACACATGCTCAGCTGACACTCTCCGCCAAGTGTGCGTGTATGTGTGTGTGTGTGTGTGTGTGTGCAGAGAGAGAGAGAGGGAGAGAGGAGCTACGTGGGTGTTGCTTTGCGCAGGAGTTGTCGAAACTCAGAGTTAGATTCACGCTTTATTTCTTTTGGTGCAGTTTTGTTTCTTTTCTGCACACGTGTTTTGTTTGCATCAGTGGACGCACGGTGAACTTGTGCTTGCTTTTCCCTTTGAGTGTAATTTTAGACTTTGGTTCCTCTGTGTGTGTTTGTGTGTGTGTGTGTGTTTCTTTCTTTTACTCTTTCTCTCTCCTCACCATTTGTGTGTTTCTAATGTTACAGAGACTGATGACTATGCCGAGATAGTTGATGAAGAGGACACATACACCATGCCCTCCAGTAAGTGACTTTTCTACCATTCATTCTTCTCTTTTGTCAGTAACATCTACAAACTAAAGTAGCTTCTGTTGCACCGCAGCAAGAGAAGCATATAACAACTGTTTCAGTGTTATTCTTCTGTCAAATCCTTACGTTCTCAGTAGCCGAGTGTGGTGTGAATCTTCTCCAAGAAACACACTCGCACAAGGAACATCAGAGAAGTTGCATTAAACCGCATTTGGTTTAGGTAGCGGCTAATCAAATTCAGGCCGCTTTTGTACAAACAGCTGGAGGCCAGAGAGGCTATAGCTCATACTGTGTGGCTCCGGCTGGTTGGACTCACATTACATCTGTCAAATTCATTCATATGTTCGTGAGGAAAAAAAAAAAAACTGAATGTGCTGCCCTGTACCAATACATTTGATGTGGATGCTACGGTCGGTACAAAGTACTCATGTATTTGATTACGTGGTCAAGTTTGAAACTGGACTGTGTTCTCCTTTTCCTCCCACAGTCTTTTTCTATCTTTCCCTGTCTGGCTTTATTTGTTTGTCTCTTTCACTTTGCTTTTTTGGTCTTCTTCTTTCTGCGACTTCCTCTCAACAGACATATTTTCCAAGCTTGAGTTTGTGTGCGTGTTTGTGTCATAACTGTCTACTCTGTTTAAAATGAAGCTGTATAACAGTAATAGCTTTAAAGCAAAGCCTACTTTCTTGACCAGTGGCAGAATAAGCTCAGTTTTTTGTTCAGTAACTTGCTTGTAAACGAAGCTTCAGAGTGAAATGGGTCTGTTTGTGTGTGTGTGTGCGTGTGTGTGTTTGTGTTTGTTAGTGTGTTATCTGAGCTATTTTCAATCTTAAAGCAGCTCTCTGGCTCTCTCCCTCTCTTCATCTCTCGTTCTTCCTCTTTCTCCCATCGCCAACACAGTGAGCTATGGAGTAGTTGAAGGTAAAACTCCCTGTCTCTGTCTCTCTTCTTCTGTTCCCCCAAAGATTTTACATTTTTGTTGATATTTTTCTTTGCCAGACATGGTTGCAGGGAAAGATTTGATTCCTAATTAAAACGTTTCTGCACGTTACTTTGCTGATTAAAAGCTAACAATACCCATCGAGTTACATTAATAACACGATCAATTTTGTGGCTTTTTTGAAAAGTTAGGAACTCAGGGGCCTCATAACAGAAAAATGTTCTATAACAGGTAACATAAGTTTCAAAGATATGAAAAATTCTGGAACTGAAAACTTGATTCCTCAATCGGCACTCGTCCTGTCATGCCTGTGTTTGGGTTTAGAATGTACACAAGACTGCCTGTAACATGACAACAACTGTCACTGGCCAGCTAGCTTTCTGTAATGGACAAGAAAATACATTTTAGCGAGGAGCATGTGAGAGGATAGACTGTGTTCACCCATTTATACATGAGCAGGGACATTTGAAGCTAACATGCGAACATCAATATTAGCTTCAACAACAGGCAAACATCAGCGTTAGCTTCCTTAATATGCTTACATCAATATTAGCTTCTCCAGTGAGCTAACATCAGTGTTAGCTTCTCCAACAGGCTGAAGTCAATATAAACCTCTCCAATATGCTAACATCAATATTAGCTTCAACAACAGGCTAACGTTGATGTGAGCTTCTCCAACAGGCTCACGTCAATATAAGCTTCTCTAATATGCTAACATCAATATTATCTTCTCCAACATGCTAACATCAGTGTTAGCTTCTCCAACTGGCTGAAGTCAATATTAGCATCTTCAACAGGCTAACGTCAATGTTAGATTCTCAAAAAAGCTAACAAAGCCATATGAGATTCTCGAACAGGCTTCATCAATATCAATATAAGTTTCTCCTACAGGCTAACATTGGTGTTAGCCTCTGCAACAGGCTAACATAAATATTAGATTCTCGAACAGGCTAACATCAGTGTTGGTTTCTCCAAAAGGCTAAATTCCTAACCTAAGTTAAGGAAGAATGATTTTCTAAATAAAGTTTGGAACCATGATTTTATAATACCAAAAATCCAAAATGTGCTCTTAAACTGAGTTGAGAAAGGGTTTCAGACTAAGAAGTTTCTGTAATGAGGCCCAGATATCTTCACCATTCGTAGCTGGCAAAGAAAAATACAAAGTAACTTATATCCAGATTGTTGTTGACTTGTGGTTGTTGGTGTTTTGTAGAATTCAGTTTATTCGGGTCTGGTGCTGGAAATGAAAGGGAGGGCCAATCCATAAACAGTGCAAGATATTTCTTCATTAACATTTGAATCAGAATCCTCTGCAGCTAAACAGTCTAACAGTGTTTGCGTTGTTTATTGGCTTGGTCCTCATTTCACCATCATGTCGGTTATGAGATTTTTATTTCTTAATCATAATGAATTATCATGGATGTATTTCATTTGTGGTCTCTTTTTGTTTCAAGCAATTATTAATTTCCTGCTGCATGGATTAAATGCAGTAAATTTCCTTGTAATGGAATGTGTTTTGGTTACGCTGTCAGAATTTGTGATTTGACTGTTTATCTGTTGGTTGAGTCAAGCAGTCAAACTTTGTTAAGCCCAGCAGAGAAGTAACCTTATACAGGATTAGTTCCTGATGGTCAGTGTCCTACATGAATCTCTTGAACTCAGCATTTAGTCCATTTCTTACCCCAGTTGGTTGGCAGCTGACATTAATGCACTTCTGAGGAAATGACCTTTTCAACAAGGCGGAAATATTGATAACACGTAAATGTCAGTGTAAAATGTCAAAGCATGTGGATGTCAGTTGCAGAAACAACTGCTTTCATTCAAATTCCTTTCGATGTGCTCACAGAATATAAAAGATTACTGTGAGTACACAGGAATTCATCTTAATCAAGTTTTTGTAATCAAAAGGCTCTTGATGTTTACATGTAAAGAGCACTCCAGGGCTTTATCTCAATTAATGATCTTAATCAAAGCAGCTCGTTTAAATGTTTCCCTGTATTCAGCTTTGTGTCAGGAATAACCAGAAACGATAACGGGACTCTGGTGTGCATGTAAATAGATTTTTATGGTCCTTGCTGTCAAATGTGTTTGTCGTACGTTGGTGTCTTGTATATTTGTGTGCGTGTGCATGTTAAAGTAGAGGTGTCAGGGGAAGGGAATATAATATGTATGTACAAACCTGGCTTGAATTGTATTTTTTGTATGTTGTCAATGGTTTCTTTTAGTCTTATCTGATTGCCAATGGGTGCGGTTTACCAAAAGGACGATAATTTGACTGCCCGAAAAGTTAAAAATAATTTCCAAGTGTCTTAAAACTATTTTCTCTGTGCTTTTCTGTGATTAAAGCAATCACCTGATACCATCTAAATTGTCTTGTCCTGGTAAGCCCTATCCAATTTGGTATGAATGAACAGCAGGTATATGTGCATATCTCACTCTTCCCACTTGTTTCTGTCTTTTCCTTTCTCTTCCTCTCTCTCAGCACGGGATTATGAGATCCAGAGGGACAGGATAGAGTTAGGCCGCTGCATAGGAGAGGGCCAGTTTGGAGATGTACACCAAGGAGTCTACAACAGCCCGGTATGTCAAAATACACACATGGCTTTGCATAAGTTTTAAAGAAGTGGGACACAAGATGCTCGTCACTTTTAAGTCACAGAAAACTAAAGTGACTTCGAAAACAAACCATTGTAATTTTAAAAAATAAAGTATAAAGATCAGATGATGATACTATGAATGAAAGGTAACAAAACAAGATACTTGTATCATCTAATATGTCTTGTCGCTTGACGTGCTGTGTGTTCTGCAGGACAAACCGGGTCTACATGTGGCCATTAAGACCTGCAAGAACTGTACGTCAGACAGCGTCAGAGAAAAGTTCCTACAAGAAGCATGTAAGACCACACTCTGGTGTATTGCGTCTGTTAACTTGACATATTCGCAAACCGTGACTCACTTATCACGCGATGACGAGTGTTTTGATGAGTGTGTGTTTGTTTCCCTTGCAGTGACGATGCGTCAGTTCGACCACCCTCACATCGTTAAGCTGATCGGAGTGATCACAGAAAACCCCGTGTGGATCATCATGGAGCTCTGTACTCTCGGAGAGGTAGGAATGAGGCCGCGGGGTTTGAGTGTGTGTCACTTCTTGTTAGTATACAAACGAAACCGTTGAGTGTAGGTCATGATGGTAGACCCAGGAAAAGCCCGATTGAAAAGCCCTTATATTTAGAAAAGAAATCCACAGTTTACACTTGCATGTTGAAAACAGTGAGACAAGATTAGGTTTTGTTGAAAGACCATTATCAGTGTGAGATATTTTCACATTAACATAGTATCTGCAGTGTCTAGATATTGTCTTGCTGTTAGCTATTATGCTCATACACACCTATTTTATACTAAGTATTTCTCTGCTCATCCTTTACTGTATTAAATTTTATACCCAACGCTATGTTGTTGACCTGTTCTATGAATGTTCTATTCACATTAATACTGTATGATATTTTTATATTGGTACTGGTAAACATTATGTATTATTGTTTAATCATATTATCATATTATTTCTGTCTACATTGATTACAAAGATTATACTGTTGTTCACTTTGCTGCTATAAACAACACCACTTTGACTCTTGTTGTGCTCAATTGTAAGCTCTAATTCTGTACCTTTGACTTCTCTTAATACTGTTTCTCTGTCAAAACCTTATCCCTGTCCTTCTGTCCATCTTTCTCTGTCCACAGTTGCGTTCGTTCCTGCAGGTGAGGAAGTACAGTTTGGATTTGGCCACGCTCATTCTGTTTGCCTACCAGCTCAGCACAGCACTGGCTTATCTGGAGAGTAAACGCTTCGTACACAGGTACACAAACACATGAGAGATTACAGCGATTGACTGAAGAATAATTGTGGGTTATTCTGTAAGATCACATGTACTGTATTCGCATTATTATTGAAACTTATTAACCAGGGTGGTTTAAATAGTTTGGATTTTTTAATGTTGATGTTATGAAAATAAATAAGGAGGATAATGTCATGTTGCTTTTTTAGGAAAAAACTGTGGAAAACATATGGAGTGGTTTTCAGACACGGTGTTCGTGTTTCACAGTGCATCAGCTCTTTGATGGATATTTTGCATCTGGAAAATGACTAATAACACCTGTGATTCAGGCCTAATGACAGCCTTTTTTTAAATTCTTACAGGGACATCGCAGCTCGCAATGTGTTGGTCTCTTCAGTCGACTGTGTGATGCTTGGAGACTTCGGTCTGTCACGATACATGGAGGACAGCTCATACTACAAAGGTAATGATACACAAAACCAATACAGACACACACACACACACAGCTGTGTAGTATGTTATGACACGGAAGATGGATTCACTAATAATTAAAGTGCATCCAAGACAGTTTTCAATCACCTGAGACCAGTTTGTTGTCCCAGTAACATTTCTAGTTAAGAGTGTGTCTGACTCTTCTGGTTGTTAGTACTTTACCACCATCACAAGGTTGCATCAGGTACTGCAGCTTTTTCTTGCACAAGTTTGCTTGTTATGAAAACAGTCTCTTCTTCCATTCTATGGCCCTCTGAGTCTTTTTCAAATTACAGAGTTACACATTTAATGTTCAGTTCATAATGTAATTTTAATGTATCCCTGTTTGTCTTTGTATCAGCTTCTAAAGGCAAACTTCCTATCAAGTGGATGGCTCCTGAATCAATCAACTTCAGAAGATTCACCTCTGCCAGTGATGTCTGGATGTTTGGTGAGTTAAGACAATTTGCTCTCTCATCAACATGCTCTGTTATCAAGAGTGTCTCTGTCTGACATTTGTGTTCTCTCTGTAGGTGTCTGTATGTGGGAGATCTTGATGTACGGCATCAAGCCCTTCCAGGGTGTCAAGAACAATGATGTCATCGGCCGGATAGAGAACGGTGAGCGATTGGCTATGCCTCCTCAGTGCCCGCCCACCCTCTACAGTTTGATGACCAAGTGTTGGTCGTATGACCCCAGCAAGCGACCGCGATTCACCGAGCTCAAAACACAGCTCAGGTAAGAAAAGGTTTTGTTGCCTCATATACGACAAAGACGAGGAGTAGCACTTTCTCCAATACTTTGTTACAGTTTGATGAATCTAATCACAACAGATTTCTTCTTCGTATCCTGATACCTTAATGTGTTTATCATACGGAAATCAAAGTAGCCTCTATCTTGCAGTTTTTAGAGAATTTCCCTTGGTGCTTCCTACACCACTGTCTGCCTATTAAGATGAAGAAGTAAACACTTGCTGAAAAGAGTCCTTTGTGTGTAACTTATGTAGCACCATACTGGAGGAAGAGAAGCTGCAACAAGAGGAGAGACTTCGAATGGAGATGAGGAGACAAATCACCGTGTCCTGGGACTCTGGAGGGTCTGATGAAGCACCGCCTAAAGTAAGATAACACTGTCCGACTGTCTTATTAAGACACTTCTCTTTGATTATTTTGTCGTGTTCCAGTACATGTGTTGATAAAAAGGAAACAACTTGTTTTCTTTCTGCCTGTAGCCTAGTAGACCAGGTTACCCCAGTCCTCGTTCCAGTGAAGGCTTCTTCTCCAGCCCGCAACTCAACCACTTCCCGGTACAGCAAACACACAAACAAACACACACACATACAGGAAAAAAATACACAAACACACGACTCCCAGTGTGTGAAATCTGTGCTCCTCTGTTCCTTTTCGTCCACCGTGGCTGCAGCAGCGTTTTCCTCTGCAGAGAGTTGCTGCTGCCGCCTCAAGCCTCTCAAAAGTCAGCTGTAGATAAAGATTACTATTATTATTGTTAATGTTATTGTTACTCTTAATATTATTAAATTGTTATGGGAATTTTAGAGAACAGTCTGTTACCTGCAGCTGACCTACAGTATCAGGAATAAATAGCAAACTATTACTTGAGAAAAATATATGTTGATCAAGTAATTTTTTAGGATGTGTGTTCATGAACACATTTGTTTTTGTGAGTTGTCCTCTAGCTGCGCAGTGCAAGCTATGCAAAAAGCTATTTTTCTCTCTTTTCCACAAACACATTGCATGATATCAGCTGACAGTTGAGAAGAGAGACACCTAGAGGCCGTAATGTTAAACAAAAGTCGAAATCTTTCTCCTTGTTTGTTTGTTTTTACTTACCTGTTGTTGTAAATTCTAAGAATAAGTAATTAGTAATACTGAACAAGTTTTCCTAGTTAGTATTTCCTACTTCCTTTGCAAGAAAAGGTCAGCAGAAATATGAGTAGAGATTGTTGTTATATATAAAGAAAATACAAATGTTGTTTTGAGACCTGCCTTTTCCACTTTTGTACTCAGCACAAAGCTCCTCCTTAAATGTTTTGAAGAAGTGAAGGTTTAGAAAAAAACTGCTGAAACAAAACTTGGTAGAAATGCTGCTTTTCAAGAAAGATGCATTAATCACAAACCTTAAAAAGTGTAGCAGAAAATCTTCTTACTACAATGTCAAAATCATATTCTGTCAGATTACATAACTCATCCATTTAGTTATCAAGCACTGTCATCGCGATTAAGGTCAACTCTCAGTCGAGCTCTGTGCCGAGTCTCAGAACACAGACTGTCAGCAGACGTGTGTCAGAGTCGGAGTCAGAGGAGAAATGTGAAGGCAGAGAAAATGAGAGAGCCTTTCAGTGCAGTTATTCCTCTCCTCATAAACCGAGCAGACAGCAGGCATTTCCTGTAGTTCTGAAAGACACACACACACACACACAAATCAAAGCCACTCTCCGGCTCTTATGGCAATAAGTAGCTCTCTCTCGTCCTTATAAGGAGTGTATAATTTTAACGGCTATTTAAGTCAGACTTCATATCGCAAGTAAGAATAACATCTATATATTTTGGTAGCATTATTACACACCAGACTAAGATGCAGCTTAGAGAGAGCTGTTGTGCAAGAACTCCCATGATTCTTTGTGGCTTTGTGCCAAACCAGGGCTTCTTCTTATTGATTGATTCCTTTAATCAATCAATAAACACTCTGATTCTACTGTGATTCAGAGAACATTTTGACATATTCTCTAAGGAATAGTATTAATCTCAAAAACAATCTTTGTTTTTCACACGAAAAACATTTTTGTATCTTAAAAATGATCCAAACAAAGAAGGAAGTAATTAAATCATGGTTACATTTTATGCCATATAAAGTTAAATTTGTGTATCCCTCATCCTCTCTCTTTCTGTTTCCTTGTGTCCACCTCCAGCCGTCAGCCCATGGTGGTGTAGGAGGCAGTTACCCTCCTACTGATACTTGGAATCAACACAGACCTGAACACACCGCACTATGGAACCCAAACATGGAGGTAAACACACCCACATACACTTTAAAAACATACCTGAATACAGTAAAAGGATGACATGGAAGTAATATAACTCAACAGTCTTCCCTAGTCACAGGTCTCAACTCTTCATTTTGATTAAACATAGCAGGTGACATTAAAGGAGTGAGCAGACTGAAATACTCTGTGCAGGCTGAATGAAATAGCTGCAGTCAGGACAATGTTACAAATTGCAACTTTAACTCGACAGACATTTTTATTAGTTATTTAAGATCATCACTAAGTTCAGTCAATCCACGTCAGCAAATACAAGTGACAGAGGTGATCATGTTTCTGCCCTGATACTAGTCAAAATGAACAACTTTTTAATGTAAATATTTAGCATGACTAAATGTTTACAAATAATGTTTTCTACAGGAGAGTGGCCATGCTATGATGGAGGAGAGGCTGATGATGCAGCAACAACAGATGGAGGACGACCAGCGGTGGCTGGAGCAGGAGGAGAGCTTCATGGTAAAACACGAGTTATTTATGAGAGATTGTTCTCAGTTTTGTCAAACAAATGGACCCTTAAAGGGAAATGCCAGCATTTTTCAACTAGTTAATTCTTTCAGTGGGTCAACGTAATACTTTTACCACCTCTGTTGTAGTGAAAAAAGTGACAAAATCATTTTCTTTTTGGGTAACCAGCATGATTGGAAATGTAAATTTAACTGAAATAACCCGACTCATTTTTCTCTGTGTGTGGTATTAACGAAATCGATGCCGAGTTATTATAAAGTTAAATCTATTATATGGAGTTACATTAAAAACCAAACAACAAACCTAAAAGCATGGACAAAAATAGCAAACATCACTTCAAAATACATCGCAAAAACAATAACTCACACAAAATACAAACAAAGGAAACCAAAGACAGTCGTAATGTAAACCACTGGATGCTTTAGAAGTGTCCTAAACCATAGTTGCTATGGCTAACAGGAAAGAACAACCAAACAAATATTTAGATGGACAGATAAAATTTTAAGACAGCACTTTTTCCACATAATGAAACATCTTTATGTGTCTTGTTGTTGCCAGAGGAGCTGCAGGATATCTTTCTCAGATCTTTAAACCAGCTCAGTTGTGCTTGATTTATCTCGTCAGACATCGAAATGTCCCCCGAACAGGAGCCAAATCGCTACTTTAGCAAAACAAGTCTGTTTTTCTTCTCTTCGGGTCTCTTTCCCTGATAGGCTGGGCCAGGTGTAGGAGAGCTAAGAAGGAAATGGAGAGAAAATGACAGAGATTTATGTATCCGTGTTCATACTGATATATTGAGTATGCTTGCCATATTTGAAAGGCTCATTTACTGCCTCACAGAAGAGGAAATCTCTCTGGACAGACTGAGTTTCTAATCTTATTTGTTATTTGGTAACCCTGGGACGAAGTCTTCTTTTTCTCTGGCTTGAGTGTTCACTTACCTTCACAAACATTTTACCAAGACTATGCTTTAAGACTGGGCACACAAAGTAGCACTCATCTCTAAATGGTTCACTAAATCCCCAGCAGTTTTATGGCCCTGAACCTGGTCCCTCATGGAAATGTACAAGGCAGGAAGCTTCCTTTACAGGGATGAATAAAATATCATTCTATTTGATGACTTTTTTCCCTCAGTAGAAAGACAGCCACATTCTTGACACTTGATACATCGCAGAAGGACTAATTTGCAACTACTGCCCAGGGACTTTTTTCCATTAGAAAACCACAATCAGTTCATACAAACAAGAATGTCAGTGTGGTGAGTTCATCTGTTCTAATCTGATAATGTCACAGTTTAGTAGTTGAAAACAGAGCAAAATACGACTATCAGTTAGGAAACTTATTTCACCACAAAGACAAGTTGATAGAGGATTATTATGTAAGGCAGTGTGGTTTATGAACTCGGTGTAGCCGTAGCCGACTGCGTCATCACTTGTCGGAAGGAATTTCTGTTGAGTATTGTGCGCTGAGGACACAAGTACGGAGTATCGTAACATCCTCGACTCCTTATCTGAGAAACCCTAGTATCGCTTTAATGCATCTGTAATGGGCAAATGGCATAGGAACAACTCTTTCGTAACTTTTAAAAATATAATATGTAAGAAATTCTGCATTCAAATACTTGAAAACAACTAGAGCTTTGTGATATATTTTGTTGAGTTGTGTACTTGGATTATCCAAATTGTTTCCAACAATGTTTAAACCCAGTGAAATCCACAAGTTTACTCTAGGTAACGGTATATTTATGTTAATTTAAGTTAATTCGAATATGAGCTCCGAGTTGAGGTCTAAACCAATATTGATTCTTAGCTTTTTATACTATGTATGTCTCAAAAGAGAAAAATCAGGAGAATCCAGGTAAAAGTATTTGTTTGTTGTTGATCGCTCCCATTCATTATGTCTGGCACAGTAGCATGTAAGGATTTTGAGCACTCAGAGAAATTAAGTCACGCCAAATAGAGCTAAACTAACACAGAACGTGCATTAGAGTACCAGTGGTGAAAAATAACTAATTGCTCAACTTCAGTTTAATGTTAAGTGAGAATTCTTGAGTATATATTACCTTTTTTTAACTTCAGCTGTAGTTACTAGTAAATTTGACAAGATTGTTTTCATTAAATGCATCATGTAAAGTTCATTTTGGACAATAGGAAAGGTGCATTTTTCTAAACTACTCAACCATAGTTAGAGTTGTTAAATTTTGCATCACTTCAACAGACTGCAATATAAAATACTGATTATGACACAGTAATGCATCATTAATAGTAATATAAGCAACATGAAGATATAATACTGCGAGACAGCCAATTTGCTACTTAATGAGTACTTTTGATACTTACAAAAGTATTCATTGCATTTGTAGATTTTGCTGTTACTACCAGAGCATACTTAAATCACATTATGAATACAAGACTTCCTCTGTCATGTAGTTTTGTTTTGTTTTTTTTTTGCATTCAGATAGCAATACTGTAGCCAAGGTAGAAGATCTCAGTACTTCTACTACTAGAGAGACTGCAGAAGTGAGTTGTAATGATGAAATATGAAAGTAAACCTTGTTACAAACTAATACAAAAGAATGGAAGCAGAAAGTGATGAGAGAGAGAGAAGGCCTGAAAAGAAGGAGATGGAAGTTTTTGAGGAGGAACGAGAGTGCAGGACAGAAGGAGGGAGAAAGGAAGTGGGATTGGCAAGAGCCGTGGAGAGGGTGGAACGAACAAGGAGTCAGAGAGAGAGCGAGGGAAACAGAGGGAGGGAAACGGAGAGAGAGAAACAGAGGGAGATGCAGAATGATGGAAAAAGTGGGAGGGAGAAACAGACTGAGGGAGAGAAACGGCGTTTGGATCTTTTCTCTCCAGGATTTTGTCTCTGTGGCTCAGTGGAGCTTTTCCTCCTCTGGAAAAAACTTTCTTCCTCTGTCTAACTCTTCCTCCCCCTTCATTCTTCTCTGACTCAGTTTTTCTGTCTTCCTCGGCTCATTTCTCTCAGTCTCTGCACCATCTTCCACGTTCTTAGTTTCTGCTCTCTCCGTCCGTCTCTTTATTAGTCTTTCTCTATGTCTTAAGTCCTTCATCCTCGCTCCCGTCTCTCTGTCCCTCATACTTTCGGTCCCTGTCTCCGCCCTTCTTTCGATGGCCTCCTCTCTCTGCTTTCCTCCTTCCGTCTTTGTCGGCCTCATTTCTCCCAGGATGCATCTCTTCAAGGCGTGCTTCACCACCAAAACGGTACTGAAACAGGCGGAGAGAGGGAGCGGGAGTCGTGCTTTAGTGGTTCAAATTTGGACAGGGTTTTGGAGGGTTGCTGTTTTCCACAGGAATAACTAACTTAACTGTTTGAGCAGGATTGTGCTTATCTGCTGCTCTTCAGCCTCACTGATTTGATGGTGATGGTGATGATGTTCACTTTTTGAGACAGTGTAGATGGAAAAATGGAAATCTACTGCTTGGTTGTATTGGTGGAACCGAAAGTCTGCAACAAATGTGGTGATTGGTTCGATAAAAACAGTTGTAGCTGCTTGACATAGGCTTTATTCTGAAACCTGCAGGTGTCAAACTGTTTATAGATTGTGCTTCTTATTTTTTTTTCTTGGTTTGTGAATGCCCTTTGCTGTTTTAAATTGAGTATTATATGAATAGGTTACTTATTTTATCACTAAATTAAAGCTTCCTGGAACAGCTTGCATATAATCTTACAGTAATGGAACTGCTCCAAAACACATGCTATGTTTCTTATATTAAAAAATATATCTCCATGAAATTAGTCTTTTTGTCTCTTTCCTGCAGAAGACAGAGTCCAGAAACAGCAGAGGAAGCATCGACAGAGAGGACGGCATACTGCAAGCACCGGTCAGTCACTGTGTTGTTGATGCTTAACGTAAGATGTTTGTGATAAAGAACTGGGGAGGAGGAGAAAAGTAGCAGATGGTAGCGAAGAGGTGAAAGATGAAGAATGAAAGTGCAAGAGGGAGGCAGAGGGAAAGTATTCAGTCCAACAGACAGACAGACGGAGAGAGAGAGACAGTGAGGCAATGCAGAGGCTGCGAGAAAGAGAGAAAGTATTTCTGTCTGTGTGCCAGGGAGGGTACAGCCTACACACCAACCACATGACCACAGAGGGCTCATGGGAACTTTAAACCCAGAGGCACTGCACAGTCCCATCTGACTGTACATGTGGGCTATAATGTCCTAAAGCTAAGGCAAATTCTCAGCATTAACTTTTATCTTCTCCCCAGTGTGTCAGCCATAAATGTAGCTGAGAAGTCACATTTCTGGTGGGAAAGTTAATAACAATAACATACCCTCTCTGTCCTCTTATTCAAAGAGTTTGTCTCTTCTTTTTGATTCTTTTGTGATTAAGATGACTAAAAGTTTGTCTATCGTTAACTTGGTGTGTGTGTACTTTTGTCTCTGCACAGGGAGGAAGCCAACATATCTACCAGCCTATTGGGAAACCAGGTGAGAGAGCGGGCAAACTGATATACTTAAGGAAAATCAGTGATATTATACATTGTAAAAAATACTGTTAAATATAAATGTAAATAGAACATTTTAATTAAGTATAAGTGCAGAAGTATTCTCTATTAAAAAGTAAAAGTACCTTAAAATTGTAATTAAGTGTAGTTCTTGTGTGTATCTATGTAGTCACATACTGTGTACCTGTTCTGCATCCTACTTAGTCCATAATCTACACCAAAGATACTGGCATTATCTAGCATTCTAGCATAGTCTGTTGCAATGACACTAGCATTACTTAGCAAGCTAACGTCTCCATAACGATGACACTAGCACTACATAGCATGAGAGTATAGTTTATTACTTAGCACGCTGGCTTAATCTATTCCGATGATACAGTCCTAGCGTTACTTAGCATGGTAGCATACTCCATATGGTACCAGCATTACTAAGCGTGCTAGCTTAGTCTATTCCAATCCTAACTGCACTATTTAGCATGCTAGCATATGCCATACCGATGACACAATCATTATTTAGCAGGCTAGCATAGTCTATTACAATGATACTTGTATTACTTAGCATGCTAAGGTACTACATACTAATGAGAGGCTAGCATACTACATATGATACTATAACGCTCCTCTGTTTTCAGAACATGTGGCTCCTCCCAAGAAGCCCCCCGCCCTGGAGCTCCTGGTCACCTAGGCACCCTGGCCAGTCTTGGCCCTGTGGACAGCTACAACGAGGGGGTCAAGGTACGTACATATACAAGGACATATACTGTATATATCACACATTCATGCACAAACTCTAGAAAAAATCAGGGCTATAAAGAATGATTCTCGAGTTAAAACAGAAAATCCGATGTAGCTGATTAAAGATTATTGTTCACTTCACTGTGCTCTTATTTGGCCTCTTTCACTTGTGGAGGTCTGGCTGTTCTGTATTTTATTGTATTTCTCTTGCACGCTTTGTTTGGACACTCCATTCTGTTTGACTTCAACAGTTTGGCATTGATGGGTTGCATGCTGTGCTGCCTGTGGTTGGCTTTGGACTAATGTGCTGTCCCTCTTCTCTCCCCCTTTTACTCCTTTCTCCCCCTCTGCCATTAACACCCATGTATTCATTCTCTTTGTTTCCCCTTAACATCCCGCCATCTTGCTACTCTTTGTCTTGCATTTCTGACCTGTTATTCTCCATCCATCAATCAATCTTTCAAACCCTTTCCCCTCCCTTCACGACCTGCACACCTCAATCCTCTTCCCTGTCAAACCCCCATCAACCCAACCACACCTCCCTCAACCTCCCCATAGCCGTGGAGGGTAAGCTGATCTTTGTGTGTCTGTCGTCATTGTAGAATTAGTTAGCTAATAGCTGCCATTACTGTCATGTGCAGAGGAGCTTTCTGAAGCTCTCTGAATTGTAGTTATTTTTCTTTACCAGAGACAAAACAATCATCAGTGTTGGCTTGTCAAAAACAAAACGTTGTAGCGTAGAAGTTAATTCTTGATCTCGGAGCATATATGGCAAAATAATCTCAACTGGAGCTTTCAAATACTGTATACAGAGTGTTGTAAAAAAAAAATATATATATCTCTGGTAAAGAAAGATATATAAAAAATGTAAAAGTCACCATAAATAGATCAATAGATGATCACTGTATGTCTATCATTGCATCTTTAGATGTTACATTTAATGAAATTTAGAGGGACATCCACACAAATTCGATTTACAGAAAGTTGAGTGTGTTGCCTCTTGCTTTTATGGATTTACAAACAAATATGTAATGCTCTTTTCATTAAAGAGGTGGCCGACACATCACTTCAACCACGCCTTAATTATGTCCCCGCATCATTTAAATGAGTTTTGTGGACATGCAGTAAGGGGATCTCTTGGGGGGCCAGAAAAAAACAAAACAAATCATAAACAGCCAGCAGGAATACAGAGCTTCAGTGTAACCTCTCAGAGAAACCTTTTGAAATTGAAATTATACCGAATGATCTGATTTAACATTAGTATCAAAACTATTGCTTGATACAGGCTGAACTTTGAGTCCGTCACTAGACAACTGATCCTGTCTGTCCTCCGATCACACTGCACTAACACAACCCTACACACTCGGTGGTCATAGTGAAATAGTCAGATGAGTATGCATGTAGACAGAAATAACAAAGTGTGTCTGTGTGTGTGTGTGTGTGTGAGAGTTAGAGAGGGTAAGTGTGTAAATCTAGCCAGATACTGCCTCCCAGTGTTGTGTGTGTCTAACTACAGTCACATATGTCGACCCTGGTAGCAGAAAAAGCTTTTAAATTGATCTTGTAATACGATCACTAAAAGATATTAACTTCTGACATTCCATAAAAGAAATTATAAAGTTTGTGTTTTTGGTGTCTCATCATAACTCGTTTTACTTTTCCTTGGTCCAGCTGCAGCCTCAGGAGATCAGCCCCCCGCCCACCGCCAACTTGGACCGTTCTAACGACAAAGTGTACGAGAATGTGACCGGATTGGTTAAAGCTGTGATTGAGATGTCCAATAGGATTCAGCCTGCAGCCCCAGAGGAGTATGTCCCCATGGTCAAGGTGGGATCGGTATTCAGTCTCTGAGTAATAACAAATGAATGTGATCTCAGCTGTCTTTTTAGCTTCGGTGAAGTTAAAGATCCATCATCATCAACAGTTTTTTAAAAGCAAAAACATGCGTGTGTCTTTGGTAGGAGGTTGGTCTGGCGCTGAGGACCCTGCTGGCGACAGTGGATGAGACGCTTCCTGTGCTACCAGCCAGCACACACAGAGAGGTAAACACGTACACAAACACTGACGCTTTAGGTCAAAACTCCGGGCCTAATACTGACCCAAAGCTTTAGTGTATATAATGCAATGGTGTAAGTTTGTATAGAATGTTTTTTTGTATTTCTTTTTAATTACAAATTGCTTAAATCTTAAATACATTTTCTCAGTAGTAGTATTTTGCATTTTATTTTCATATATTTGGATCAATTGATCAAATAACAACTGTAATAATCAATAACATCCCTAGTATAGGACAGAAAAGAGGGGACAGTATCTCTGGTTTGTAAATTATCTATTGTGACTCTTCAAACTTCAGGACGTATTTTGGCTCATTATCCCTCTACTTGTCTTCTATTATTTTTGTGTTTCTTCTTTGTGTGTCATGTCAACATTTTGTTTGTGTCACCACAGATTGAGATGGCCCAGAAGTTGCTGAACTCAGACCTGGCTGAGTTAATATCGAAGATGAAACTGGCTCAACAGTACGTCATGACGAGGTAGGGAGATAAATACTCTGCTATGCTTCACTCATTATGATGATTTATAACGTAACTACGGTGACATTAATTGTTGTCTGTGTTCTGCGCAGTTTACAAAAGGACTACAAGAAACACATGCTAATGGCAGCTCACGCCCTCGCAGTCGACGCCAAGAACCTGCTGGATGTCATCGACCAATCACGGCTCAAGATGATCAGGATTTAATCAAGTCAGAGGGGGCGGGGCCAGGAGTTAAAGTGCAGAAGCACTTAGCCAGTCACAAAGAGAATGAACATTTGGATGGATTTCAAGTGACGGATGGATTTAAAAAAATCAACTGATGGACAGCAGACGTGACTGAAACAATCAGCTCCCTCTTCGCCCTCAAACATTCATTTCCTTATTTTCTCTCCGGCGACGGTCATGTTCTGGTCAATATTGTGTTTTGTACTTTTGTCGCATTATTTGCTTTTGTATCCAGAGAAAACTCTCTTCTTTTCCCTCGTCACGTACCCTCGAAGTATCCATGACTTCTTTTTAATCTTTAAAGTGAATCAAACAAAGGTTTAAGAGGCTCGTTGAAGGACTGCAGACATATTTGTGAATGGAAGCGCCAGAATCTGCCACATAAACACAACCAACACTCTCCACACACACAGGACGTAACAACTGGAACTGAAGAGCCAGGATGAGGAGGATCATGAAGATATGTTGTTGTTTAAACATGCTTTTATATCATTATTATTATTATTACTACAATTTCCAGCCTTGACTCTTACAGTATGTCTCAGTTTTTCAGTCTTCCTCTTGCAACTTGTACGGACAAAAATTATTGACTTCACAGCTCATCATAAGTGTCATATTTTTATCTCTTTTTCTTCTACTTCTCTCTCACGATCTCTCTTTATCTCAGGCATCAAGAAATGGCATGAAAAATGAAATATGATAGCTGAATTTTTGAAAAACAAACTAAATGTCACAGGCCACTTTTTTAAGTTAACTTGCATAGTGAATATACAAAGAAGCTATATTTTTAACACGTTTGCGAGGCATGAATTGTTAGTGAATAAGGGAGAGCGATGAACGGGAGGGGGGAGTGAAGGCAGAGAGGGGTGAGAGGTGGAGGGAGGGTGTTTTTTGAGTAGTAGAGGTGCTGAACCTGTGCCAAACGACCTGCAATTGACTGAAAAAGAACATTTCGCTCAAAATGCTCTGATTTTGGTTTACTCAATGATTTAAAGAACATTTTTTTAGCAGCTACTCACCTGACATTTCTGCATTATTTCATTTGTAATTTAAATTCTTCATCTGCATCATAATTTCCTCTCAATCAGTCCTCCTGTTTTTCCTTCCCTGCCTTTCTACCTCCCTCACTGGAGTTATTTATTCCCTCTCTTCTCCTCCTTCACCCCCACACTTCTCCTCTCTCTCCCTGCCTCACCACCCCTCCCCTCAGCTTCCTCTCCTCCCTCTCTGATTCTCTCTCCATTCCACTGTTCCCTCTCCCCTGAGGTGAGCAGTATTCTCAGGAAGGAGTCACATGTACAGTTGCTAAACCAAGCAAATAAAAAACACTGTTATCATTTAAAGAAAGAATTCACGAGTCTGCTTCTTTCAGTGTGGTTTCGTGCTAATCTTGCACTCTTTTCAGCAAGATATGTGTATTTTATGTGTTACACTTAATGTGGTTAAATAGGAGTCAAATGATTTCTTTATTATTAATACATTGCACTGCTGGACTGTAAAACTGTAAATTTATCATTTAAAACCAGGACACGTTATTTAGATTTACTTAACTTGGGATGGCAATTTATTAATGGAATACAACACAATAACTAAAATAAAACTAAACTGAGCAAACGTCTTCATTCACTAGATATGTTTGTGTTCAGGAACACAGTCTGGAGTTTTGAGAAATAAGTGGACAGCTCCCAGGTCAGTCCTTCTTCCTCTCTGCTGCGCTGCAGCCCTGCCTTCAAAGCCCCTACAGAGGAGCCTGCCGTGCACGAGCAGGCTTGTAACAGAGGAAGCCAACAACAAAAATAAGCCCTGATTGTTCTATTTCTGATCAATACCACTAAATTACAATGAGGAGTGCCTCAGGTCGAGTCACTGTAGATATCCCGAGTAACAAACAATATTCCTCACATCGCAATAGACAGAGTTACCAGGTAATCATTACCCGGTGTTTCGGATTAACACGGGACCATGTTAAGTGCCGACCGTCAGACTGAATGCGTCTGTGGTCGCTGTTGCTACAACAGATGTTGAAAACGGGAGGAGAAGACGTAGCTGTCCTCTGATATGCCTCTTTGTTCAGTATTTCTCTGTGAAAAACATACCTGATACGTGTTTGGGCTCCAGATACTAAGTATTAAAAGGACTCAGATCGGGACTGGGGTAAAAAAAAAGCACCTGATCGGGACATCCCTTATTTCAATTTCACACTAGTTCAAGTGTATGCAGATTTCAGCTAGGCTGATAAATAGATTGAAGCTTACCAGAGTGGTCCATTAGGTGCAAGGGCCAATTCCTGTCTTAGGTGGTCAATTCCCACCTCGTCCACTGGAAAAGCATCTGTTCCTTTTTCAGCAGTAGCTCTGCAATCTGTAAGCACAGGTTACTGTCAGTGCGACTCAGTTCACACATTTAAAATGCTTCATACGGTAAATAATCTTACTTTGCAAATGATCATTCCACACCACGTGGAATCCAGCTGGCACAGATGCTGGACTAAAAAATGTAGGTGTTTCTTCCGCATGAAGGCCCTAAAGCAAAAAGGGAAGAAAACTGTTAGGTTTCTAACTTGCACATCAGAAACCATTTAACATACTTAAATTAAATGCACAATAAATCCTGATTTACTGACCTTGTTGAATCTCTGCACTGCTTCATTTGAGTTGGAGTGGCTCCAAATGGGTCCACAAAGACGCAACATCGCTCCTTTGGATACATGGCCTTGTACAGATGGGATACCTCAATGCACTAGAATTGACTTGTGTCTATAGTTGCATTAATGGCACTCAACCAACTGAACTTATGACTAATGTCCAATGACGTTCCTTGCAGCTGGCCCCAAACAATATATCCCACTCCAATACATCAAGCTGCAAGTGAGAATTTAGGATTTAAGATGTGCAATTGTAGTGAACACCTTTGAAAACAACCATTATTCTCACCATTCTCATCCCTCTTGATGTTCCATTCCACATGGACGTCATTTCGAACGAGTCAATTACCCTCGTCTTTCCAGGAATGGTGTTTGATACCAGCTGCAGGTAACCATTAAACCAAATTTAACCATTTAAATAATTAACTTGCATATCAAGGAGAGAAAATCTGAAACAACTCACAAACTCACCTCACACATACACCAATTCCCTCCCAGGTGCCAGGCTTACAATCTGCTGTGAAAAGCAGGTAAGGCCCCACCTTGGCCCACAGAATCTCCCCCTTGCACCTCCATATATGCTCGAGTGCTGGAAATGTAAAACAATACAGTAGTTTTAAAGCACATATAGTGTTATTATACCATGTGACATTACCGAACAGGATGTACCATTGTGGTTGGGTCGACCCTCTGGTAACCTGGCAGCTTGAGGGGCGCTGGTGAGGCTGGTGGGGGCTGGTTGTATGGGGGGAGAGTCGCTACCTTTTAGGAGCTTTGCTGGTATTCTCTCCTCTGGCTCGATGTCATGCGTCAGCTGGTCCAAGCTGGCCATACATTTAGTGTTTTTACTGGCCAGACTAACATGCTTCCCCTTTATCCCTGTCACAGTAAAGGGCCCCAGCATATCCGCGGCCATTTTGCCACCTTTCTGCTGTTGTTCCCGTATATTTATCTTCAGGACAACATCTCCAGCCTTGAAATTGTCTGGCCTTGGGACAATTTCCATTTGGAGATTTTTTGTTGGCTCTCTAGAATGTGTTCTCTGACACGTTTATAAGTGTCAGGCTGGTTTCGAAGGCCCTGGCACACCTCCTCCCTCTGGACCAGTTCCTCGACTTTCTCTGTTGTCACCTAAAGTATAAAAATGCCAACTGGTGTTACATTCCAAGCAATTTATCCAAGTTATTACCACAATACCTTGACTTCATAAATATGAAACATAAACTTTGTGGTACCTCTGAAGGATACCTGGCCTCCCTACCAAACATCCAAAAGTACGGGCTGTACTTCGAGGTCAGACTTCTTTTCAATCTCAGGCCAAACATTATGGTCTGGACGAACTGGTCCCACGTTGTTTAGGGACCTGACGAAACAGCAACCATTTTATCTCACCAATTCAGTCTATACCATTTATGTCATAGGTGTATGATTACCTACCAATATAACAATGTGCATCTTACCTCTGAATTAAATTTCTCTACCAAGCCGTTTGTTTGTGGGTGATATGGGGCACAGAAGCTCTGCTGGATCCCCAGGGATTCACACAGCTTGAGATTTACCTTAAATTCAAATTTGAAAAGAATTCAGCATTTGCTGTATACCTGAGTGAGATAGAAATGTTTCACATTTTACCTGGTTTTTGAACTCTGTGCCCTGATCTGTAAGCAGTCTCTGAGGTGCACCACATTTGTATACAAAATCAAGAATACACTTGGTCACCTCCACTGCAGCCTTACTCTTAAGAGGGTAGGCCTCTGCCCACTTTGTGAAATAATCAACAATTACACAAACGTATTGATTACCATCCTCTGTAACATTCAACCTCATGAGGTCCATCCCCACGAGTTCCATAGGCTCTGGAACCTGAAAACGGCATAGGATAATGAGACATCTGTACAAGAAGTAGGTAATGGGTAAGCACATTTTGCTGCATGTCAAAGTCAGTTGCACAAGTAACCTCACTTTTATTAGGTTGTACTGCAGCTTTTCTTTCAGACCAGGGTTCCTACAGGTTTCTTCAAGTCTTTTTAAGACCATTTATATAAAAACTTAATACCTACTTCACGGCCTATTTCACAGACCTACTGGCAAAGAAAAACTTTTTTATTTTTTTTTTTTATTTGTTCATTTATTTCTCAAACAAATGTGAAAATATGGACTGTGTAAAGCATTTTGGAAGAATGATGTAACATTGCAGCATAGTAGTACTCACGCTACAATACCACAGCACAGACACAGACAAGCCCAACAGAGGTGTGAAAAATCAAAGAAAATTTCAGCAGACCACAAAAAAGTTTGACTATCACAGTTGTTTTTTTTTGTTGTCGTTTGGTTACGTTAGCTAGCTACTTATTCCATGCTGGGAATATGGGGAGTAGAGAGACTCCTGAACAATAAACAATGAAAATCAACTCAACGATAAATAAAATTAAGATCACACAGTCAACTCCTAAGCTCTGCACTCTTAGCAGCGATCTCTTTATCAAGGAGAGCCAGTTCTGCCAACAGGATGTTGGACCTGGTGATCAGGTCAGCCATCTTGCTCCCTGCCTTCGCTAACTGCGGTCAATGTTAGTCTTAATACAACAGAACAAATGTACTTATTGTAATTGATGGTATATCCATTCAATACTTACCCTTGAGCGCATATGTTGAGTTCTTCTTTTGATAGTATACCTCTGATGCTTTGAGTAACGTTATTTCTCTAAACTAATTCAACCACTTAGAGCGTCCTGAACACAAACACGAACTCCCCGGTCATTTGAAAGACACTTTTGCTAACCAGTAGCCATAAAGCCAAGACTAAACACCGGAGTTAGCATACAAGCTAACAAGCTAGATTTACCAACAAGCTACGTAGCTCGACTGCAACATCGTTCGGCGATATGCGCCATTGCCAGTATTATTGGAACCGCCGCCATCGCAGCCTTGTCACGGCATGAAACATATCTCAAGCAGGGGTCCTAACCAGTCCAACAGAAAAGCGGCCAAACTCTTTGTCGCTCTTCAGTCCTTGCAGATCCCGCAGCTCCCTCCAACTCTGAAATGAGGCTCTGATCCGTGTTTTCTCCCTGTCTCGGTCCAATTCTTTCTTTTTATACTGCTTTTCCTCGTCAGTCTTCTTATTTCTTATCTTTGACATGGGGCAGCGGTGGGGCATTTTTCGGCTCTGTTCCTTCTCCGCCATTGTTCACAGTTTGGGCTTGAGCTTGAACATATCTGACCAGGTGAGAGCGGTTGTGCGCGGGGGAGGGGCACTGCCAGGGGCTACCAGCAGCTTATGCACGAGAATGATTGACACTTCTCAGACACGCCCCTTAGCTCTGATTGGTTGTGATGATCCGGAACGGTGGATTCTTGCAAATCAAATTAAGGCCTCTGGGTGGAGCCACATAAAAACGACAGAGATCATAATGTCAATTTAAGCAAATATAACAAAAAAAATATTTACAGACTACAGGATGCTGCTATGATGTATCACAAGTAGGCTATCAAAATGTAGGTTAATGTTACACAGTGTATTTTGTCAACAGTTTCTTAAGAGTTTTCTGTTTACATTTGACATTTTGAGCCATTAATGCTTATAAACTACTCAAAATTTGTTAGGGTTATTGGAATATTTTAGTGTTCCACTTGATTGTTTATTCTGTAAAAAATATGAATTCTTATTTTGTTGTTTGTGAATATTTTTGGTCCCCAAAATCCATGCATGTATGCACCCATAATCCCAATATCCCTATGTGGTGCATGTAGCCATACATGAGCATGAGGGGGACCATGTGCTGATGTTAATAATTGAATGTAAGAATCTTCACGGTTCTGGGCTAATTCACATTTGATGCTTAAATACAGTTTCATGTTGTCTAAATAGAAATCTGAAGGGAAATCTGTACAGATTTTACTCCTACCGTTAAAAGAGGGGCAGCATGGATGGGAGCATGATTGTTTGATTTAGCACTCATATGGATAAATATATATACGTATATATATTTTTATCTGCTCCCTTTTGTGTGTGAAAGTAAGTTTTTAAAAAATGAAAATGTGTTTCCGCCCGGTTTCGAACCGGGGACCTTTCGCGTGTGAGGCGAACGTGATAACCACTACACTACGGAAACTCATGCTTACACTACGCGGTCGGTAAGAGATTTGAAAACGCCATTACCACATGACCTGTCGATGATTCTTGTAATCAGACGACGTCCCCATCGGGTTTTTTGTTGTTGTTCTTTCACCCATCAGCGAAATATTAGCTTCAGCGTTAGCCTCCAGGAGCTACAACCAGCGAGGGAAACAGTTCAGTTTTCTTCTCTGTTACAAAAGTCACTCTTCCACTCCACGTCCCACTGGCTGATGTTGCTGAACAGTGTACTAGTACTAATAAATTATACTTAACTATTGTATATTTATACTTTAAACGCTGTCAATGTTAACGTGTAAAGAAGGACTAGTTAATGCTCTCTCGCTCCCCGTTACTTTGACCTGTTCACTTTGAACAGCGACATCTAGTGGCGGCGGTCGTCAAAACAGCTTAATTTAACACCTTTAACATTGTAACTGCAAACCTGGATGTTATTTTTTCCAAATCGTATCCCATCAACTCTTTGTGGATCAGTTCTTAACACCAAAAACCAAATGCTCATCATCCTTATCTTCATCAGGGGTGGAGGCAGCATCATGCTCGTTTACACTCACACTAGAAGGGATTATATAGATTACAGGAGGAGGAAGTTGTCTGTAATGGCACTATTTGCATAAGCCTAAAACAAGACTAATGTACATTTTCGTTTTTTCTGAGAAAAGTATGAGTATAGCAGATTAAAGTAATGAAATAGTGCAATAATAAACTGATACTGTTGATATAAATATGAACAGAAACAAAGCAGTTGTCTGCCAACAGATACAAATCGATCATACAGGCTCACAAAATGAAGAAATCCCGATTAAAACCACCAACTGTTATTGTCTTTGCTGCTGCATTTAACCCCACAAAAATGGCACACAGCATATGTCCACTAAAGATCAGGGACTGCGTCACTATTAAAGGCAAGACAAATGTACAAGTCTGGAATTGGACAGTTCTATCATCTAGTGTAGGATGTGGAGTTTGTGTTGGTACCAAGAGAATATAATAGGGAGAACAAAAAGTCAGACAAGGCAGGACTCATTTTTGTTGTTTTATTGTGTTTTCTTAAAAAAAAACAGCCATTTTAATCAAAGAGACCGAAGCCCATGTCATCGTCGGACTCCTCGGACTCTTCCTTCTTCTCTTCTTTCTTCTCCTCCTCCTTGGCTGTAAGGACAAATGAGAGACGGTTATGTTAAAGACAAAGACAGAGGGTGCACAAACTAGCCTTTGCTATCTCGTTCTGGGAGACAGCAAACACCAGGACAAAAGTAAAACTGACTTCTCATAATTGCTTTAAATCTATTTTCAAAGTGAGTGATACGAGGCTGGCTCAGTTGAGTCCCGCCTTTTAGAGCCTAAAGCATTAGACTATAATCATACAAGTCTGATCATCACTCAGTACATCATATTTTAGTGTGGACGTTTCTGGAGTATTTCATTCTGAAGCCCATCTGATTAGTTACCTGGGGCGTCACCAGCAGCAGCGGCAGCTCCAGTGGCGGCGGCTCCAGCGGGAGCTCCACCTCCGGCTCCAACGTTGCAGATCAGGCTGCCGATGTCAACGCTGGTGAGAGCCTAAGAAACAACAACATTCACAGGTCAAGTCAGTTCATTTACGTGTCCAGGGCTGGTTCTGCTGAGTGACGCACAGACCTATGGAATTACACCATTGTTGACTCCGTATGCTCCATTAGCGTTTCTGCCACTTTCATTTCGACTGTCAGAGGTCGTCATCAACCACACACCAACACGTTAAATCCCATCTCTTAATTGGTCACTATGCCAGATGCAATATTCTTCAAACTTTACAAGAAAAATCAGGAATAATTTAACTTATTAATATTGCAGATGATTGGATTTTTTCCACTTATGTTTTCCTCAACTGAGCCTAAAAATTAATTATGTCAGACAAGAGCCAGACAGAACTCTAGCTCTAAAAGGAACCCACAGACTCCAAGGTAATCTTATGAACTCCTCACAGGCACTCAAGATTTTAATGTTACAGACACTAACCCATCCTACTGATGACACTGCATAAGCACCACCTCTTCATCAAATGTTATTAACAACAATCTACACATCGGGGTTCAACAGCAGTTTATGTATGATGCCTTGACAATGTGTGTGTTCTCACCTTGGCAAACAGACTTGGCCAGAAGGGCTCCACGGTGACTCCTGCAGCCTTGATCAGAGCATTCAGCTTGTCCTCCTACAGACACAGAAGAAAGTTAGTTACAGAAACCACTGCAAATGTGTCAGTAATCAAAAGAAAAACATGGGAACAAATTCTTCGGTTGCTTGTTTTATTTATCCATGTAGACTGTTTTTTTATTATTTTTATGTGACATAGTAGCTGTGCATGTTGAGAGGGAGGTTGAATGAAAACAAAGTAAACTGATAGCTCATTTTGATAATCACACAAGTTCAAGGGTTGACCGATATGGCTTTTTCAGGGCTGATACAGATACTGATTATTAGAAATCAAGGAGACTGAAATACAATGTTTGGAGCCGATATTCAGATGCTACAAGAATGCAACTGTCAAAATATCAAACAACCAGTGATGGAATAATCCTAAATCCAATTACCTTGTACTGTTCTTCAGTGCAATTTTCTGCTACTTTATACTATAGCCATCTACTACATTTATTTGATAAACTTAAGTTACTTAGCAAATTGAGATTATTCTGACTTCATAGTCTTAATTGTGATGTGTTACCAATCAGATATTATTGTGAGGGGATGTGGCATCAGAGCCAAAGTAGCACATTTTCAAATTAGTTTATATTACCAACAATCTGACAGAAAAATCAAAGATACGGATAACTGGATAAATGCTGAATATTGGCCACGATAATCAATCTACCCCAACTTTAATGTATGTATGCCTTTAGCTGCTGTTTCATACAAACAATGAGGTTCACTTGTGTTAAGTGAAAAAGTTTAAGAAATCAGTTTGAACTCAGACTACACTGATGACGGCTACATATATTCATTGCAACCCTACCACAGACTATGCTGATAGTTTAATGCTACCATGCTAGGCTCTGATCTATGCCCAAAGTTTGAACATCACACTGATGCTGTGCAGCATCCATGTGTGTCAAACCTATCATAACAACACTGAACCACCAACTACAGACTCATGAATGAAACGAGGCAGCCACACACTAGAAAATGATAACTCATAGTGGATAAAACCCCAGTTTTAAAATTTGATAGACCCTCTGAGAGTAAAGCATGTGTGCTGCTGTGGAGATTCACTAGCTTTGCGTTGGTTAGCACCTGTCACTGGGAGAATGACTTTACGACTCCAGCGTTTAATCGAGTTATATGACATGTGTCGGGAAACAACAACTACTATCACAGGTTATAATTATTAGTCATGAATGTCGCAACCCATCCCAGATCCGTCCTGCTATAGAAACGTGGCCTGCCGTTAGCTAGTTAGCTAAAAGCATGCCGCCATTTTTAGCTGGAAGATGTGACAGTTTGTACACACAAGTCTTTAAACATATTTTAACAGACATATCACTATCCCCGTTTGTTAGTAGAGTCCCTTCTCTCTCGGCTTTATTATTCAAGGCTTTCACAACACTACCGGGGCTCCAGTAAAGAGGTATCGGCTGGGCTGTCAGTGATAAACCGGTACACTTACGGTGACGGCGACTTCATCGTCGTGGAGGATCAGAGCAGAGTAAATGCAGGCGAGCTCGGACACGGAGGCCATTGTAGATGTTGGATTTTATGTTTCTCACGTTGGATGCCTAAATTTGACGGTGCTAGTCGCCGGATTGAGGGCCTTAGCTTCGGGTGAAGAACCAAGCACCTTAGGCTCGTTAACGTCGTAGAGCGGAAAAGGAAAGAGAGAGGGCGGGAGCTTGGGAAATATACGATGCGTCAGGCCTGCGTGACTCTGACGTCAAGACGCAGATGAGGTGACGACAGACGTAGTCTACATGAAAGTTGGCCTGTTTTTTAAATTTTCAAACTCAAACTCTGTTTTCTCTTTTAATATGAATGAATTTTTCTGCTTAACAAAACAAAATCTTTTTTTTTCTTATTATGCCGATTTTTATTCTTATTTTAATATATTTACTTTATAAAAAATAAAAATAGTTGTCAAATTCCAAAGCCAATTGAAAAACACTGCTCAAAATTACTTAGGGACATTGTGATATCGTAGTGTTTTACTTTGTTCTTTATAGTTTTTTATGTTGTGTTTTGTGAACATTTTTGGTCCCCAAAAATAATGCGACACATTTCATTTGACTTCTATTGCATATCCATGCACATGCAAATATGCACCCATATCCCAAACTCATTTTGAGTCGTGTATTTTTTTTGCGTTCATATTCAGATACATTATTTCATCTTTATGTTCATATTATATATATATATATTATAACTTTAAATTAATCTACACAGATTAGTTCTAAGTTGAATACTTGTTAGTATTACACATTATTAAGATCTAAGATCTGAATATGTACATGGAGTGCACTGTATCAAACCTCAGGGTGGAGGTTAAATGATGTTTAGAAATTTGACACTGTGCAAGTCAATATGCATGCTTTGTTCCTATTGCTCTTATCACTTAAAACCAAACTGCGAAATACATGCAGAAGTAATATATGCAGATGTTATAAATCCAATGCAAATGATGTATTCAGTCAGTCAATTTTATTTCATCTCAATTTAAAAACACAAACATTACAATAAGTAAAACCCTTTCAAGGCAAATATCTCCAGGCTGCATGTACACAGGAACAGAAAATTTCACTGGATCTTTGCACATAAACCTAATTTATCCTGATATGTAAAAATGGACTCAGCTCATTCCAAGTAGTCTTTCTATTTAAAAAAAATAAACAAAAAAATAGAAGTATGGCAAAAAAAAACAAAAAAAAAACACAAAAAATGTGACTTAAAGTCCAGATGTAGTAATACTTTTCTCAAGTCTCACCGTTCACTGTCTCCCCCCACAATGTCAGCATCGGCTTAAAAACATCAGATGGACCATTTACAGTGAACACATAAAGCCTACGAGAATCATTCTCACATTTGGCACCGACGTATTTTCTTGGCCCTGATATGTAAAAAATACTCGAGCAGGTAAAACTACAAAAACTAGATTGGTTGAGGAGTGGACAGTGTGGCATTCAGTGGCACCCTCCTGTGTTACAGTGTAATAAAAGTCAGCATCATTAAACAAGCGGACGGAGCAGACAGTTCACCTCAACAGGTTCCAGCGTTACATTCAAAAATGTTCATCCCGATCTAAACGTGGCAACAAATCATAATAGTCTATCTGCTTCTACTGCAGCTCAAGATTCTGGAATGTTCTGGCAATTCATCCCCTTCACCAGGGCAACAAATTGGAATCTTCTCCGTTGCTTCCATAACAACCATCATATGAGCACAGGTGGAGGGAACCTTAGTAACAACTTAAAGTTAAAATTTTGTATTTGAAATGCTGACAATTGCCTTTTTTTTCTTTCGCTCTTGTCTTGGTCATTTTTAAGCATAAATTCTGTATACGTTCTCACTTTAAAAACAGTGTCTGACATTCTGGAATTTGTCAACGGGTAAGTTAGCTTTGTCTGCGTGAGAATTCAGGATAAAAATGTTGGAGTATGTTACATATTGATGCTTTAAAATTAAGCATTAATTGAATATAATTAAAACACTCACATTCTGCATTTGCAATATGTACAGTAACTGAGCTAACAACACATCCAGTTGTTGTCCACATATGTCAGCACTGTCGACCTTTGCTAAATATCATCACAGTTACCGTGACAACCAGTTTCCAACATCCAAGCTATGATTACGATGGGGACACGGGGAAAGCTCCCTAGTATCAGGCTTTGCGCCTATGGAATTACATTGAATAAAAATATGGAAAATCAGTACATTTAGACTTTTGTTCCTCAAAGCGGTTGGAATAAGACTCTCCTCAAAACTCTATTTTGTAAACATCAACATGTTTAAAATGATAATCCCTTTTTGACTATGCAATAACATTTCTGAAAATAAAATATCTACATTGGTTCTCAAGCGGAAACTTCAGCTTAAAATGCCAACCCAGTGTAATAAATCTGATTTTTCTATTGCTGTTGAGCATGACCTAATCAGTATTTGCAGACATCCACAGCTGGAAAAACCAAGGTACAAACCGCCCCCCCTCCCCCCAAAAGAAAAGGAATGGAATGCCTTAACATGATGCTTTAAAAAAAAAAGGAACAGCTGAATTTATGGCTGAGAGGGCTGGGAGTACCTGTCTGACCTGTGGTAGACGCAGACGCGAGCGGGTTGTCAGCCACTCACACCAATCAAAAACACAGTATTTCATGGGTTTTTGTGTTAGTTTGAAATGGGCCCGTCGCACACTGCAAAACAAAAAAAAAATGACCCTTCCAGTCAGCAAAAGACAGATATGCAGATGTAGCCAGTGGAAGCCAATAACCCGTCTTTCCTCTCTAGTCCTTGTGAGTCTTTCCTTTGGGTTTCTCGTCATAAGAAACTCCATATTCATTTACTCGTGTTTTGTCCACTGGGTAGAGCCTGTGGAGGAAAGAGAGAGAGTTTCAGGTTTGGATACTGTTGTATATATACCTAAGAACCTGTGTGTGCGTGTGTGTGTACCATCTCTGGTAGAGGTAAATGAGAAACACCACATCGTCTCTGAAACAGGCCAGTCTGTGGGACGTTGGCATGGTGATGATGAAGGCGAACACATCGTCGATAAAGGTATTGAATGCCTGACAACAAACAAGAGATATCAATTAATAATTATACATATTTAAAAATGCACCAGTCACTAAAAAGGATATATTCATTTGAAAATGACTGTTGTGTTCTCACCTTGTACATAAAGGCCTTCCAGGGGAGGTGGGCCACAGATTTCAGCTGTTGGGTGAAGCATAATAGATCAGTGGGATGTTTCAAAGACAAAAACAATCAATCAAATCAAATCAAATGCGAGGACAATGTCGGACAATTTCATATTTTAGCAGGCTAACTTTCCTAGATCATCTGGAGCAGTTAAAGGTGCAGTTTGTAGAATTTAGGGGATATATTGACAAAAAAAAATTAGTTACATGAAGGCCACTGTATGTTCTACATGCTTATAAAAGGGAGGAGTATTCAGTTGGTTGTAATCTGCAACCTCATAGCTGGATGGCACTAAATCCTACACACTGCACCTTTAAATGTTTCCTATGGATCTTTTTAACCCACTACTCGCACTATGGCGCTGTTTTTCTCTGAGCAAGTCCCAGATTTGTTTATCCCATGCGCGCACGTGAGGACGCACACGCATGAAGATGACAAGATCACGGTATCGCGCTATTCCACTGATCTACAGATGACAAGATATGTTGCAATCTGTCAGCACAGACAAGGAAAAGAGGAAGGCAGCAAGAACTAAAAATAGATAATAATATAAGGCTTATCACTGAATGTAAATATTACTTTTGTTTGTCTACAAGAAAACTCCACCCGACACCTTTAACCTTCAGCAGTGCAGGTATCCATGTTTTTCCTTACCTTAGCGAAGACATGATGCACAGAATTTACATGTGTTAAATGCGTTTTGCCCGTTACCACATTGTGCATTTTTATTAAAAGTAAGACCATACCCACACTCACATTTACAATCATGAACTGACCTTATAGTTGACAAACAGTTGAGGAAGCATGAAGAGGAAGCCAAAGGCGTATACACCTGGAATGGTCGAGAACATGGTGAAAAGCCTTTTCCTTTCAATCACATAATGGAAATCGACGACACAAGCAAGTAACCAACTCGTAACTCCACGACTGGTTTATCTGTTTGTAAAAAGCTGTTGTGATCCAAAGTGTGAAGAGATATTTATAAAAGCTTACCGTTAACCAAACTGTTGATCAACCACGAGTACCAGCTGAAAGAGACACAGAGAAACAGATGAAGGAGATCTTGTGACATCAGTACCACTTGAATAGTAATCACAGTATATAAATGTACAGACTCTTACCTCTTATATCGGAGGAATATTAGCGCGTACACAGCCCCTCCGATACACAAGGGGTAAAGGAGGTATGAGAGATACTTCATGGCCTACAGAGAAACACAACGCACACAAGACATCCAATTACAACATAATACATACTGTCCAGTAACAGAATGATTCAAGTCAATACATGACAACAATCCTATCCTTACAATGCCAGGTACCTCCTAAGGCTGTAGATAAATGAGATTTGTTGTGATTTGGCTGAAGTGGCCCTTTAAAGAATTCACTTTAAAAATGCTTTAATGAGGATTTCCTGTCTCAACGCGTATGGTTTTTATTTTGTATTGCATTGTCTAGGCACGTATGACTGTGTCGGGTCTTACCAGTGTGTCGTACTCTTCTGTTCTCCTCTCTGATTCATCCAATTTCCCAAACTGTTCCACAGAAAAGAACACACACACACACACACACGAGAGGTTAGTGGCTCTGAAATATGGGAAAATGCTGCAGCCAAAGAGCCAATCAGGCCAACAAGGCCGATCATTTTATCTATTACAGATGTGTAATCCTGCCGACGCTACTGCATAAAAACATTTTTCTTCATCATGGCTGTAAAATGTGGCACTCCAGCACCTGCTCTGTGCTTTTCTGTTTCAACCCACAGTAATTTAGCAGAGAGCTTTTAATACAGCAGCGGGGAGGGAGGGGAAAGTGAAATGAATTATCTGTGCACAGGAGCGGGAGGAAACGGTGCTGATGGATTTACGATCAACGAGCAGTAAAACCGTGTCGAGCAACCTACATAGGAAAGAGTTGTTTTATAATGAGCTGTGAAAAAATGAATGAGAGATGACAGAAAAATAATCAACCAGTAGCACACACACACACACCTGGAATTCTGGTTTGCCTCCTCTCCAGAACACCTGAATCTTGAAGGCCTTCTTCACTTTCCACACCTGCAATGAAAACAAAAAAAATGTGAACGGAACTGCAAAGTACAGAAATAATGTAATGTCAACAGAAGAAGTTCTTAGGTGTGTCTGTATTCTTCATCTTGTGTATTTACTTCAATCATGGAGCCGATGGCGGCAGGTATGAGGACAAGCAGGCTGGTCTGCTCGTCAAACAGATAGAGGAAAATCACTATGGTGCTGAAACATCGCCAGAGCACTGGAAAAACGAAAGAAAAACACACAAACATTACACGTTGTACTGTGGCGACTTTGCCTCGGTCACTGTTGGATCAAGATTTTAATCCTTTAATCCAGCGCGTGATAGTTTTGAAGCATCATATCATATTCTGTCCACACAGATGTTACTGTCGGCTCACTGTGCTAAAGCTGGCTGAACAATTAGAAAAACTACTCAGAATCATTAAGGGAAGCAGCGTAGGCCTCTTTCTTACACAGCTCTGGGCTAAATATTGCCCAGCAGCGTTCTGCAGATGGTTGGATCTTACCATTACCAGCCAGAAAGCATGTAAGAGCATCCCTTCTTCTGTTACAGAGCAGAAGGAAGCAGTACGCAACATCTGGCCACCCAGCAGTCCAGACTCACTGAGTTTGTGGATTCACTTGTTTTACACATTTTTCTGAAAGGACTGACAGTTACGTACTCTGCTGTACATGCTCTGTTGAGCCAGTCGAAACAGATGTATAGTGTGCCGCTGAATCCACACACCTTTACAACTTTGCTTTTTTTCCTCTCTGTGTTTTTTCATGAGAACAAAGTTACCCACCTGCTTTGCTGGACATTCCCACCATGCTTTTCTTCTGCTTCCAGAAGCTGATGTCATTCTTGAACGCCAGGAAGTCAAAAAGGAGCTGAAAAAAAGAATATATGACAGACTTTTTGGTAAACGCTTAAATCTGTTAAACCACAGTTTTTTGTGAACCGTTTATAATCAGTACATCTCAGTGCTTCTTTTACTTTCTTTTTTTTATTCTAGCGACTAGACTTATATTTCAGACATGTCTTTTTTTATGCTCATGTTATGTTATAGTGAAACCGTTGCATTCGACGGGTGTTCTGAGCAGACGAGGACGAGGAGTGTTTACGTCATCGATGCTTGGTGCACAAACGCAGTCAAAGTTGGTGGACAGTGTTTCCCAAATGCTGAACTTTTAATGTGAAAATGCCGACCATATTATCATCACCATCTTTCCATTGCTGTTTATATTCACTTTGATGCAAATTTTAAAAATGCACTACAGAAGTATTTCCTGAGTGTATACTCTGTCTGTTTTATGCCTGATTAGCATAAAGAAACTACAAACTTTCATTTCATTAGGCAATCCTGTATTGCACAATGACAAATAAATTAATTCTTGATAGAATACCCAAGAATCAGACTTGCATCAATAACCAATTATAGTGTGTTTGAAGGTTATGCAACCTTGTATGCCTTTAGGCTTGCAGGAACCTTTATCGCCTGAACTGTTATGCAGACTTTGTGTGATGGTTGGAAAGTTTCATGTCAAGAAAATATCTAATCAGGAATGTATGATTGAATGTAATTCTTTGAGCCTAATGTGGTGCAGAGATCCCTCTGTGTGGAGGCTTACATGGAAGGCAGCCACAAAGAAGGTCAGAGCCAGGAAGTACAGGTTGGTATCCACAAAGATTCCTTTAATCTCGTCTGCATCCTTTTCTGTGAAACCTGCAACACACAGCAGGGAGACAGCAGAGGGAGAAATGTATATGGTATTAAAGTGCAAGGCTTGCAGACTGTGTGTGTGTGTGTGTGTGTGTGAGAGAGAGAAAGAGAGTGATTAACATACCAAACTGCTGCAGAGAGTAAACAGCGTCTTGCATGTGGATCCAGAATCGTAGCCTCCCCAGAGAGATGGAGTCGTAGGAGATGGTCAGAGGGAGCTCCATTGAGGTACTGTTGATCTCCTACAGATAAACACACATATATTATCCAAATTCAGCTACTAAAGTATTGATGATCTGCTCTCATTCTCTTTAAAGTTTGGTTGTGAAATGATAGATCAACATACTTTTTTAAATGAGTAATGGCTCAGAACGCCTCTAAACCATTGTCGTAAATACTTTTTGGTCTCTGTGACATTTAGCTGAGACAAACTTTATTCTGACTCAGACTGCAGTTCATGTCTGGGGTCAATGAAAACACATCAACAAGGAGCTTAAATCATTGGGTAACAGTGTAAATGTTTAATTTTACCTCTAAACAAGTCTAGTAGGGCAATGAATAACAGAACAAATAGTGCATTTGAAAATCTGATCTGATTGGTTTGGTCAATTACAGCGTATTATGTAATACTTATTTCAATAAAAAAGGCTTACCACAAGGTCCTTGACCCGGTTGCTGAGCTCATCAACAAACAGCAGAGGTAGATAAACCATCTTCTTACCATTTTGGAATCTGAAACACAGAAAAGCAAAACATCCTCTGATGCTTCTGGATCCCAACGTAAGGTTTTGCTGAGAATTGTACAGACTGTGCGTGCTATCTTACACTCTGAGGTATCTGTGGACATCACCGGGGAGGGATTCCCTGTCGAAGTGGAAGTGGTCGCCGACAATGTTGAGTGTCAGGCGGGAGCGCCAGTGGGAAGAGGGGTGATCTGACGTGGAAGCGGGACCCCCTGCTGTGGGGTTACCTTTGCGCCGTTTCTTCTGCTGGGCGTCTTCTTTCTGACTCTGTGTGATCACACAGACAAAGATTTTCCTCTTAAATCAAATGACCAAACTCTTCTGGATCTACAGTATATTGATAAGACACAGATTTCACATGTCCTGCAGTGAAGATAACTTGTCACAACATCACTCAAAATAACTGCTAAAATAAATTATCTAGACATCAAACAAAAACAAATTCTCAAGGTAACTTAAAATAAAAGAAATGATCAACATAATGGACAAATAATGACAGTAAAACAATCAATCACAATCATTTCTTCACAGTATTTTTCCTTAAGCTCCTCCCCATGCCCTTAAAACACCCACGTGTTTATTACACGCGTTTCACTTTCAGCCTGAACTTTGAAACGACTCCGTACCTGTGTTTGATCCTCTCCGGATATCAGGGAGATCTCAGGCGGTTTAGGGACCATGTACGTGGTGAGCTGAGCCACCAGGTGGACCTGTCGAGGATCCTCCCACGGGGTAACACCGGCTTGATGGACAAATACGAGCGCATATAGGGTTCCATTGTTACGCGTCTTCTTAGGGAGGGAGACGTTTACTATTCTGGAGAGAAAAGAGAGAAGGAGGGAAGATTATGAAAGGAGGGAAGATACATTTGTTGTAATTACTGTGTGATATGGGTTACGAATGGTTATAGATGTATAACACTGGTTTATTTGGAAAATAACTTAAAAAGTATCTTAAAAGGTGCAATATGTAAAGATTTACCACCTGTCGAATCACCAGAGTAACCACTAACTGCTGCTAACTCGTTGCTATTTGCTAACTGCGAGCTAGTTAGCTCAGTTAGTCGTGCAGCTAGCAATCCAGACAGGGAGCTTGGAGGACCGGGGGAGTGTTGGTATTTACACTGCTAGCACAGGAGCTTTGGACCTGGAGGGGCCAGGGCTAGCTGGTTAGCATGCTAACTTCAATCGATTTCTATGTCAAAACATCAAAACTGTTATTGCTTCACATTCTTTTGACAATTTAAGGCAATTTTTAAACATTTTTAACAGAAATTATTATATATTTTACCTTTAAAATATCAACTTTCAAAACTGTAGAACAAAACATTCACAGTTCTTCAATAAAAAATGGTTAAAATGGTTAAATTTCGACCGCACTGAAGCACATTTAACATCTGTTTCAGTTTCAGTACCTTGCAAGATTTAATAAAGCATTAATGAATCAGCTGGCTAACTAACGGTAGCTACAGTTAGCAGTTATTCTAGCGATATGCTGCCCCCATTTGTTTTGAGCATGAATTCGACTTTGGACTCCAATTCTTACTTATTGCACCTTTAACCGATCAGATCTGAGGACTAAGACACTTTAGGTCTCAGGCTTATTATAACTCTATCTTATGTCAAATCTAAAAAGAGACGACTACATAGTGAGAGTACCACAAACCTCTCAAACTTGCTGTTGACATCAAATTCGTCCTCTCTGTGGATCAGGGTATGTCCTCCCTCTGCGTTGCGTCGCACTGCAGTGTAGATACTTAACTGGATACACACAGACAGATTTTACACATAATGTTACATTTACACAAAATTACTGGCATAACCAAAGACAGAGACAGTTGAACAGACAACACTCCACCCCACCCCTCCCTCCCTCCCTCCACAGTACTGACCTGTAGTTTTGGGTTCCCTGCCAGGAAGGGCGTGATACAGTTGTCACCTTTGGGGCTGTCGCAGGGTTTAGTGTACACTATCCCGTACATCACCCAGCAGGTGTGGAGCACGTACACCACAAAGACACCCACGATCAGGGTGGTGAACGATGTTTTCAGGAACATGATGCTGCTGCTGCTCGCGTAGTGTGGTTGCGTCGTCTCCTTCGGCTAGCTGAGGAGCAGGGCCATACGTCTGCAGATGGAGAGATCACAGATGGAGGGTTAGTGTGTAGAAAGGTGATAATAGTTTATTGTTTAGCCTATTTTACAATAGTAAAGGGTTCAATCTTTGCAGACTGTGTTCGCCAGTGGGCGCTCTCCTTAACTCTTACCAACTTGTCATCAGAGATAAACATGGCCAAAAGTATGAGGACACCTGAACAGTTCCCTCATAGATGACTTTTGAAAAACAACAGGCATCAATATGATACTACAGCTAGAGATGGACAATATGGATGACCAACAAGATGACCAATGATTTCACATTTTTGTATTTTAAAAAGATGATCCCAGCTGTGGTGTATGGACACCTCGCGGTAAAAAGGGCTGAGATGCAGTGAGCAAAGAGCATGTACTGCAAACCCAACATGTCCTGTAAATTGATTTCTTCCTCTGAAAATGTAAAAATCGTCTCGTTTCTGTGTTTACAGGTGGATCGCAAACCAACTTTCAAGGTGCCGACAGCCAGCTAGTGTATCACAGCTTGAAAATGCTGTTCATGTCAAGTCAGTGAAAGAAAATGTGCTCCATATTATCGGCTCCATTTAAGCAATAAATAGCAGGCCTAATACATTTTGCTAATATCGGTCCAATAACTCACACACGCATATATGCAACCATATCCCAATATCCCTAACACAATCTGACTAGTGTATATTGTGTATCCCTAACTACAACAGCCTTCACTCTTCTGGTGCGGATGTACAGATGATTCTGGAGCCTGGCTTACAGACTTGGCTTTGTGAAACACTGTCAAGTCCAGACAACCCCCCGACCAAAAAAAAACAACAAAAACTGTTGCTTTCAGTGGATGGGGGTGTCCACATACCCAAAGCCATGCTGCGTTTGTGATAAGAACGTGATTTCATGCATGAAACAAGTCTTTGTCGTGCCTTTCAACGAGAACAGACCACAGGCTGGTTAAAGACATGTGCCAGAGCGTGCTCATCCAGTTTTCTACCAAATGAAATCAGGGAGCCACATCTCTAACATTGACAGTGATGGACAAAACGAGACTCGCATGGATTTCTGCAGCTGACCTGCTGTGACCACTCAGGCCAGTCACTGACCGTTAGACTCGTCAGACCACAAATTTATTATTTGCATGAGGCTACAGTGAATACCCAGCTGTTTTGTTTTTTTGTCATTTAACTGATTGTAGCTCGGCTAGAGGCACTCTAAAGCCCTTTAACTTACTCTAACTCACAGACACTTGCTGCCAACTTGTCCATATGGCTGCTTCTCTCTGGTTTTGCTCGTCACGATTTGTTTTCTAATGTTTCTTAAAAGCTTCTGTCTTTGACTCATCTATCAGAGCGGCAGTGTTGCCATAGTCGAAGGTTTTACATGTATTCTTCGCCCATATTTCGTATCATACAATACAAGGGAAATTCAGACGTGAAACGATGAACGCACCGATGTTTAATGTGGCAGGCTGTCAGTGACAGGACACTCTCAGCTGGATCATTGGCTGGCTATCCGTACACTCACTTTTACCGAGCCCGCCGGGTAGTAAGACGCGACGACATCGTTTCTTCAAAACCCTCCACCGCCGTTTTCATCTGAACACATCTGCTTTCTACTTGGCTGTCCTCTCCATTCAGGCAACAACACGTCCCGGACAGAAATTGAAAGCTGAAAGCGTGAGGTGGACTTCGATTTCCGCCGTTCGCTTCCTGGTTGATATCCTGGACGAGATTTGGGGAAGTGATAACGCGAGACTTCACGTCAACGAGACACAGAAGATGAGCAAAGCAGTTATCAAGCCCGAAGCTAAAGAAATTAATTTTAAAATGAATTAATGATTAAAAAATAAAATAAAAATCCTTCCAGCGAGTTTATTTATAGATTAAAATTTAATTTTGAAGTAAGACTTGTTCATTTTGCAATTTAGATATTAAAACCACAGAGAATAAGTCCTCCACTTGCAGCCACTCCAAACTATTGGGGAAACAACTGGAAGAATGGTTCAAACTAAAAAAGAAAAATACATCTGTTGAATTAAAATCACGTGTGGATGTAATATATGGACTGGTAATGACAGAGAAAAGTGAAAATCTGTTTATTAATACAACGCTTATAATGGCAAAATATTACATTATGAAAACCCAACTAATTTTCAATGCGTTTCACAATTAATTTAGACTGTATTGTAAGTCCGAAGTATATGAACTTAAAAGCTGCAAAAAAACTGCTGAAATGTGCATAATACATTCAAATTAATTATCATTATTGATAATTATTAACTATTATTGAACTCCCTTGTTGTTTGTACCTGTCTTGTTTAATTAAACAATTAAAAAAAAAACTTTATTTATTTTGTTCAAATATACAATTTTTGTAAAGTATTTATTAGATATTACGACTTTTCAGCAAAGGTAAACTTCTTGTTTTTAAGATAGTATATTAGCTTTCATTATATTAAACAGATAGTTTATTGCTAGGCATATACCAATATCTCCTGATCAGACCGAGTGTTTCTTAATCCACTCTGTTATATAACACATACAGACTATAAAGTTATATGTAAATGTATCCCCCTAAAAAAGACTGCCGTGACCCGGATTCGAACCGGGGTTGCTGCGGCCACAACGCAGAGTACTAACCACTATACGATCACGGCTGGCCATCTGTCGTGGGAGCGTCACGCAGCAGTTGGGGTACATGTTACGCCCCTATTGCCGTTGTTCTGCCACATACAAATAAATACCTGAATACACATTTAAACATTTGTTCTCATGTTAAATATCAACAAATTACCCGCAGATATATTACATCACCCTGCTGTAGCCTATTTCCTATAAATTAGAAATACATTTAGTTCGTATTTGTTTTTAGGCTCAAATTTTTGTACCCTTCTTTTCAGCAGCCGACATTTACTCAACACTGAGGTGATTGCTACTTGAGTAGCCCTTTTTCTGTTTTCTGCTGCTTGACACTTTCACTCCAGGACATTTTAGGGGCACATGTTGTACTTTTTACTTTTTACTCCATTACAAATATTGTAATATAATTTTTAATTAGGCTACAAGTTACTTAAAGATCGCATGCTGCATTAGTTACAATACCAATAATCAGAAGATCAGAGTGTTGAATATCCATCCTTACTTTAACTTGTAGATTTGATAACGACTTAAGACATTTTCTGTCATAAGATTACTTTTGATACTCGAGTAGCCTATATTTAATATCACATATACTTGAAGTCTTTTACTCAACTAGAAACATTTGCATTTCCTGCGAAAATACAGTGTGAATGCTGACGGCTGAAGTGATTTCCGGTGATTTCTGCTGAATGTACTGAGGGAAATGCATAAAACTATAAGAATGAATGGTCACGAATTTGCAGAAAAAGCTGAATTTTTCAAAAGCTAAAGTTTTATAAAGCTGAATTCTTCAAAGGCTGAAAGGGTTTAAAAAGCTGCACAGCTCGCTAGCTGAGTGGTTTCTCTAGCTGAACATGAAGCTGAATATTTGAAAAACCTGAAAAGGCTGAAAAGCTGAAAAGTAACAGGCTGAATGGGCTAAAAAAAAAACTGAACAGTCTGATAGTTGACCGGTTTCTGTAGCTGAACGTATGCTGAAGTAGCAGCAGAATGAAATTTGAAAAATTCCCCATTAGGATGAATGGGAAATTTTTGCAGAAAAAGTTGAATATTTCCAAAAGTATAATAGATAAAAAAAATTAAATACACACACATATGTATGTTGCCTTTCACTGCTGTAGATGTTTCAGGTTGAGCTCATTTCAACTACTTTATATAGACCTACTGTTAATCTATAACATCATCCTGTTTTGCAACTGTCCCGTGAGAAAAACATATCTCCTGAAAGTGAACTTTTCATAGTGTCAGACATACAGCCTGATTGCAGCTTTTTGACAATGCAGTTTCAAGCTAATCCATGAGGATTTTATAAAGGGTTTATTAATTTAAGGAGAAGGATTTTAGCAGCACATAAAAGAACGCTTCAGCCTTCATTTTATCACAAACATTCAAAATCAACACATTGGGACATACTTGGTTTTCACTGCACAGAAGGGTATGAAAAATGATCTGAAAATAACTAGTTACCAATATTAATCAAATAAGCACAGAGAGGTCAGCCAGCAAAATGTCAGAAAGGTTTGAGCCAAAGTGTTTTACTATATATCTTTACTTGTTTCAATAATGGCTGAAAATGACAACACAATTAAACAAATTTGCCAGGTTTACATATCTGCACAATGCAAATCAACAGCCAGTTTTCTATCCGGACGAGCTGATTCACTGATTCGGTTTATTGCGGATGTCCATTCAAGCGGCCATCTTGAAGCAAGAGTGTTTCCACATGGTTGCCATGGTAATGGTAATGGTATTTCTGTTATTTATATTCGAAAACATTCTAGAAGATTTGCTTTGATCCACCAAAGGACACATTCTAGAATATTTGCTTTGATCCACCGAAGGACACATTCTATAATATGTGCTTTGATCCATTAACACATTAAGTCCATACAGACTATTAGAGGAGACAGACGGATCGACAGAGCCTACATAAATCATCAAGTTCCCACTACTGAGTGAAAATCAACCATGAACAGAGAAACGGAAGGGTTAAGAATTTATGTACTACGCCGCTGCCACAACCGTGTTGTGCGTGAGAGATTGCACGACCCTGATTTAGAGGGTCCGCTGCCTGGGACCAGTGAGACAGAGCAGGAAGTTAAGATAACACAGGGAGAACGCAGTGAAGGGGCGGAGGATTCCCTCCCACATGCCGAGCTTCTGGGCAAGATTCATGCTTTAGAAACTCAGGTGCAGGTGTTAAACAAAATCCTCAAGAGAAACAATACTGCCTATTATGAGGCTGAGAAGAAGTGGAAGGACCAGCTGCAAGAGCTGAAAGCGTCTAAAGCTGAAGCGCTCTCTAAAGTACAGCAGCTTGAGGAGACTCTTCAGCAGCAAAAAGATAGCCAGAAGGACCCCAACAAGTCAGACATATTGAAGGTTGCACTCGCCCCGACACAGAGTGGGTTGGGACGTCGTCATCTGCCGTGGCAGAAGGAGGTGGACAGTCTCAACCAGACCCTCAGTGACATCCAACGCACCATGGAGGAGAACGAGAAAGCCCTGGCGACAAAATTGAACAATATGGAAGACATAATCGTCATCCTAAAGCGAGACGTGGACCTGCTGAAACGACCTTCTATGTGGGAAAGAGTCATGGCGTTATTTAGGAGCTACCCAGACAGCACATAGAGGCATAAAGAGGAGAGGGGATCTCTCTTGGGATAGCCTTTCCCGAGGTTTCTTCCCGTGTCGTTTCAAGACAAAGTTTTTGCTGCAAAGAAGCTCAAGCTAAAAAGCTTTTTTAGCTTGAGTTTCTTTAGGTTTTCTCCCGGTGCTCGGGTTAGCCTACTTTTCAGTGAAGAAGAAATTCTTCAATGAATAAAAAAAAAAAGTTACATCAGTTCAAGCGGCATAAAAATGGGAACATCAGCACGACTCAGATAGCACAAATGCGCATACTCTCCCAGCCTTCCGAGGAGAGGGGATCTCTCTTGGAATTGCCTTTCCCGAGGTCCTACCCAGACAGCTAAACAGTCAAACAACTGGAACTGGCCAAAGTCTCCATTTTTGCTATCTGGGGTTTTTCTCCCTGAGTTTCTTTAGGTTTTCTCCCGGTGCTCGGGTTAGCCTACTTTTCAGTGAAGAAGAAATTCTTCAATGAATAAAAAAAAAAGTTACATTACATTGCAACTATCTTCTAACCTCCAACTACCTCCATCCACGCAGACAGCTAAACAGTCAAAAAACTGGAACTGGACAAAGTTTCTGCTGCAAAGAAGCTCAAGCTAAAAACCCAGATAGCAAAAGCTATCTGGGTTTTTAGCTTGAGTTTCTTTAGGTTTTCTCCCGGTGCTCGGGTTAGCCTACTTTTCAGTGAAGAAGAAATTCTTCAATGAATAAAAAAAAAAGTTACATTAGTTCAGGCGGCATAAAAATGGGAACATCAGCACGACTCAGATAGCACAAATGCGCATACACTCCCAGCCATCCGAGGAGAGGGGATCTCTCTTGGAATTGCCTTTCCCGAGGTTTCTTCCCGTGTCGTTTCTAGGCTGTTCTGAGGTTCACGGGGAGTTGTTCCTCGTCCTCTTAGAGAGCTTGGGCTGGGCACCAGTTCCTGATGCTGGTCCAAGGCTTATTTGAACAGCAACAGCAACAGAAATACTACTGCCATTAATTAATTTACAAATAAAAAATTGGGAAAATTTAAACAAAGTATAGCAGTAGAGCACTGCTTCTGTAGAGCAGTGGTTTTGAGTTCAAATCTCACTGTGGCATTGACATCCTTAGAGTATTCCCATCAGCTTGAGTTGATGTACTTTTTTCATGTTGGCTTTTTTGATGGATAAAAAAGCCAACATGACAATCCATCTTAAAAAGCTGAACATTTTGATAGTTGAATGGTTTCTGTAGCTCAAAATTTGTAGGAGGAGAAGCGAGCCGAAAAAAAACGTACGCAATTTAGGAATAATAATTTAAATAATTTATAATAACATTCCAGAAGAACAAATAATTAGTGTGTACTGTTAATCTATGACATCATCATGTTTAGCAACTGTCCTGTGAGAACCACATATCTCCTTAAAGTGAACTTAAAGTGAGACAAACAGCCAGCTAATCCCAGAGCATTAGGATGCAGCATTCACACTAATGATAATAACTTTAATAAATTCCAGAAGGACACTACATAGAAAACTTAAAACTAAATAGGCTACTATCTTATGGGTGATTTTCACAGTTTTACCGTTGCTACTGAGTTTGTTGTCCTGTTTCTTTCTGGTTTACAATGCTTATACTCATATTCTTATATTTGCACATATATGTTTAGCTTTTTTATTTAATCAGAAGTTTCACCTTTGATACTCAAATCTGGTAATACTGAACCTCTGCAATGGAAAATACTTCTATATAAAATATTCTGTTCTACCTTCTTGTTTTACCTTCACCTCAGACGAGGCTTTATTGTGTTCATCTTGACCACAGTGTTTATTCAGTAATAAGAGTTTCCTGCTTTTGCTAGATAGTCAAAGCACTTTGTGAACTCTGTTTTTAAAGGAGCAATATAAATAAAGTTTATTAAAATAAAGATATCCAAATTTCGGTCTGTTACTTCATTGTGAAAGGCATCTATAGAGATGACAGAAAGAAGTGCCTACTTTTCCTTATGAAGCTTCACCATCGATAAATTGTCAGTATGTTTCACCGAGGTGTCACACTTCTCATCATCTAACTTTACATACTATAAATAATTCGATGAACTGTTTTGTCAACTGGCCAATTAAAGGTGCACTAGGTAGTTTTGGGGAATACATTTTAATCAGAAGAGAAAGACTAATATTTTATGCCTGAACAAACTGAATAGACAAACCATCTCCCTGTTCAAACAATCTGACCTTAAAGGACATCCACCATTTCATACTGCTTCACTTTGTTTACATGTGGCGGACCCTGCCACCTTTCTAGCTTCAAGCATTGTTCTGGGAACCTTGTCTTCCTCTGAGAATCAAGATAAAAATCAAAGTTTGTATTATTACCTAATTAAAATTGTAAATATTAACATTTTGAGTTTGAATTTCTTCTCCAAAACTACATAATGCCCCTTTAAACTTAAATTCGGATAATTAGTGTGTTACACAATGTCCTAAAATCCTAGCGTCTGGTAAGAGCGAGTGATATTTGTTTCCGTGCTGGAGTCTGAGTGTTGTTGAAATGAAAATGAAAGCATCTGTATAGAAGTGCATATGACTCATTCACAGTATTATACTTTTAATCTCATCCAGCTCCGGTTGCATAAGACCTTTTTTCTATCTTTGTCTGCTCCTACACCAAAACAAGGAGATAAGCTGATTTTTTTTTTTTTAAAATTCCCAGCTTCCCACACTGTTGTTGTTCCTCAGGTAACACCGACCCCTCACTTCAGCCCACGTTTACCCAACCAGCCCAAACATCCAGACAGGAACGGAGCAGCGTCCTGTTTATTATGGGACTTTGGGCTTATTATCTTGCAGAAATAACATATCCCCCCTCTCCCCCCGAGCAGTGTCGTGACTCTGTTTCTGAGTTGTATTAATATTAAAAACTCTGTTATACAGGACAGACATTGAACAGCAACAATAACCTCGTCAATACTGGCTAGTTGCCCCGGGGTGAAATGATTTAACGGCTCACACCAGTTTCTCCTGCATAACCTCGGGGCAGGAAAACAGAAGAGCACATCACTGATTCTTCTCTTCTCTACCTGTGAAACGTTCATCCACTCACCTGTATTTGCCCAAATTTAAAAACAGTCACTGTGACATTTAATCAGCGACACTTAACCAGCCAATGTTTGTCGTGAAATGACATCTGCTTTAATCGTCGGTGTGCGGAAGAAGGTCAAGTTCACCTTCTTCTGAGCTCTGGCTCGTGGCGCTGACCTCATTCTTAATGAAGTCCTCGTATCTCTCAGTGTTTTCTTATCTTGCATGTATTACAGCCTCGCTCCTTGACCCCCTGCAGTCGAACCAAGAGGGGGGAATGTTTCTCCGCCGTGTCGACACGCTCCTATAATTTGTCCGAGAACGACGGTGCTCTCAGGATATTGCGTTTGGGATATACAGTAGCTGTACATTCGGCGCCATCATCCTGGAAGTGCTCCGTGGGCAAATTTCCCAGCTGAACATCACTTCATAAATCTGCTGCTGGATATTATTAGACTACCTTTACAGTGACCCCACCTGTCTTTGCTGTATCACCGAGAGAGATGTGTTGCTCCATCCCCTACACTACTCCCTGTGCGCCGATGACTGCGCCTCTTACTTCCTGTCCGTCAGATGGCCGACGACCCTTTTGGGCCTCGTGAGCACGGATGAAGGGACCATCTCATGCCACGATCTGGTGAAAACTGTTCCCATGGTAAGTCACAATGAGGAGATAAAAAGTCCTAATTAAGAGATAAAAGGTCATAATAATAAGATACAAAAATGATCGTAAGACTTGTATCTGACAATTATGAATGTTAATCTCATAATCTTGATTTTTTATCTCAATCTTATAACTTTTAATCTCATAATTATGACTTTTTAAATTAAATTTAATGACTTTCTAGCTCATAATTATGATTGGTAGTCTCATAAACTTTCTTTTTGTTAATTGTGACTTTTTATCTCATTGTTTTGACTTTTTGTCCCATAACTTGTGACTTTTGAAATAAAATCTAAATATTGTGACTTTTTCTATCATAATTTCGACTTTATCTTCAATCTCATAATCATGATTTAACATGGAAATATTTGTTTCTTCAAGCTTTGCTTTTATAAAATTTTATTTTTCTTTAACTGGCAGCAATGGGCTTCCACAGCCGGATGGTTTGTCACACAGAACTATCTGAGAAAGCCATCCTTGAGAAAACTGCTCGGACAAGGGCAGGTACTTTAAAAAAAAATACTTGGCCGGTGATTGGACGACCCGTCTCTCTGTCGCAGTCTATCACAGGCTTATTTCAGCCGATCAGATCAACAACAGGATAGAGCTACCGCCAGTTGGAAAATCCAACTCTTGTCGAAGTCAATCAGGACAAGAGCGAAAACCTTTTTTCTACAGATAGAAAGCCTTCAGTGCCATTCTTTGCTCCTTTTACAATAAAGAAATGCGCTCCCGTTCTGATGTAACTGATGCTACAGCAGCTGTGATAACCTCTTTAGGAGCTGCCCGTGATAATTTCAAATTAACGGTTGCTTTTTCTCGATGAGTGAAGTTTTCTGATAATACTGGTGGACTTTAACTTCGGCAGGATTTTGACTGCAGGATTTTTTACTTACAGTGGGTATTATTTCATCGTTATCCGTATTAACATTATTACATATCTAAAGAATCTAAATACTCTGTTGAACACCAGATAATATCAGCTTGATCAGATGTAACATACAGGTGTGTCATGCAGTCTAACATTTGGTGTTTCACAAGTTTTGAGTTTCTATTTTTAAGATATATATATAAAAAAAGAGTCGGCCTACATAATCTGCATTACGATCAAACTTCCCAAAGTGAAGTAGTCATGTGTTTCTGAGCCTTTGGGCGGAACAGTGTGTCAAGAGCAGAAATGCAAAGAAAAAAGAAATGGCACCGTTTTAAATATATGACCAAGAGAAGGGCAGAACTTTCCCCTGATGCATTCCACGCCCATTTACTTGTCAGATGTGATTAAAGGGCTTCAGCCTATCTCATACCAGTGATGAACTTGTTCCCTTCCCTCAGGAAACCTAAGTCACATACATTAGCTAAATTGCAGAATTTCTGGTCCCCCGTGAGCCCGAGTGCAGGCAGAGATCCTCAGGCAGATTCCTCTAACTGCTCCTCAGACTCAGCTTGAGACTAAAGGTGATCGGACTTTTTGCCTCTCGACTCTCAAACACCCAGTCAGGGAATGTTACGCCAGCAGCCTCACTGTCTATTAAATCACTTCCCCCCTCTTACTTTATTCATAAAAAGCTAATCTGTTAAGGCTTTACTGCCAGTGTTAATGTATTTCTTTAATACAATGGCGGCGTATTACCATTTTCTGCTATCTTATATTATACTTCAGAGGCAAATGTTGTACTTTTTAATCGTCTTGATCTGTTTGACAGCCGCGGAAACTTTTCTGAATAAGATTTTAGCGACAAAACACGTGATCAACTTAAACAATATGTCCACAGGTCACACAACTGTCACAGATTACTTTATGGAGGTTGTAGCTAGAATCTGCAACCTGCAGCTGCCTCGTCTTAACCAAAGGTTCCCATTAAGCGGAGGCCGTCACCCCAGTTTCTGGGAACAATCGAGCTAACTGACTGTGTTAGCGAAGGACAAAGATCAAGCAGTTTGAAACAAATGAGATATATTTTCCATTACACGCACTATCAGGATGCTCAATCATATTTTAAAACACTGCAAATTATATGAAGCTGTAAAAAAGCCTGTGAAGTCGGCACAGTAGTATAGAGAGTCGTTGCAGTTAAGATGATACTGGCAGGTTTCAGTCGTCTCAATGCAAATCTTTGGTCGGGCTTGGACTCCAGACGAACGACACTGTGGAAGGAAGACACTGAACTAGCTAGCTAACCACTTCATTGGTGACTTTTGTTTGTATGGCTCACTCGCTGTTTGTTCACATTGCTGTTTGTTCAATTTAAATGATTAAGACATCAGCTCCCATGATCCCATGTTACTTTACAATGTCATCAAACTGTCTTCTGTTGTTTTGATATCATGTCTTACTCATTTTTTGTTTTACCAGATATAGTTTGAACAGTCTCACATATTTTGATCAGAACCTTGGTGGCAGTAGTTAAACGTTTCGCCACTCAGTGGCGCAACAGCTCCATCTACAAGAACCTGATGGATGCTGTCATTAACCATTCTGAGCCTGCAATCGTCTCTCTTTCTTGGTTTCCGTCTGTCTGTCTGTCTGTCTGTCTCCGTCCTTCCTCAATACTCTGCGATGATCCATAATCACCACTCTGTGTGTCTCCATCAACATCCATCACTCTTTATGGAGTTTCGCAGTCAGGGGCGCCGAGGAGAGAAATCGAGAGAGAGGAAAAAAGACAGCCTTCCAGTCAGGGGCACGGAGAAGGCTACTCAGCACTCCATTTCCAAATGACCTCCCAGATAGAAAGAATGCGTCCCCGTCCACACATTTTCAATTGCCAGTCTTGGGGTTTTAGCAAGACACCTTTTTGCTCTCCCCCTCTCCGGGAGCACCCTGCTGACCCGCTCCCTTTATTTAAATAAATTGCCTTTTCACAGATGTATAGCTCCAGAGACGTATCATCATTCTTTCAGAGCCAGACCCTCGCAGTCAGATACTGAACACTATTTAGTTATTTCACCCAGATACACGGACACCAGTAGGTGCAGAAGGGGGCGGGTGTTATTGCGCTTAGAGTGAAATAAATCCCTCAACCTGTTTAGAATTAAAGCTGCAATATGCAACCAAACAAAACAAAAAAACAATTTAGACATGACTTCACGAGAAGAATTAATGTAATTTCCTGGTGAAGAGGCGAGGAAGCATTCGCATTAAACACCCAAAAATTTAATAACAGGGAAATTAAAGGTCCCCACAGACACGACGAAAGACAGGTTGAGAATCAGCAGTGCGGTTTTTTGGGCTCCACACAGCTGCTGGGAGGTTATAAGTCTGCACATGTATGTGGCACTCAACTACAAAGACCCCATATGCGCCCGACTGCTCCAGCACTTTGATTAAAGCTGAGGTGGAGGTGGAGCAGAGGTTAGTCACACTAGCAGGGGAGCACCGGCCCTGCGGACCCTGTGGAGTCTTCTCTAGCATGACGGCTGATAAGTCGACCTGTATCACAGGTGCAGTAATGAAAAGCCGGCTGTTTGATGTGCTGCACAAGACTGAGCACCTCCATCCTGTACTGTGTGTCGAACATTCATAATAGAATAAAATACTTTGCGTGTGTATTTCACGAGTTGGGTGAGGAGAGGGATGAGTAGAGCGTGAGTTGCAATGGCCGAATTTTGCCTGATCAAAGTCTAGTGCCGAAATGTAAAAATAAATGTATCTGTGCAAGTTAGAAGCTGTGCGGTCGTTTTGCTCGCAACTTATGTGTCAAAAATTAATCGCAGCAAGCTTACGAGTCATTTTTTTATTGGTGCGTTTCACCTGCTCAGATGAGGAGGACAGCCTCATTGTGTTGTGCAGGTGCTCGACCAAGTTGTGCTGCGACAACGTTAAAAACGGGGTCAGTCGTAAGTTTTTATACTGTTGACATTGCCCCCAACTTGTCAGATATGGCAGCGTGGTCAGTGGCCTTAAGCTTCAAACTAAGACGTGCTAGCTACACGTTTAGCGTCAGTGTTGCACCTGAATGGCTGCACGGTCAAGTTAGCAAAAATATGTAAAATGCAACGTCCGGTTTGACTTTCAAAATAGAGGCTCAAGCTAGCTATGAGAAGTAATATGACTGTTATTAACGTTGTCAAACTGTCATGATTGGGTTAGGTGTAGGCACAAACACTGCTTGGTTAGGAAAAGATTTTACTTTACTCATCAAAATATCTGCGTTCAGTTACGTCAGTTACGTTTCGGAAGTTATGACAGTGACTTGAGTACGTCACTCACGTCATGTACGTTAACGGAAATATGTTAAAGGTCACATTGATAACATTCTTATGTGGACAAATCAATATTTCAAAAATAAAACGTCTACAGTGCTTGTGAAAAGATACAGAATTAAATCTTAAAAACATTATTATGATTGTCAGTTAATAACTCTAAAATGTTTGTCAGGCCGTAAAATTATTGTTTTTTTTTTATCTCTGTGTTACAATTCTGACTTCTTGGTTTCAGTTTCTAACAAGGTTTGTCAGCCAATAGTATAACGACGTCGGTATCACGCGGTATCTGTGTTTTGTCAGCATCAACAGTCCTGGCAATTGCCGCTTTTGGGTAAAACATGTGGCACTTGAGGGGGCAGATGATACAACAACAGCAGTGTTTTGATGCTTTAGTAGGGGGAAGATGGACGTAACATACGTAACATAACTTAAACACCAGTCATTCCCGACTCTTGGTCACAAAGCGGTAAAGAGGTAAAGTGTCAAACTTAAAAACATAGGGCAACTGAGCAGACTGCCGTTTGGCATTATTGGAATGTGACAATTAATGATTAATTAACGAAGTATGGCACATTTTCACAAACTGTCTGTCTTGTATGTTTTCACTTATGTGCTATGTAACATTTCTGGCTTTGTTCACAGCTGGAGAACAGTCAGTGTTGACCCAGACAGTAAGGGCTGAACAATTTATCCAGATATTATCAAAATCACAATATTACCAAGTGCAATATCCAGATGTCAGCAGCTGCAGTATTTTGATAAAGGTACAATATGTGACCAAACAGCGTTTGTAGTTCTGCAGAGATGTAACGGCTTACAAATGTCTAAATATGTCACAGAACATTTAGTACAGACCCCAACAAATGTCACATCATCATGATTTTAATAGTTTTTGCTTCTTGGTGAAAATGAAAATTGTGATGCAAAAACACTCATTCCCACTAATCCTGAATCATAAGTCACAATATCTGTTAGAATAATCGTGAGGCTCTCATATCAAGGCAGAAGAGTGTTTCTCTCGCAGGCTGCAGATAATTAAAGCAGAAATAAAATCCAACCTTGACTTTGAGTGTTCTTAAATATAAGCTACATTAAAAGTACTTGGTTTCACATTCTGAACATTTAAACTTCGAGGAACGGGCTGCTTTCTTGCTGCTTATTAGCCCAGGACTGCATCATCCTGTGTAGTATTTGGGGAGGTTGAAGTCCTGCCAAGTGTACAGGTGCATTAGAGAATCTCTCTGTGACACGCACACCTTAGAGATAAGGCTGAAAATCATTGGAGCCATCCTTAAGGCAAGACAGCTTGCATCAGTCAAGCTGTTCGGTGCTAAACTTTCGGAGGTTCTGGTTTTAGGCTACTGAGCAGCAGCTCTCAGCTGTGAGCGAGTGTAACTGTGAGTTTGATGCAGGGCTGTTGCCGAATCTGAGCGTGTTCACTCAACCTTTTCTGGGTCAATAACACTAAAAAAGCCACCAGTCTCCCTCCTCTCATCTCAATCAAAGCTATTGCGCTAGTAATTTAGAGCGGGCTTTGAAAAAAAAAAGGGAAAATAACTTGCCTCATTTAAATGCTAATTTGTCTTCAGCTGAAGATTCAGTACAAAGGCAACAGGTTGGCAGAATATGGAATATATTGTGTGAGGGCTCATAGATCAGAAACAAAGACAGATTCCCGACCACTTTTCCCCATAAAAATCTTTTATTTCTTCATGCATCTTTTGTGTCCCAGCAGTGCTGCATAAATACACAGGAAGCAGTGGTCCGCACTACTGCCATGACTGAAAATCATTACTGAAGCTTCTTTTTTCAATCACACCCTCTCTGTCAGTGGCGACAGTAACCCGCGGCTTCTATAGGCAGGCTGTATTCTGGCAGGCCACGTGTTTTTATTTGGCGGGGAGAAATGGCTTCTTTGCAATTGACAAGGAACATTGTTATATACACGCATCACATGACGGTGCGAGACTGTTGGAAAACAGCATGGGTGAAAGGTGTAACCACTATATTCTGATTCCAAACCACAATTTTAAAGCAACAAAATGTAACTTCCTGGAGAAAGATAGTTGATTGTTGAGTTTCATCCCCAGGTAGTCGAAAATCCCATCTGGGCTACAACTGTTGTGGCTGAGTGTGTTGTGTACAGGACTCTCACTCAGTGGACCAGCATTCACATCACTTATGGAACATAATTTTACTGTTCACTCATTATTTTTACACAAAGTTCAATTATTATTTTCCTTTTATTCTCAATTGTTGCTGTTTGATTAGGCGTAGGCAACCAAAATCCTTTGTTACGTTTAAAGAACAAATATACTTGGTAAGGTTTAGGGAACCAAAACACTTGGTTAGGTTTAGGGAACTTAAATATTTGGTTAGGTTTAAAGAACAAATATACTTGGTTAAGTTCAGGGAACCAAATTACTTGGTTATGTGTAGGCAACCAAAAAACTTGGTTAAGTTCAGGGAACCAAAATATTTGGTTAGGTTTAGGGAACTAAAATACATGGTTAGGTTCAGGAACCAAAGTATTTGGTTAGGTTTGAAGAACAAATATACTTAGTTAGGTTTAGGGAACTGAAATAGTAAGTTAGTTTTAGGGAACTAAAATACCTGGTCAGGTTGAGCAAACATAAATAGTTGGTTATGTTCTCTTCCCCTCCTTCCTTCTTACCTTCTTGCCTTCCTTCCGTCTCCCCTTCCGCCCTTCTTTTCTGCCCAAATATCCCTCCACAAACCCTTCCCTTCCTTCATGCTTGACTGCCCTCTCCCGTCCTTTCTCCTTTCTCCCCTTCCCTCTTGATTCTGACGCTGTCACTCTCCCACACTCATCCTTTTAATTTGTCCCATCTCTCCCTCTTTGCCCCGCTCTCTCGCCGTCTATCTGAATCTTTAACCTCTTTCAATCTGTCTTCCTGCGTCATCCTCCGTCTCTGTCACAGTGTCTCTCTCTCTGTCACTCTCCGTCTGTCTCGCTCCATCTTTCTCTTTCTCTGTGTCGCGCTGCAGCCACCCTCGCTCTGTCTCTTTGTGATTGAGCGAGTTGAGAAGTTAGTTGGATACCCTTCTACTGTCCTCCAAGGTTAACCACAGACACACACATGCAGACACACACACTGACCTCTCTGTGTGCATCACTCCATTGGCTCTTATGGGTCTTTCCACTCGTGCTGGTATTTGACATGCTCGGCTTAATGTATAGGGGGACATTTATTATCACACAATTACCTTTAGGTGTGTGTGTGAGTGTGCAGGTGTGTGTTTTGCATGTTTGCATGAATACGTGTGTGTGTGCGTGCGTGCACGAGTGCGAGTATGTGTGGCTGGCTCATTTAGATTGTGGACCGTATGAATTTCCATTATGCAGGGTTGACAAGGAAATGGCCCAGTTTTTAATTGGTGGGGATTCGCCTGCGACACAAGGTCATTGGCTGATAATATGTCAATTATCTGTCGCACAGCTGAGAGAGTGAGCTGAGAGGGAGAGAGACACACAGAGAGAAAAAGGAAAGTAGAAAAGGAGAGAAGATCAGAGGATGGACATAGCCTCATTTGACTTGTCAGCCATCTATTCCAGTAGTGATCTGAGAGACCAAACACTCCCACCCAACACACACACACACACGCACGCACGCACGCACGCACACACACACACACACACACACACACACACACACACACACGAGGCAATGTCACCTCCAGGCACAACAGCAGGAACTCTTCAAAGCACCAGTCAACTCACTTTCCTTTTGCTCTCCTTCTCCATCTAGTTTGTCCACACGCACTCGCAGCAGGTTAAGTCGGTGGCTTAATATGCGATAAGTGGATGAAGCATGCTGTGAGTTTTAATGATATCACTGCCTGTTAATGTAGCTTAATCTATATACTATAGCAAAAACATAAATCATTTTCACAATACCCTTAAAACTTCCTAGAAGTTTCTTCCTCTCTCTGTCTCATGTAGCCACCTTTAGACAATAGCTAACGTTAGCATACGTTGGCTAGCGTTAAAATAAATGAGCCCAAGATGTGCATAAACACTGTCAAACTGTTCCTCCTCATGAGAAAATGTCGGAATATAACATCAGTTACCCAACTGACTTTTTTTTTTACCTTTGACAGAAATGAAAAGATGCGTTCTTCTTTAGCTTTAAAGTAGCGAGATGGCATGGAACAGCAGGTGGCAGCAAAACATCAATGCTGCACATTCACTGTCAGAAATAAAAGACAAAACCTTTTTTCGCAGACTTAAGGTATTGTTTTTCAAGCGTAGGTGTTGGGGCACATTCAAAATGTGCATTAAAAAAACCAACAGGTAGACGGGGACTCATTTGCACTCTCCTTTACCCTCTTTCTATCTTTCCCTTTGTTTTCGACGCCTCTGCTCTTTCGCTCCACTGAGGCTTCACTCAGATGTGACTTTGACACTTTCACAGACCGTTGGACTCTCCAGCTCCCCTTCTCCTCTCTCACCCTCAGCCGTGCCTCTCCTCTGCTACCTCGCCTTCCACAAACCCACCCTACTTCTTCTCCCCCACCCCCTCTTCTTTTTTTGCCCCCTTCGTCTTTTGCCCATCTCCCCTCGCGCTCTCAATCTTTTCGTCCTCGACATGTGTGTCAATTTGGATGGAGTGGCTCTTGACGCCGTGGCGATGCAGAGACGGGCGGCTCACGGAGGGAAGGCGCGGTGGAGGGCCGAGGGGACAGATGCACCACGCGAGCGATAGCGGCGGAGAGATGGAGAGACATCTGATGTTCTCTCGCTGGGGCAGCCATGAGTGTAGTTACAATCTGTAAACACACCCACACACACACACACACACACACACACATATACACGCACAGTTGGGAAATGAACACAGGGGAAATCTGTGCCCTCTCAAACAGAGAAAATTAACACAACAGGAAATTGGTTTCTGCTTTCTGTGCAAATGTGACAGTATATCTCCTGATAAATGATATATAAATGATATGTGTAATTTATTTCAGCAACAAAAAAAGTGAGCAAGACAGAAGAAAGTAAACAAACTTTAAGGCGTAAGATAAAAACGGAGAACACTGATACCACTTTCATACCTGTTCATTAAACATGAAGCTACAGTAACAGATGGTTAGCTTAGGGGGGAACGGCTAGTCAGGCTCATCCAAAGGTAACAAAATCCAACCACAGAGCAACTCTAAAGCTCACTAATTAACATGTTACGTCTTGTTGGCTTAAACTGGCAATAGACAATAGGACGACACACTAGGTCTTCAAGTGCAGACTTCGAAATGTGGCGTTGGGATTGAGACAAAGTTATTAAGGCCAAAAAAACAACGGTGCTCTGGGAAATGGGCTTTTGTTTTAGGGATAGCAGGCTTATTGAATATCTAGCTAGATAAAGTACATGTAACCATAGTGACGACGGGTCAATCAAAGAATTGCGAATTACAGTTATTAACGGCCATTCATATGATGCACGCCGCCACCATTGGCAGAGTCGATGTGAAACAGATCACCTTTCGTGTAGTCGTGATGAGAGTTTGTAGTGAAGAAGGCCAATTTCAGCAAACCAGCCAATGGCAGCTGACCTCATTTATTTTAGTGGGGGGTGCTAATTATAGACCCTGGTTGCACTTTTTCCCGCGCTGAGATCGGTACTTCCTGGAGACTCTGTTGGTCGCCTGGCAACTGTGCACATTAAATAAATGAGATGCGCCTCGTCATGATTGAGCTCTAGAGGTGGTCTCAGGTGAATGATGTCACTCGTTGGACAGAGCTAGGTAAGCTGCCGCACTTAGCATACAGACTAGACTGGTATCGATCGTCTCATCTACCTCTCCACCAGAGAGGGAATGAGCGTATTTCCCCGAGTGTTGATTCTTTTAATACACACACACACACACACACATACACATACACATACACATACATACACTTGTATTCTGTTCTTGTAAGACTGTGACACACTGCTGAGGCAACCTTGCCAACCGAGAAATCAAACGCCGTGGCACCGAGTGGCTCCTGTGATCACTGCGGATACGTTGAGACGGCTGACCACTTTGTAGTGACCGTTTGCGTGTTTTTTTTTCTTCCTGTGTGCGTTTGTGTGTGTGCGTTTGTGTGTGAACCCCAGGAGCGCAGAAATCAGAAGGAAATATTACATGTGGGAATGATTGTTTTTTTTTTTTTTTTTCCTGTGTGAGTGTGTAGGAAGAAAAAGAACAATGACCCAGGCCTGTGTGTGTCTTTTTCCCCCGTTGTCTGTTAGTGTGCGTATCTGTGTGTGTTTGTGTTTTGCGTGTGTCCACATGTGTGACTGTCTGCGGCTGAGTGTCTCCCCAGGCTTTTTTTTTTCCTGATAGACCACTACTGGGTGTTGTGGAGATGAAAGGGATGCTGGGAACTCATCTCACGCTATGAATCCTGGGTAAGTGGCGTGTGATGTGAGTACATCCTCATCACTCAGTGAAAGAAGGCTTTCATCCCTTATCCGTTCCTTCTATCAATATCCCCTCTTTCTGTCTCCTCGTCCTCGTCCTCGCCCTCGTTTCTTTCTTCTTTCGCTCATCTTCACTTTCTTCTTTCTTCCATTGTTGCGTCTTTTTTCTCGTCTTTTCTTTCCCCTGCTCATTTCTTCACCTCATTTTCATACCTATTTCCTTCTCTCCTTTTTATTCAGTTTCCCCCCTCCTCTCGTCTCGCTCCCGCTTTGCTCTCCTTTCAACTGAACTGTTCTAAGTCTTTCTCCCTTCCTCTCCTCTTTTCCTTTCCTTTCCTCTCTTTCCTTTGCAGGCGTCTCATCTCTATTTTGCTTTGCTTTCCACTCAACTTCTCAACATTTTTCCTCTTCTCCCTTCCTTTCCTTTCTGCTTCTTTCATTTCCTTCTCTGTTTTCCTTTCATAGTCCTCTCTCTCGTTCTTCCCCCTCCCTTACTCCTTTCCTCTTTTCTCCTATCTTCTTTTTTCATTACTTCCCATCTTCTCTCTTTTCTTTTCTCAACCCCTCCTCCTTTCCCTCATTTCCTTTCCTTTCCTTTCCTCTTCTCTGCTAAACTCTTCCTTCCTCACACTTTTCTTTCATTTCCTTTCCTTATGTTTCTGTTTCTTCCTAATTTTTCATTTCAACTCAACACCTCTGCACTTTTTCTCTGCCCTTCTGTTTTCCTTCCTATTCCTTCCCTCTTCATGTCCAATTTTCTTTTTCTTTTCCTTCCATCTTCTGTCTTTTCTTATCTCATCTCCTCCCATTCCCCTTTTCCTTTCTTTTCTTTTCCTATCCTTTCTTTTTTTTCTTTCTCCCCTTTCCTTTTCTTTTTACGTCTTTCTTTTATTTCCTCTTTACCCTCCTCTTCTTTCTCTTTGCTTTTTCTTTCCTGTTCCTTCATTTTCTCACCTCCTCATCTGTTTTTCCTTACTTCCCATCAGTTTTTTCTCCCCTCTCCTTTTCCCCTCATTTCCTTTCCGTTTCGCCCCTAACCTCCTTCCTCACCATTTTTTATCCATTTCCTCTACATTTTCCCTCTCTCCTTTCTTTTCTTTTGCTCGCTTCCTTTCGCCCCTCCTCTCTCTTACAGTTCCCTCTCACCATTATATTGGTTTCTGTCTCACCTTCTTTGTTTTTCTTTCCCCATCCTGTGTCCTCATCTGTCCTTTCGTTCGTTTCCTTATCTCTTCTCCGCTCTCTTTTTCCTTCCTCTCCTTTCTCCTCTGCTTTCCCTTTTCTCTACTCAAGTGTTCTACATTCTTTTCCACTCCTCTCCTGTGAACACAAAATGATCAAAGTGCCCATTCTGGCCATGACAGTTCAATTTTACCAGGGTGTGCGTGCACGCACACACACACACACACACACACACACACACACACACACACGCACGCACGCACGCACGCACGCACGCACGCACTCGTCTTCATACTTTTCAAAGCGTGTACATGCTGTAAGTGAGCCTTTGTGTGTCTAGATGGCGGACTTCCGCTTGAACAAGTTGGATAAGTCAAAAATTTCAAAATGTCCTTGTGTGATTATTCCTAGAAAGGGAAGATTTGACTTTCAAACTTTCCAGATTTTGTGAACAAAACCAGCTTTACAACATGGCCACAAACTTCGCCTTAATTCCCCTCCTCAGTCCCCGCTGAAGACACGTCAACCAGTGGAGCTGCTCGTGCAATAAAATACACTTTATAAAAGAAGACTCTTTAAGAGGAGCAGCTCTCAGGTAGCCAACAAAACACAATATAAGAAAGTTTCAGTGGAAGCAGTTCTTACTTTCCATTGGCCTGATGTTGCATTGAATCACGTGATCAGTCACTTTATCCAGTCGTGATTTCAGGTGCATGACATTAACAGGACCCCACTGGGAATCAAACTGAATTAGGCCAGAATTATTTTCATTATTAATCCGTCGATTACTTTCTCAGTAACAGTATTAGATTAATCACTCTGTATACAAAATGTCAGAAAGGTATGAAAAATGGCAATATCCCAGAACCCGGGTCACCGCTCATTTTGGTAAATGGACTTTTTCCAGTCTACTGACCGCTCAAGGTGCTCTACAACACTTGTCACAGGCATCCATTCACATTCATACACTGATGGCAGACGCTACAAGGTGCCACCCTGCTCATCGGGAGCTATTTGGGGTTCAGTATCTTTGACTTGCAGCAGAAGGATTCCAGGGAATCGAGCCAGCGACCTACCGATTACTGGACGACCCACTCCGGGATCCAGGATCAATTGTAGGTGATCAAGCTTTTACTTTTTTTTGCCCCTGTACCTCAAACATCCTGTGAAGGGTGCAAATCTTCAAATACAGGTGAGACAAACACACTCCAATTCTCCCCCCACCCCCTGGCTTTTCCTGGTGCTGAAATGACCCACCGTGTCTGTCTGTGTGAACACAAACAACGCCACGACACAACGCTGATGCGGTTATACGGCCTTCAATGGGCTTTTATCACCCGGCGAGGTCCACAGAGACACTCAGCACCATGGACAGAGGCCGCGAGGCGTTCTAGTGTGTGATCGGTGTTGTTTCGCGGCCTGTGCAGAAGTCTGTTTAGCTGCTTGTTGATGTTTTGATGTGCACCTTGTAAATGTAATCTGTTGCTGTGTGTTGTGCGGCTCTGTTCCACCGCTGGTCTGTGCTCGTGCCTGAGCACGTGAGAAGCTTCGCAGTGCAGCCTCGAGAAGTTTTTACGTCAAGAAGATGGTCCAGCACAGAGGTTTGCTAGTTGTTTCATTTTGACGAGAAGATAAATCTGTCGTCAGTGTGGCGCCCAACAGCTGCAAAGTACAAGAAAAATATGACTAAATAACTTGAGGCTTTTGAGACGAGGTTTGAGACATGCCATTGAACGTCAACGGAATAAAAGCAGAAGGCTTTAAAGAACAGCATCTCTTCCTGTTGAGAAGGTGAAACTGACAGACTAGGCAATGAAATCTTTTAAAAAAACAAATGCATAAAAATGTTAGCCTTGTGAACACTGAGTGTGTTTTTATTTCAGGGCCGTTCTCACTTGGCTTCCCTCACAGTATTTCCTCACACCCCCCCACCCCTGCTGATATAGCCTGGTCTCCCTCCCAGCTCGGCCTTATCAGCGGCCCTCTGCTTCCAGATTTAACGCTGTAGTTTCCCCCTGCAGCGTCACTTCTCCGAGGTGGTTGGCCGGGTCATAAACTGGGCTTTTCCTCCGGGGACCGAGTTCTGTTATGAGGCAAGAGTTTCATGCTTAAATGTCCTATTTGTAAGAAAAGTTGATTTTTGAGTTTCATCCCCAGCTTGTCAAATACTGACACTGGGACGGTCCATGTGTCAGTATTTGACAAGTACATGGGTCTGGGTCTGTTTTTGTCTCCCGGCCTGTCCCTAAGTTACAAAGTTTTGCACCGTGAGAGGATGATGCCTTCTTCTCCTTTCTCCTGCCTGCTCGTGCTCCTTTCATCCTCCAAATTAAAAAAAACAAAAAAACACTTCCACGTCCAAGTGTCTGCTCCTCGCAGGCTGTTATGCCTTGCGTGTATTGCAGGCTTTACACGCTCATTCGCTGTCCTTCCAACAGACATCTCACACATTGCTTTTGTGTTAATATGCACGGCCGGTTGTACTCCGCCGAGCACACTCACATGCATTTTCTTAAGGCGATGCAGCTTCTCGGGCTTTTGCCTTCCTCATCCGTCTCCTCCACTTCTGTCTGTGTCTGCACCTGCTCGTCTGTCTGTCTTTCTCCATCTTTTTCTTACCCTGCCATCCTCGTCTTCCTCCTCTGTTCCTCTGCGTCACTCTCTCTCCATACTGATGTATGATGCAATGAAGCAAAATGTGACAGTCAACTTTTTCCCCCTTACTCTATTCCCGTCGGACCCGTCTCTCCCCACTTCGTTTCTTCCCTCTTCTTCACATCCTTTAATTCTCTGCCTCTTCCTCGTCCTCTCCCTCTCCATTGCCTCACTCTGCTGTCTGTCTCCCCCTCCTCCTCCTCCCCCCTCTGCCTCCTTCTCCCCTCATCTCTCTTCTTCTCGCTCCTCCTTTCGCTCTCTAGAGTCCTCTTCTTTCCGTCTGTTTCATTAACAAGATTTATCTTCTCTAGTAATTACAGTACACACACACACACACACACACACAACGCTGTGCCAGTCACACATCTTGGCGCTGCAGTACCACTTTTCTACCTGTCAGGGTCACTGTGGCACTGTGACGAAAAGAGCAAAGAAGGTGGTGGGGGGAGCGAACGACTTGGTTCGGAAGAGGGGTGTGTGTGGAAGGCTATTAACATGCATGTGTGTTTGTGGGTGTATATGTGTGTGTAAGTTTCCATGACACTGCTGGATGGCAAACTAGCGTCAGGACGGAACAAATATAATTTGCAAATTAACACCATCCACTGTGAATAAATAGCATTCTGCTGGTATCCTCTTCCTTTATACATTCCAATTCAATTATGTCTGAATTCATAATACACTCTCACACCGCCTTAATGCCTTCCTGAAGGCCACACCTCCGTCTGTCTGCCCGCGTGTGTGTTTGTGTGCAGATAAAAAACCATCAAGGTCCCCGATGTTCTCGATGCGTGCAAGTACTTTAGATGCAGAAACAACAGGCTTTATGACTGCAAATATTTGCACGGTTAGATGAGCCGGATGAGGCGTTAATGGAGGCACTTTTCGAAAGTTCAACATTTATTCGTCTCCCGGTCCACGGGCCTACGATCTCCGATATCATAATCCCTCTAAAGTAATGGGCCCCGCTGCTGACAGAGCCTGATTGATGCCGGTTTTCCCTCCGTTGCGGAGCTGGCTAGTTGGTTGACATTGACAGAGTGACTGACAGAAAGGTTGACAGAGTGACAAAAGCAGAGTGACTGGCGTTCATCACCGCGGCGTTTCTGACTGATGCAGAAACTCGCTGAGAATCAGGGGATGATGAGCTTTTGGAGAAACAAATTAAGAGAAGGGACATTTTTTTTATCGTTTTGTTGTTTTGCGTATGCTCCCAAGTGTGTTTGTGGTTAATAAAAACCTTGTAAATTAAGCAACATTTGAAAGTAGCCTTCCTGACCTTGTCTACACATTGCCTCTCTTCTAACGGAGCTAAAAACTACCGTCTAAAAGAAACTTTAAGAATAAACTAGCAGCAGCAAAGGAACAAATATCTTTTGATCTGCAGTAGATTAAGTTTTAAGTATTGGATTATGTACTGAGCCTATTAACAATCAGCATAACTTGAGTTAGTTTTCACATACATAGAGTTACGGCCGATTTGTGAATAAATCATTTAGAATATGAACACACACACACTGCACTTTCCTCTTTCTCTTCCTCAGTGCTGTGGCGCATTAACAGAATGCATCACTCCCAAATTAAAAAAAGAAAAACTATCCTTTTTTTAAACAAACAAACAAACGATGAGCTATTTTCTAACCAGCATCTGCTTCCCCCTGTGTTCATCACGCAGTGGTAGACTGACAGATGGATCGTCCACACACACTGTGATCACAGCAGAGTTGGGCACCTTTGGGTATGGAGATACGGACAACATGTTGTTTATAAATAACATGAAGCGTTTCACTGTGGTTGTAGAGAATCGATTAATGAATGTTCCTTTTATCGCAGTTTTTATATGGGGGGGAGATTAATCTGTGTGTTCACTGTTTCATGAATGCACTGATGATGCATTTTTATTTGGTTTTGTTTGCTTCAGTTCATGTAAAAATGGAAAAATGTGAAAGAAATCAGCCAAGCACTTATTATAATAATGATTCACATGCTTATGAGCAGTTATTCATTGGGATAGAGGGGCGGGGCAAAGTGTTAGGGCTGCATGGCCCCCCCTAGCTAACTAGCTAGCCTGCTAATGTTATGTTGTTAATGCTGGTTTGTCTGTGACAATCCTGCATTTTGATGTATTTCAATGTTGCCCCCCACCCTTAGACGCCCAAAATTCATCTTGGTACCGCCGCTCCTCGGGTTGCTAATGTTAGCCTATAAAGCACCGTCAGTAGCCGGGTAATGAAGAAGTCTTCTTTTTTATTTGGTGGCTTGAGTGATAGCATGATATTGTGCATGAATCGCGAGCGTCCACGCTTTTCCATCTCCATCACATAAATGGTTGCCATCAGCGACAACTGACAACGTATGAGGGTCTTGAAGGGTTGTCCCATTTCGTTGGGGAGACTTCGACCACTAAAGCCAGCAAAAGTTTGCCTGCGTGAAATGTTTGTGCAAAGAAGTTCTTGATTTAGATCAGGTGATGTTTAAGGCAAGCAGCTCTGACCAGCATATGCAGTCACAGACACACACACACACACACACACACACACACACACACACACACACAGAGCGACACAGACACACAAATGCATTTATGCCCGGTGGCAATGCGGCAATAATGACAGGCGTGTAAATGTTATTTGAGTTCGCCATTTTATGTGTGCGTGCCTGTATATATGTGTGTTCATGCTTTTGTGTGTTTCTTAAGTGTTTGTGGTTGTGTTTTTTCTTTTTTTTAATGTGCAATGATGTGTGTCGTGTACTCAGGCCAGGAGTGTATTGTTGTCTCCTCAGTCCCTCGAACATCATTTATACGGTTTCCACACATGTGCACACACACAAACACACACACACGCGCAGTTTCAGGTGTCTACCTTGTCGAGAGAGCAAAGCAAGAAGTGTGCCTACGTGTGTGTGTGTGTGTGTGGTTGTGCAAAAGCACAGGTGTGTGTCGGTTGATAAAGTTTATCAGCTCGGGGCATGTTGCTGCTGGCAACCAGTGTTGTGAAGGGAAAAGGCCATGCAGACAAAGTGTTTGTGTGTGTGTGTGTGTGTGTGTGTGTGTGTGTGTGTGTGTGTGTAAGCCAGTCTATCTGTGTGTGTCTTTGGGGAGGAGGATGGCAAACATAAGCACTGCTGATGACCCTCTCCTCATCACACACACACACACACACACTGAGACACACGCACGCACGCAGCAGATGATTTAAATCCATTTTGAAGAGGAAAAGCTATCAGCATATTTATAAGTTGATATTTCAAAAGCAGCAATAACTGTAGCGCAAAACATTACTTTTTTGTCAGTGAAGGCAGTGAAATAGATCTCTATGAAGAGGATGAGCCCACACACAACAGCAGGATACACACTAAGATACACACTGCTCCTAGATTCCTGTCTAGGCCACATTTTCAGACTGTCAGCAAACCAAATCCATACATCTTGTTTTGTAACTCCGTGGCTGATATTTAAAGGTTTTTCCTATGACAAGACTGTAAAAAATGGTTATAACACTTCATCCACATGGTCCACTGTTATCAGGCAATTTACTGCAGACTTCAGCCTTCAGTCAGAGAGGCAGTTTTTTCAGGCAAACAAGAGGACCAGGCCCCAGTGGCGGACTAACGATGTTTGAGGGGCAGGGGTGAAAAAATTAAAAAGGGCACCAGCTGTGTGTGGTGGGGCACCAACGTCCAGAAAGTTGTGATACATGTCACCCTAGAGGGCAATTTATCACGTTTTCTCCTCTAATCTGGCACCCAAGAGGGCTCTTTGTCACGTTTTATGCACCGTAGGGGTGCATCACCAGTCAAAATTGGTTCAAAGTGGTTGAAACTGGATCAACAGGATTGGCTGAAATGTTTCCCGTTCAGTTGTTGTAAAGCCGACAATTGGTATTTGCGAGGAAGGGGCGGGATATGTGATACACAACCACCATCTCTAACAGAATTTTCTATTCAAAAGGCTTCAGGTGGTTTCCTCCTCTCGTATGACACCTTTGGCTTTCGTTTCCTTTTAGCTGTTTTACGAGTCTGGCTTCAGTTGCCTGACGGGCAGGGAAATCCACGTCGACAAAAACTTTTGGACCTGATTGTGAATTTAGCGGGGAATGTGAGCGGGCGACACTCTTTGCCCTCACCAACTCCCGCTGAAGTGCCTCTGAGCCAGGCACTTGACCTTCAAGTGCTCCAGTTGCTCAGCAGCTAAAAGAGCATGATTACACTGGGCAGCTCGGAGCGCAGAGTCACAGTAAACCTCTGAAACGGCTCACTCACTGGAGATAAGAATGTTTTCAGTAAGTGAGCATATATACTGTTCATATATTGTATAGATACAGTGCAGGCTTTAATTAGTCTAGTTAAGTGTTCATACTCCTTCTCTGCACAAAGTCTACGCAGCCATTTCAATTACTTTAAGGTTCAAGGTTCATGTATGTGTAATTCTACAACACAAATTCAAGTTGTAGTCCCTTAAAGTTTGAGAACTTTTCATGGCGAAGTGAAACTAAAACGCGCTCAGATGTTTTCTTTTCAGCGTCTCAGGTGTGAATAACTGCGGTTTATGTCGTTCACTACACAGCGGTGATGAGTAGAGACACTGTGCTCATGAAACTAATCTGTTAGTGGCCATGAGGCGGCTGTTCCACATTAATACAATTTCTTTTTTTCAATGTCATTTTAAAATTAAATCATATTCAGTGCTTCCGCTATCAGTTAAATACATTCAGTCACGCCGGGGTGCAGAGGTTTCAGTGGCACAGCCATCTCTATGTTATCTTACCCAGAAATTATCCAAATGAGGTCTTATAGTAAGGTTTATAGATTTTAAAATTGGGGAGAAGGGAATAGTGGTATTTCATCGGTATAAGATGACACCCTGAGCCGAGGTGACAGAATTTGGATCAGGAGAGAAAAGGTTGTATTGATGCATCCCAAATTGTGTTTTTGACTTTAAGCGACTGCCCTATTATGGGCATTGTAATAGGCTTTCTTCACTGCCGTGCATTAATCAAAATATTTTGTGGAATTGCAGTATAGTCAAGTGCAAAATCCAAATCACCGGAGCCGCAATTATACAGTAAAAATGTGTCACACACCTGTCACAACATGTCACAACAGACCATTAAAAATGAAGCACTGTGGCGCTGCAGAGATGTCCTACAAATCATGTTCCAGCAGACACAAGGGGACATGCTTGTTTGGTACAGGTCGCAGCAAAAAAATCACACTATCGGTTTCTATTTTATTGGGAAATGCAAAGAAAAGAAATTGACATTCCCGCTAAAAATATAAACGCAATATTTGTCAAAATAAGAATCATTCAGCACCATTGAACGACGTGTCGCAGAGGAAACCATCAGTCCACCAATCAGGAAATAATCAGTAGATGAATTGACACTGACAGCTGCAGCCCTGTATTCGCCGTCTTATTCTTCCTCTTATTTACTTCCTCTCTCTTTTCATACCATTTCCTTCACACCTGCCTTCCTCAGTAACATCTGTGCCTCTACAGACAGGCTTGGTTGACACATTGCCTGACAGTCAGATCCCTCGAGTCCTCCAATGAGCGATGGCACATAAGAGGGCCGTACATAGAGAACAAATTAAAGGTAAACGCAGGCTGTTAATTCAGTGCTTACACACACCGCATGTGATGGATATCATCAACGCACATCATCGAAGTTGAGATTCATCAGTCTGGTGCTAATAAGTGTTGCAGCCAAGACAGCCGGCTGTGGAGCGTCACGTGTCTGAGCATCCTTGAACGCACCAAGAAGGGCAGTTGATAAACAGTCTTTGCTCACAGCTGCAGTACCGTGCAATGATAATGTAACTTTGATAAAAAAAAAAATAAGGCTGATTAAATGTCGCTGTGATGGATTGCCCATCTTAAGTTTCCAGTATCTACCGATTCATCTGCATAGCACACAGTAACGGGCGTCTCGGAGCTCCTTTTGGCTCGTCGAAAGAGAGACAAAATCTGTGGAAACGAAGCAGACACGCTGCACTCGGGAAGTTCAGGAGTTTGTTATGTGGCTCACGATGTTTATCACATGTGATCCCGTCTGTTTGTCTCAGCACAGTGCACACAACTCTGAAGTGATCCCCCCCACAAATTAGAACGTGCACTAGGTGGCACTGTTGCCATATCTCACTTCATACACTCAGACACACACACGGGCGCGCGCACGCACACACACACACAAACAAGCACAGATTGGCAAACACAACGCTACCTAAGGCTCAAGAGATGGAGAGACGCTTTCTGTCTGTCTCTCTCTCTCTCTCTGACACACACACATACCCTCGCTCTTTCCAATATTCACACACACACACACACACACACACACACACACACACACACTTACATTACTCTGTCTATTCATCCAGGGTAATGTATCGTTATTACTAAAACAGGCACCCCAAAATACTAAAACCCATTGTTGCGGCAGCCGAGCCGTTGGAAAATCAAAAAGATTTACAGTAGGCATGCAAGTATTGTGTGATTCATCAAATTACAAAAACGGTGTAGCATGTAATCATGAGCTGCTGCTGCTGCTGCTGCAGTGGAGACAGACAGGCTGCCACACATCCGTACGCTTGCATCAGTCACATTCACTCACACCTACAGGCGGCATGTTACTGCAGTGGAATAGGCTTTTTTTTTTTTTTTCCTGGTGAAGTGCTTTGCTGAAGAGCACTTCAGGAGAGTGGATTATCCCTCAGTCATACTTCCGAAGTTTATTCTGACTGCGGGGGCTTTAAAGTGTCGTCTGCCTGGTCACCAAAACCCTCTTCTTTAGAAGGATCCCGCCGCCCAGGAAAGAGGCGAAAATCAATTGCGAACTCTTTCGAAAATGTTCGCTGTGTCATGGAATGCACTTCATCCAATGATCATCTCGACTCCGTTATCAAAACACGCGCACACACACACGCACACACCAACACACACTGTACTCGCCAGAAAAATAACAGCAATGGCCGCTTGTTCAAACACTTTAAGTGACCTGTGTTTACTGTCAAGTCACCTCTCGCGGAACGGCCGCTAATGACCGTCCCCCCTCTCAAGAGCAAAGAACGGAGTATCATGTTGTTGTTGTAGAATCCCAAAACCACTCAGAGAAATGGTGGGTGGGTTGTTCTGAGGACGTTAAGTGTCAGATTTTTGACACCAAAGACTGTGGTAAGCATCCTCTCTTCTTCTCAACCGCCAAGATGTGTGGAGCCACAACAGAAACACATCGTACAGGTTAGATATAAAGGCTGAGTGCATGCAAAGTGACATATATCGTTAGCTTTGAAGAGAATTTAAAGTTTAAAATAATTGGCAAACATTTAGATTATTTACATCAGTGATTGCGAGAAGCAGGTCTCTCCTCACAAACGAAAATAGATATAGATATAGCTAGAGATCTGTCCCGAACGATATAACTGTCACATACTTCTATATATCGCCCATGTTGGCATGGATGTAAAGCGATAAAACCACTAGAGGGCGCTGCTCAGAGTCTGATCGGCCTCGCTTGGACCACCACTTTCTCCTCCCAGCTGACCTGTAGTAACTGTTTGTGCAAAGTAACATCGTACAGATGTTTAAAACATAACCTCTCTTCTGAAAGTTACGCCACTTTTAAAACTTCTTCCTCTCGTCCTGAGGTCGTGTCTCACTTGAACTACTGGCTACACTGCCACACTGTCTCTCATGCCACCCACTGGAGTTCCTGCGCCGTTGGTCCGTATCTGCAAGCTTTCAGAAAAACGTGCAGAAAAATGGATGGGTTCACCTCAGGGGTTTTAGCAAGCCTACCAAACCTCTCTTTGTTCAAACACAAGATTGATGTATCTTCCGCATAGTTCTTCTAGGTTTTTTCGGTTATAGGTTTAGGAGCCGTAGTGTCTGAAAGTGCGAAAAAAGAGTTTTACATTGGTTATCTGTGGAGCTATCTAACAATGCGTCTACTCCATTGTGTGTCCAGCCACACCTCCCCACAAACATTTTGATCGTTCGTTAACCGATTAATCATATATCGAGCTAAAACGCCCGCCAGTTGCTGGTTCTAGCTTCTAAAATGTGAGGATTCATTCCTGTTTTCACATTAACATCACAGTAAATGCAATTCTTCTTGAGTTTTGGACTTCTGGTTGGATAAAACGAGAAATCAGATGTTTCACTGTTTTGCGAGACTTGTTTAATTCAGCACTGACACCATTCACCCAAAAAAAGAGCAATTGACAAAATAATTCATAATAAAATTATTGTTGCTGTTGCAATTTCATTTCACCCCACAGCAAGAAGTATGTTACTGTGAAATAGTGAGGTATTTCACTCAGGTAATTAATTATTACCTTGTGCAAACTCTAGCCTTCAAAACGGTCATGAAGTTGATAAATGCCACTTTATAAGAAAATTATAGCTTTCATTAAGTTTAAGCAAGGTACTTAACTGGCAACTGAGTGTACGTAACTGGAAAGGACACCCCAATGACAGTCAGTTATAAGTTAAGTAAAACTTTTAATCATGATTTGCAGACAGGTCATGATTCATCACCTAAATCTCAAGTTTGACCTCTGCTCATCATCAGCAGTGAGCCGGCACACACCCCTGAAACACAACAGCAAAACAAATCTGCTCCTCTGTGGCGCCGACAGTTAAAACACTAAGATGCTTGCCAAGAAGCGTAACATTGCAACGGGTCAATAACAGCAAACGCGTACATCACAAACTCATGAGCACGCTCAAACTTTCTAATCGAGCAGGAAACAGTTTGCTCCGCATGAGTGAATCAGGAGGTGAGGACAGTCTGACTGACTGCTCGTTTTGCAGGACACTAAAACGGCGGCGAAGTTTGGCCACAGCCTTGACAGTTCAGCCATCACATCAGATTTAACAAAAGTTGCGGGTTGTCTCCTCACACCGACAGTAGCCAAAACTGCTGCTGCTGACAGCGCTCCCTCAGGAAGTGCTCCTAACTGTCACACATCCTGTACAATCCTGTTTAAAGCACAGGTATCAAACTGGCCGGCACTACACAAAATGTTCTGACAGAGGTGGCTGGGTTCAAGTTGTATCTGTTCAATACTGTGTTCCAAATGAGTACACAACACATAGAAGAAAGACAGGAGTACATTTACTTTAACACTCGACTTACTTGGGTAGTTCAATTATAAGCTTCTTTATATTTTACCCCACAGCATTTATTTGACAGGCCCCAGTTGTCCTTAAATATATCCTGTGGTGTGTCTCGAACTGTGGTCGGCCGTTTGGCTGCCTTGTTGGCTGTAATAACACCACCACCATCCTTTTGCCTTCTGATGTGAAAGGTTGCTAATAAGCATATAACGTGAAGGTGATATGCCACATTTAGAGACCGACGTCAACCTCGGATGTATCTGTGGTTTCCCGAAACATTAACCGCTAACGTTATGTCCTGGGGACTGGGCTGCCGCAAATCCAGTTACTGTCATGCTCTAATCACAACCATAAACTGTATAAATCATGCATGGGCTTTACATTTATAAAGGTCTGAAACCTCTCAAAACCCTAAAAAAACTTTCTTCTTCAGTTTTCAACATGTCAACAATAACAGTCACTGAACCTGCTGTTTGGCCATCTGCAATACTGCAAGTCAGGGATTCTTCGGCGTTTCAAGCTGAGAGCCAAATCAATAGTCTCTCCTCCACCTCTTCAGGAGCCAGACTGCTCTCCTCCCCACTCCTTGTACCTGAGCCCAGTGCAAAACCTTACTTATTATACAGCCAAGGCCTCAAAACAGAACATTCGTCATGCTCACTGTACGGAGGGGTTTCAATGTCGCCTCCTGCGCAGAGATCACACAGTTAACCTGGAGATTAAATGACCTTGAATCATCAGAAAAAATGTGAAAGACAACTTCTAGTCGGTTCAAACTAGGCTGATTGCCAGAATTCAACATTTAATCACACTGAGAATATCTATGTAAACACTCAGCTGCTATATTTCAGAAGATTCAAAGGATTTCCGGGTTGGCTAATATTGCTGAAGTCCTGCGAGGCAAAACTACTCCAGTTCTCATAATATGCACTTACCTGCTGCACATATACATTCAGATAAAGATGAAATATTATCTATTTTCACATGGTAAAAGGTCTCTCCCTCGGAGAGAGGTATAGCAAAGAGGTGGGGAGCAGATGGAGGAGAGACGGACAGAGTCTGTGCGGGGGAAAGTGAAGGGAAAAGGGAGAAGACAGTGTGTGTTTCAGCGTTTCAACACTTAGATATTTCCACTGCAGCACTCTGTCTCTCTTCATATCTCACCCAGGTGTCAGGGGAGTGGGCGGCAGGATCTGTCTGGAGAGACCACACAAAAGTTTAGCAGTCAGGAAACTATCCTTGGTAGTGCTGAACGTGGAGGCAACACACACTGCAGGTGTGTACAATATGTGCCTTCTAGTTAAGTGAGGCAGTATTGTGTAGTTTTATAATTATAGCAAAATTGTACTATGTGTAATAATGCGTCTTAGCCAAGTTAGTGGCGTAGCTTGGTATGACAGTTCTCGTCTGTCGGCCTATTAGATGGTCCATGGTTTGGAGACCAACTATTGGATGAATTGCCAGGTGCAGACACTCATGGTTCCCAAAGGACAAAGGCCAATGACTTTGATGATCCTTCATCATAATGTTGACATCGAGCGTTTTGAGTAAAATGTCCTGAAAGTTTTTAATCTAGCTTTAAGGTGACCAATATGTTGACGATATTTCCAACAGACTCAGCTGTACATTGTGCTTACTGCTAACAAGCTCACTGGATGTAGACGACTGCTTTTTCAGTCGGCATTCTTCTCCTCTTCCGTTGTGTCTGTGTTAGCATTTTCAAAATCCTTATTCTACTGTGGATATAATCAGAGAAATCTGATACGGCATCGGAGACGGATCTGTGTTCATTTCTTAAGCTCCTCAATGGCACATGAAGCCAAAAATGTTCATGGACTTCCTGGGCGTAAAACTCCCCAGATGTGGCCCATACCTCTGGTTTAGCCATTGGCTAACTTGAATGAGAGTAAAACAATTAACGATGTGGCGCTTCTAGACTTTCCAAATATTCATTCATTATCAACCGCTGATGGTCGCGGTAGCCACTTTATCCCTTTATTCAAGGGGTTGCGGGGAGGTTACTGGAGCCTATCCCAGCTTACTAAGGGCGAAGGCAGGGTACACCCCAGACAAGTCGCCAGCTCATCATAGGGCCCTTACTGACGGCAGAGGCCACCCTGCGAGGTGCCACCTGCACATCAGGAGCAATTTTTGGGGTTCAGTATCTTGCTCAAGGACACTTCGACATGTAGCTCAGCTCCGCCCCAGGGAGCCGGGATTTGAACCAGTGACCTCCCAAACACTGTTCGATCCGCTCTACCCGCTGAGCTACAGCCGCCCCTCTTTTCAAATGTTATCAAACAGAATGGTGCAAATTCTGATAGTGAAACAAGTCAATTGGTGGGGGTTGTGAGGCAATATTTATCCTATGTTTTACAGCCGCTTCTTTCACCATGTAAGCTTATGAGCAAGTTACACCAACGGTACGAACATAAAAAAGCTAGTTGTTGTTACTTCCTCTTTTCTCAAGTGCAAATGTTCTACCAAACAAGTTACCCCCTGGCACTATTTTCACTGGCACCATCGCTGCATCCCCTAAAGCATGTCTAGCATTTATCTCGAAAGACTAATGTGCAAGCCTCACAGAGCTGCTAGCATGGCTGTAGACAGTAAGTCTTGCCTAAATACATTTGTCAAACCTTCCTGACATATGCTTAAATTGCATAAAAAATCTAGCAGCAGGTTTGCATATATATATATATATATTTTAAAAAACATCCATCTGTGGTAGAACAGTCCATAAGCATAATTGTCTTAAATTCTGAAGTGGCCCTCTTGTGAAACAAACCCATCTTGCTACAAAAGTGTTTCAATCAATAGACAAAGTGATAAAAAAGTAATTTCTGCGGGCGATAAAAATTATTTGATCAAGGAGGAAAAAAGCTGTTAAGGCCACATAACTTATATGGGCGCAGTGACTTGAATGCAAACTGCAGAATTGGCGGAGAAGCCCATAAACTGCCTGCGCTGATAATTTGATTCAAACTCTCTGATATTGCCCAAATGGAATGAGTTATAGAGTCAGATACAGTACAACTTATACATTTGCACAGTACCATCCTGCCCTTCAGAGAGACAATCTATTTGTCACGCTTGGGCAGACTGAAGAACGTTATTTATTGATGATTCATGATTGAATAAAACAAGATTATTGAGAGCTGTGACTTATTAATACCACTACAAAATAATACATTATATCACTGCATTTCTAGGTTCATCATTGTTTATTTTATGTTCCTAAACATGCATCAGATCACTTTCATGTAACCTCATCTATGATAATGTCATGTTTAGCGTAGATCAGAGTTTATTGAAAAAATAATTGTGTGATTGACTCAAAGGCTGTGTCGACACGGCCTCAGCAGGTTTCCCAAACACAGACGCTGATGATTCCTTTATTTTGTTGTCACTCGTTTATTGGTGTTAATTGTGACAATGGATTCAGATGACATGCATAATTTGTGGCAATCCTTTCGAAGGAAATGAACAAGGAAAACAAAAAACGTGCAGACCTGAGAGCAATGCTAAATGCAGCAGAAAAAAAATGCAGTGTTGAACATGAACCGGATGAGTATTTTATGAGACGAAGATGAAGATGTTCAAATCACAGATGTGTCACTTTACTCCACCTACAGTGGAACAGAAACAGATTAGATTAAAGAAGAGGAGATGGTTTGAATAGTCAAAGCAACAAAATGTAACTTCCTGTAGGGAGAGAGAATTAATTATTGAGTCACATCCCCAGGTTTTAAAATACTGATGCTTTTGGTTGGCATCCCACCCGAGCTGCCAACCCAAAGTGTCCAACTCCTGAAAAAATAAAGACACATATCAGTTGCGTTGACTTTGCCAAAAAAAACAGGGTAAAGCTACAACTGAACTTATGCTCTCCTGAAGAGTGTTTAATCTGGCAGATACCAGACAAAGGTTATCACCCATGTAACATCTAATCTTTACCTTGAACACACTTGTGGTACATTCCCACTTCTTTGGGCTTTTCACCGTCAGTTATTGAAAGACTCGGAAGGCAAAGATAAAACAATGACTGGAGCCAAATAGCAGGGATATCCTTCAAAGGGGCCTGCTCAAGATTGCCAAACATCTTGGATCGTGGCGACAATGTTTTTTCCAAGATTTTTCCAGTGATCCTAAGCATAGCACAAAATTTAAATCTGGAGTGAGTTCAGACCAAAATTATGAAAGTCCTTGAGTGGCCCAGCCAAGTGGAATAACTTGGGGATAATTGTTCAGGTGCTCCCCATCAGATACAATAGCGTCTAAGCAAATATGCAAAGGGAACAAAGGAAATGCCCCTAACTCGGGTGTGCCAAGCTGATTTCTGAGAAAAACCCAAAGCTTAAAGGGCTATTCCGGTGTAAATTTAATCCATGGTCTAACACACCGTGACACTGAGTAAGACTCCCCCTCGAGAGATCAAGTTTGCCCACCGCTAACTTGTAGCAACTTAAGAAAAGACTGCACTATAACAATGCACTGCAGCTTATGCCTCCACCAAGAAACTGCCATCAAAAAGCCACTCACAGCCACAAATAATGGTCAGAACAGCACCAAACTTCAGCAACAGTACATGTACAGTCCCAGCACACAGTACGAAGCATCAAACATCTGCTAGCTTTGCCAGATTTCTATTGAAAAGACAGCACAACTCACCCCTCTCCTCTAGCAGCCTGCTCGTTGTGGGGAAGCCCTGACGAGTTGATTACCGAGTGCAGTAGATTTCTGCAGCTCAAGGATGAAAATGCATGATTATAACTCCATGGCATAAGCTGCAGTGTATTGTTATAGTGCGGTCTTTTCTGAAGTTGCTACAACTAGCTAAACTACAGGCAAACTTAATCTCTCGAGGGGGAGTCTTACTCAGTGTCACGGTGTGTTAGACCATGGATTAAATTTACACCGGAATATCCCTTTAAAATGCTGCTTGAGGTGGGTGAGAAAAGTTGTAGAAGATGTACACTAATTTTACATGACATATCTCTGTATTTCATCTTTCACATGCACACTGCTGTTAAAGATAAAAAAGGGTATAGGCAACACCACAAAATGCAAAGTGAATGCCAAAACAAACACCTATCAGCTATGGAGAGAGCCTTGTCTAACAGGAATAATTGTTGGCCACTGATATGTTGAAACTTGACATTTCGTAATGTTTCTTTTGGCTCAGTTGTTTCATTTTATGTTGTGACAATGCTGTGCTTATGTTATGTATGGTTTAGGCAAAAAAAAAGCACTCGGAAAACATCATTGTTTGGCTTGTAATACCTGTTTTGTTGCCACCAACACACAAGGTATCTTTAAACACATCCGGTCGTGCTGAACTGCAGTCTCTGGCTTGGCAGCCTTCTTGCCTGTAACTCCACCACCATCCCCTTCACCTCTCATGAGGGAAGTGTGGACATAAACATGTAATGTGAACATGATATAAAAACAACAAACTGCAAACTAACCTGCAAGTTAGAAACTTTGTAGGAAAGAACTTTCACACACAGCGGCTTCAAGGATTAGTTAGAATAAATTACCTTTAAACAACCTGTAACTCATCAAAGGTGACAGGCAGAGGTCAGACAGATAAAGAGCAGCCCGGCTGATGTGAACCCAACACTCTGGTCCAACTGCTTTCCTCCCGTTGGGTCGGTGAGAGGAGTCTTCAGCCATGTCTTTATAGATTGTCTGGTATGCTGTAGTGACATTTAAATGGATTTCCATAAACCTAGCACATCAAAATACGAGAATGGCTACATTTATCAATAAGCTATCCATCTGCAACAGCTCGTCTCTAGAGACAGAGTCTCTCTGAGCTGCTGCGGGCGATGAATACGCCGCATGTGTCACTCCGTCATTTAGCAACAGCATTCAGCAAAGACAATAATCACGGGGCTTGTATGTTTAGAGTATTTTGGATGTTTTATAATGAGACTTTGGATCATTTACTGTATATGACAAAGACTTGTACATGATAGATGTCATTGGAGCAGGTTTGACGCTGTGTGTTTGGCTACAAAGGACTGTGATATGATGTGACTGTTAATATTATATTGAAAGATGAATAGCTGAATACCTAATGTTTGTCCTGATGGCAGTAAAATATATGCATCAGATAACATTTGTGCCTGGTTTTTCTTATTACAGTGTGGTTTTGATATTGCACCAGTGAAAAATTAACTCAGACTTTACTCCTTTCATGTGTCTCCTTTGCACCTACACCAAAGGTTTGGTACCCAGAGAGCAGACTTCATTTAAGGAGACATATTATACTCATTTTCGGGTACGTAATTGTATTCTGGGTTATGACTAGAATACATGATTTCAGTTGTCTCATACTGTCAAGTTCTGCAGCACTGTCTTTCCTCTCTGTCTGAAATGCTCTGTTTTAGCTCCTGTCACTTTAAAGCCCCCCCAGTCGGCTCTGATTGGTCAGCTCACACACGCCTGAGCCAGTACTGCTTACAACAGAGCAGATGTGCTAAATCCTTTCTGTAAGTGCCAAACTAGCCGCTAGGCATACATTATGCCAATGTGTGACAGGGTGACGTCATGTGATGTCACAAAGTTACGGAAATAAAGGTGGGACGACTGATGAGGTGTTTCAGGTTATCCGTCAGAGAGAGAGAGAGCTTCTGTTGACCCTTTTTAACTTTCAAGATCTTTTACATGCACATAAACCTACAGCTGAAAAGCATTATAGGACTCCTTTAAGACTTGTGTTCTTGTTATGTTCTTATACAGTTTGTGTCATTTTACAGTTCAGTGTTGACACAGTTTTTAATGTTTTCTAAAAAATCGATTGAGAGATTGTTAACGGATAAGACAATCCGATAAGGTTGTTTGTTTTCTGGCTAATCCAGCAAATCAAATGCCTGACAAATTAAAGTACTTTATCACATTAATGTAAAAATCATCATTGCCATAAAATGGTCATTGCTCATTGATTCACAGTATTGCACAGCTAGCAGACATGGAGAAGATCTCCGACCAAGGGCAAATTAATACTGGTATAATAATGATATATTATCATATCAACCACCCCAATGCACATCAATATCAGCTTGTTTGAAGCTAAATAAATCCATTTTACAGTCCCCCTTTTCATATATTTATAGACTACATTCATTTTTCATGCTCACTATTGTCATCTGTTTAAGGAATGAATGGAGTGAGAGTGATAACACACCATCCCAGGAGGCAACAAACACTCAACACCAGTATCAGGAAGGTCAGCTCCAAGGACAAGGCTCGGTGAAACTTGTTGAAGTGTCACAGGAAGTCTATTTTCCACTCCAGGCGCTGTAGCTGATTGGACTCTGGAGTTACCTGTGACCAATTAACAATCAGTGCACAGCCTGTTTGACCTGCCACTCTCCCCGAGGCCCGGACGAGCTCTGGAAAGATGGACTTGTCACAATCTGTCCTTTGCTGTTAGTTCATAGGTCAGCTGCTTTTAATGACAGTGAGCACACAACCTTTCCGCGACCCTCTCACCTCCAGAGAAAAAGCTCACCGCTCCCCTCCTCGCTAACACCTGACCTGATAACGCTCTGGCTCAGCCTTTTCTTTGCGCCTTCTATATTTCTTTTTTAAAGATCTGATATCTTTTGAGTCTTCAGTTGACTGAGGAATACCCTAGGCCATGAAACATTTCATTTCAGTTACACCTCTCTCCTCCCACTGCCCCAGAGTCTTATCAGCAAAGCCGACTCTTTGCTCAAATGTCAAACTGCTTGTCTTGGCTTCTTATTACACAGCTACGACCGCCTCATTCACTCTTCGGTTGTCACATTTCGTAGAGAATGAGGGCAAAGTGAGTTTGTGGTGGTGGCGGAGAAGGCACAGCTAGTTGAGGTGTGACCCAATGCACTGATAATCACAGTCTCTGCATTTGAGTAATATATTTGGCTATTTATGAAGGTCAGAGATCTTCCCTGGGACGTCTCGGGGATGAGAGAGGTTTTTGTATGTGTACGGTAATGTATGACTATCACTTAACAAATGACAAACTCCACCGAGTGCTGTCTACAACGGAGGATGCCTTCTCATGCTGTTGCTATAGCTATCACTCTCTCCCCAGTGCTGTGTCTGCACTACTTACATGTGCTGGCTGGCTACACAGTGCGAGACTGAAAAAAATATGGCGTGATAAAATCTGAAAAAGATGCAGTAAACTCTTTCCATGGGGGAACCAACCTATGTTTCCCCCCTGATAATGTGACATTGTAAACATCAAATCCGTGTTGAAGTCAGCAGCAGGAGAGCACCGGCAGCATGACGGTCCTGCTGTGTGTTTGGCACAACGGAGCTAACAGCTAACAGAGCTAAACACACAGCAGGACAGACAGCATGAAGCCTTAAACACTGAGCTGTTGTTCATGGTAATAACACATCACGTTGTCTTCCTTGAGTTTTACCAACCTATAGGTGCATTACTGCCACCTACTGGACGGGAGTGTAGCTGTGAATTGGCACGATAAACAAAACCATAGAAAGATAATATAAACTGAATATATGATGAAATAATCTGAAAATAATCTTTCTTTGCATTATTGAAAACAAAAATTTGATGGAACTATGATTAGCTCAATTTGCAAATGTCTCTCAGTCATCATGTATTGAAGTTAAAGTAGTCATGGAGCATCTTCAAAGCGTGACTGCTAACAGAGAGTTTATAATGCAGGAGTGATTCGATTGTTAAAAGCTCAGCGCCCTGAGGTAACAAACAACAACAGTAATAATTCAAGAATGACATCAAGAGAAAGAAAACACCTTTGTTTTTCAGCTGCCTCCTTTCTTTCCCCCCCTCTTCATCCACCCTCAGTACTTTTCCACGTATTCAAACTTTTTTTGTCCTGCAGAAACTCGGATTTCATGAAAAGCAGAGTTTCTAAAACTCGAGGCTAAACTGATGTCTCACTGTTAACACCCTCTGCCCACTTCTCCCACCTCTCCCTCCGTCTCTTCCTGCCTCCTTCTCTCCCTCCTATCTCTATTCCACCCTTTTTTCCACCACCTCCACCTCCTCCCCCTCCTCCCTCCCTCCCTCCCCCCCGCCCCCCCACCAGGTTCTTGGCAGTGCTTGGCAGTCGCCCACCTTGTCTAACTAGCAGGTTGATGTGTGTCTGTTCGGTGTGTATTTTCGTTGTCTCCGCTCAGGGAGTGTGTGTGCGCGTGCATGGGATCGCGCGAGTGTGTGTCTCTCTAATGTGTGTGCGCGTGTCTTGCAGCAGTCTAGACGTGGTTTCCTCTCCTGTGTTTGTCTTTCTCCTCAGGCCAGCTGATCTGTTCAGCCAGGAATGTTACTGCTACTGCTGCCATACTGTCAACACACACTCTGCTTCTCTGCAGCTCCCCCGTTTTTCTCTCCCCCTTTATCTCTCCACTCGTTTTATTCCTCTCTTTCTTTATTTACACACATCTGCCAGCTATCTTTTTTTTTTCTCGCCCGAAGTCTTCGTGTTCCTACGTCTCTTCTTCTGTCTTTTCTCGCTTTTTCCGAAGGAGCCACATTCACAATTTGTTTCGATTTCTCTCTCCTAAAATGCTTGTAATCTCCATACTTGATCAACCTCACTTCTACCTCCCCACTTATCATCCGGCTCCTCTCTTTTCTCCCATCCTCCCTTCCTCCCCGCTGCAGACAAAGTTGTCTTTCACCGAAAGTCCGCTGGCAAAACACCAGCACACCTCAGAGTGTGTGTGTAGTGTGTATGTGTGTGCACGTGTGTCTCTTTATACAAATACTAATATGTATGTTCTTGTGCGTGTGTTTGATCGCTGGTGTAAAAAGCAACTGCTGTTAGGTTACTTCTGTGTCTGGTTGCATGTGTGTGTGTGTGTGTGTGTGTCCGTGGCACTGCCAGCCAGACTGGCATCGGGGTGGCACACCTCAAAGACCGGAGACAGCCAGAATTAGAAATGCGCTCACACACACACACGTACACCAGATAAATGGAAGCACTGGTGACCTGTTTTTCTATTTATTTCCTTTATTTATTCATCTTTCAAACTCATAATACATATTCATACCGACTAACCACCTTTGGGGAAAGTATGACTGTGTGTCTGTCTGTGTGCGTCACATCTATGTAATGATGCATATGCATGCACAGCAGGGTTTGTGATAGCTTGTGACCGTTGGGAGTGTCTAGTGTTGAACGTCACTCAGCGCACAATGAGGGTAAAGAACACCGATTTAAGACCTGATATTTCCGACGGAGCCGTGACCGTGACATCACCCGTTTCGGGAAGAGCCAAAATTAAGCTCTAAGTGGGTGGTAATGGCCTAATGTTAATCAAATATGGCCAAAGAGGTGAAGCGTGGGTGGAGCTGAAGTGAGCCTACATAGTTAAATAAGCCCACCTAACTGGGAGCTACCAAGCTAACTAAGGCTAACAAGCTATCTGTGAAAGAGAAGCGATTTCCTCATGAATATTAACGTGAGTACCGCAGGATCGTTTGTGTTTTTTCAAGTTACTCGCTTAAGTTTATTTGCCCCAAACAGACAGAATTAAGTCGAGGTGTTTACTCCTCCAGAAGCACCATGCTCTGCAACTGGTTGTCTCCCCCAGGACTCGCTAGCTCCAGCAACTGGCTAGCTTATCAGCTATTATGTCTTCAGAAACACATTTTGCTGAGCTTTTTTTTTTTTAATATTATAAGAGAAAGTTTCCAAACGAGCCGCTTTGTCCAATGTGTGGTTGTTGGGGAGTGTAGCCTGATTTGCGTCCAATGCTGAGAGGCGGTGCAAACCCTTGTGTCCAAAAGCCTCAGCCAACCAGAAGGAGCTGCTACTGCAGGGCATGACCCTCACTGACTTCCCACTTATGAATAATAACATTTGTTAAAACCTGTGACCAAACCAATCAGCTGACAGATGAAGCCAATGCAGAAGTGCCAAGTTTCCAAAAGTAAGCCCCGTCGCCATAAGACCTGTGTTAAAATGCTCAGCTTTACAGGAGAAGCTCCAGCGAAGCTCCACCTCTCTGCCTTGGATCAGCTGGGCGATAGGTGGAGTTAAGAAACTGCAAAGATGGCAGCGGCATGAACCAGATTTCCACTTGTCAAGGGTAAAAATATACATATAATGTTTTTATTTTGTTCAAATAAAGTTACAAACTTTAAAAGTGTATCCTGTTATTACCTTTCCTCATTTGCCTTCCCTCCTTTTTCCTCCCTCACTTCCTTCATTCCTCCCCTTCGCCCTGCCTCTCTCAGTTCTTCCCTCTCCCTCTGCTTTAGGCCTTCAGGTTGTAAAAATTAATCTTCACAAAAGGAAAAAAAAAAAGTTTCTTCTTTCATCTCTCTTGGTCCTCCTTCACACACACACACACACACACACACACACACACACACACACACACACACACACACACACACACACACACGCACACACACACGCACACACACGCACCGACGCACTTTCCCTCACTTTTAAATTAAACTGATAAAATTCTCTTTCTAGTTGGCCTTGACAACGACCTGCACTCTCCGGAACACACACACACACACACACCTTGGCACTGGCCACACATCTCACATAAATAAGCAATGGGAAAAGGACTTAAAAAAAGGTGATGTAGAGGAAGAAAAAACAGCAGAAAAAAAAAAAAAGAAAAGACCAATCACAAAGAGTCTCTCACCTGTCCTCCGGCTTTGCTGGAACAATGTGAAGGAATTAAAACACTAATAAGAAGTTCAAACAGCCGTCACCCATCATCACCGGAGATTCAGAAAGGGCCTAGATGACACTGAAAGAGCTCTGCGTGGCCACACACACACACACACACACACACACACACACACACACACACACACACACACACACACACACACACACACTGCTTCTCCTCTCAGTCTCTAACCATCTGGCTAACTTATCAGCCCTCTCTCTCCTGCGACTGGGGGCTGCCACACAGTACAATGCCTCTCTGTCTCTCTCTCCTCCTTCCTTTCACTCTCCGTGTATTCCCTCAATCCCTCCATCCCTCGTTCCCTCGGCCCGTCACTCCTTCTCTGCATCATTTCTTCTCTCCCTCCCTCGCACCTTTCCTTCATCCCCTCATCCCTCGTCTCTTCTCTCCCCCCCCTTCTTATTTTCCCTCTCTTCTCCGGCCTTCCCAGTCCAGATTCCTCCTTCATTCTTTCTCGCCCTGCTGACTTTATTGTCTCTCTCTCTGTCTCTCGCTCTGTCTTGCCAATCAGGATACTAAATTGAATTCCCGTCTCTGCTTTTCTACATGAAATGGAGAAAGAGTTATGGTATGGTATGAGGGTCTATATGCGTGTTCGAGGGGAAGACAGAGTGAAGAAGGAAGAGAGGAAGTGTGTTCGGAAATGTGGACATCATTAGCATCGATCCAGGCTTTGCCTCTGTCCTTCTTTGTCTTTGCTCTTGATCACAAACTTTACTAACTCTAACTGCTTTTGTCCTAACTTTCAGGTGAACATCTTTGCGTTGAGGTTTGGCATTGGAAGTGTGACGGCCCCTGCTGCTGCTGGTTGAGTGTTTGTGCAGGTTGGTTGTCAACACCCTCTGCCTGTCTCTCTCTCTGAGGTTACCAGAAAGGAAGCTGATAACAGCCAGATCTGGAGCACCTGGGCCCTGTGCTCTGAAGGATATTAAAGGTCCAGCCTTTAACCGTGCTGGCTCTCTTGCTTCTCTCTCACCCAAAAGGTGAAGAAAAATAGTTGATCAAAACCAAAAAGATGAAGGCGCTGGTTTGCTCCTCCAACACCTACACCACAACATCTCTCCACACACACACACCCCATTTTGCAGTGCATTGATTAGTTTCTTATGTTGATTATAATAAATTACTTATGTTCATTTCGCACTCCGCATCCTTTCCCATTTCGTGTCATGGCCCAGAGCCAGGCTGTGACAGAAGTCAGAGTTCATTAAATTGCTGTTTAATCTGAGAGTTTGCATGCCGACGTCCCAGGGATCATTTTATCTAATATGCCTTACTGCTGTGTCCTCTTTACACACTCAGTGCTGATTAACATTCAGTGTTTGGTTCACTAGATGTTTGGTTGATTTTAATCTTCAGAATGCCACGTTTTGTCATTTCTGGAGTCAAAATTCCAGAAATATAACTGTGGGATCATGTAACTGTGTCTAAGTAACGCAGACATTTGATGATGCTGACTTAAAAATCAAGGAGTTAATTTTTTAGCTCGTAACATAATGTAGATTCAGAGGGCTTTTGGTGTGGTTGTGCCTCAGGAAGTAGAGCAAGTTGTCCACAAATCAGAAGATTCGGAACCCCAAATTGCTCCTGACGGTTGTTCCGTCAGTGTGTGAGTTTGTGTGTCTGTGAAGCTGAGTATAGAATAATCATGGGGAGCTTCAGTTACAAAGTTTATATAAATGTTGAGGTTAAACAAAAAGTGACACAAAAAGGCAGGTAGGTGGAAACAGATTCAAAGTCCAAACTAAAAATGGAACATGGAAGACACAAAAGGAATAAGACAAGGTGGGAGGCAAATCCTGGAATACAAAAGTCAAACAATTTTCAAAACCAAAAGGGTAAGAACCAATAAAGGGCTGGGAACAAGGAGAAAGGAACAAACAGAACAGAGCAGACGAACTGACAAAGACGGAGGGGAAGACAAGACAAGAACTTAAATACGCAAGTGGTGATTACTAATCGAACACAAGTGAGGAGCAAAACGGGTGGGAAAACAGACAAAGGGAGGAAATGAAAAGCAAAACACGACACATGAGGACTTCAAAATAAAACAGGAATTGACAAAACAGTATCTGAATGTGGGAGAAAAGATATTTAAAAGTAACCATTAAAACATTGTCACTGATTTCCTCCACAGTTCCAGATCACCACTGCCACTGTGCACCTCTTGACAGAGATGGGAAAGAAGAAGCGAGATGGCTGATTTCGGTTTGGTTTTACTCACTATGATCATAAATGCAGCTGTAATGGTTCACCGGTCAAAGCTTTGCTACGTGACAAACAATAGACAGCGCTTTGTGAAGTTTGAAATGTTCTTTTTAAACTCAAACACCTAATCATAGTCCTATATGGTGCATTTGCATCAGTGCAGCTACCCTGAGCACACAGCTGTTCCCTCACGCAGCACACTGAATGCAGCTGAAAGATGTTATTAGCACGGTGACATTATAGGAGCACATGATTTGCGGCACGCGATGGTTCGGCGTGTGCTGTAGTTTCAATCAGCAGCACGCTTGTGAAAGCTGCTGTGGTTTTATCGCTTCAGGACAAAATGTGAAGACTGAGAGCAGTTTTTGAGAAAAAGACAAAGATTTTTTTTCCAGTGCAAAAACTCAAAGTCCTATTCAGTATATTTGTCTAGCTTCTGCTCAGAAATATCTCATTACACACCATCACCTATATGATGATCACGATATGATTTTTTACTTATTACAAGCGAAATACAGCTCACAGATACTGTTTTTTGTTTTTAAAAACCTACTTCTAGTAATGAAACTTGCATTTTTTTTAACTTTAACGGTAGATTGGACACAATCTTAATGTTTTTGTTTTTTGTAAGCATTTTCAAACAGTAGAGAGATGAAAATAAGGAAACGGGGAGGTGGGGGAATAAAGTGCAGGAAAATTTGCTCAGATGGATTAAAACTGGGGATGTGTTTACACTGTCAGGCACCTGGCTAAAGAAAGGCCCTCAGAAAATCAGTGAAGATGAACTAATGAAAGTAAGGATTCACTCGTGTATATTATCTGTCTGATTTCCGCCTTTCAACACTTTAATGTGAGCAACAGGGCAATTTTTTCTTGTCAGCACTGGGTCAGTCAAATTGTGAGTGATCATCCTGCTGACTTTTTCCTTCTCTGCTTATCTTGTACAGAATAGAATATTACAATTTTAAGCCATTATGACCCAATCTGAACTCTCAAATAAACATACTTTTGCCCGTTTGGTTTGTCAGCAGAACTACACAAAAACTACTGAGTGGATTTCCACAAAAACTTGGATGGAGGACGGGTCTCCGCCTAGAAAAGGCCCCATTAACTTTTGCTGTGGATCTGGATAAACAATTTTCTTTCACATTGCGAGATATAGCATTTTCCAGCATTTTCATTTATTTCTCAGGGAATAATTTATGGATTTTGCTGAAAACTACCTGGCGTATTTAGGTAGTTGGTATCTATGAGTGTCTACAGTTTGGTTTCTGGCATATTTAAATTCCTTTGAGTGCCACTCTTGTTACATTTACCTCTCGGAGACAGTAATATAGCAAACAGTTCCTCTGACACCGTGTGCAAGAACGATAACAGACTGAAAAGGTCAATGTGGTGAATGTGCGTCACATTCGGTATACTGCTGTGCATGACGAGCGAAAGGTGTTAAGGTCTTTAAACGTAGCATGTTTTAACGTTTTCTGATTTTCTGAGTGCGTGCACGGCCGTCTCTGCACTGCACCACTGTGTTTTGCATATTTCCTCAGAATATAGGTGCGTTTCTCTGCTGCCCTTGCCTAAGGCAGTGTATCTGTGTGTGTGTGTGTGTGTTTGTCTGTGTGTGTCTGTGCGAGTGATGGATGTGTTAGGTGAGCAGGTTAATCTCTTGCTAATGTAGATGAATTGTCCGCAGACCATGTTACACAAAAAAGTGCGAACATTCCCATACACACACACACACGCACACACACACACACACACACACACACACATATGGGTGAACGAGCTTCGCCGCAAAAAGCATTAGACACACACCCACACACACATTAGATAAACTGTCACAACACCACGCGAAGAGCACGGAGCACTGCGGGGTGAAGGGTATTGGACAGCCAGTGAGGGAATTCTGCATTTGCATGTGTGTGTTTGTAAAGAAAAAAAAAGAAGAAATGTCAAACTATCTGCTGCAAAGGGATTCACTTTTATGTTATGTGTGTCTTTTTTTTTCTGTTTATACTCTCACTGTTTCCCTGTGTGAATCTAGCTGTCATTCTCCCTTTGTAAGGCTCTTTGATATAGAAATAACAAAGTGCACACACACATACATGCAGTGACTCATTGCTGCTAGTTTCTTCTGTCAAAGTGCACCCACTCTGGGTTCTGGAGACTGTCAGTGGTGTGTGTGTGTGTGTGTGTGTGTGTGCGTGTGTGTCAGTGTGTCATGATCCACGGCAGTAAGACTTAATTTGGACGATGAGCTGAGACCTCCAGCTCCTCTGGGTCTGACAGACAGACAGACAGATAACAGTCGGACTTTGAAGTCGCTCAGCTCGACTGAGCGGAGCCGCTACTGAACGGGCGTCCTGCCACCTGCTGATGCTCCCACAGAAAAACCTCATCAACACTCCCGCGGGCTCTGTTGTCGGTGCCAGGAGCCGCTGGCCTTCAGCCAATCCCTGCAGGCGCATCCACGACCCTCACGTTACTCATCTTTGTGTTTCGCTGAGCAACAGTTTGTCATCTTTGCAGGCTGATTGAAATTCACACTGTGTCACAGTAAATAGCGTTAAATTGATAGGAATAAGACAGGGAAGGGGTCTTTTATGGAGAACAAAGCTTGAATTGATGATGCTTTTGTTTCTTAATTGATTTTGATGAGGCCACTGTAGTTTACCCACCGTTAAATTATCATATATCACTGACTGTAGTGGTGCACGGGGGTGCTATATGTATAATACAAAGCAATTTACATGTATTAATGGCTTTGAATTTGCCAATGTGGAAATGGATTGCGACACAATTTACCTAGAGGGGCCTGTAGACGGATTTCTGTGGAAAGGACAATTTTCCCGGGAAAATCCAGAGTTTGTGACATTTTGCACGCTGCCTCGCTTCTCTTCCACTTCCTTACTGCACCGAGAGTGCAACACTTGCTAGCGTAAGCTTGGAAATGTCCACTAATGTTAAAAAAACACCCAGCACAAGTCCAACAAAAAGTCAAACGTCAAAGCTAACAAAAAGCAAAACAATTTGAGAGACTGTGGCTAATGTTAGCTTGCTTGCAATCGTCGATTGAATTGCTAGCTCGCTCATGCAGCAAAATACTGTCTCAAATATAGAACATCAGCCAATTCATCCAGACTCCTGGGACTGATCTGGCTGTTAAATTTGGGCAACCAACACCAGATCCATGCAGCGTAGCTAAGTTACAGCTAGCTGGCTAACATTAGCTTTCTTGCTTGCCAATACTATTGCAAGTGACTCCTTTTCAAATTACTTCCAACGTGATCTTTATCACCAATTCTGACAAATGGAGTTCATTTTATCCAACAATAAATGGTGGCTTTCTTGACAAGACCTACTAGTCAAGAGCGATGCAAGGCAGGGGCCACCAAGTAGCCATAGGTTTGGGGAGTACATGGATCAACGTTGTGTAATCAGGAGACAAAAAGAGGTAACTTGTCACAGATTTTAAATTCCAGAAAAAAGCAAACACAATCAGATAACTGATACATTTTGCAAAAATGTGTATTATTATCAGGATTACAATTTCCAACAGGGCTGCCAACTCTCACACACTGCCAGGGACTCACCGACTTTGAAAATGTTAATTTGCTCTCACGCCAAATGTCCATTTTCTCATGGCAAAAAAAACTAATTCATAACTGACAACTGCACAAAAAGAGGGCACTGACAGAGGCTTCTGTGGGCTGAAACCATTATCCAATTGGCAGAAAATGAATCTGCAAATGTTCTCATGGTCAATCAGTCGTTTTGTTCGGTCATTTTTCAAGCATAAATTAGCTGCAAATTAACAGTCATTACCAAACCTAGCTACCAGCTTCTCATTGGGGAGGATTTCACTTTCACTCATGTGACAGTAGATTGAATGTTTCTGGTTTCACAGAACAAACAGTTTGAAAACAATACTTTGCAGACTTTCAGGAACTGTGATGATGTGAGATAAATCATTTTTGTGAGATTTTAGAACAAACAATGAAACACTCATTTACTGAGAAACGTCAGATTAATCAACCTTGAATGTAATTCAGATAGAAAGGTTGGTATTTCAGTACTTATGTTAAAAAATATAACCATGCAATGTGTAATTTTATGGAAATATAACACACACACGCAGAATATATTAGTGTATGCAACTTCCCATGAGACGAGGAAAGTACAAGTTGTTTAAATTTGAATTAAACATTGGATTACAGCATACAGCTCTCCTTTTCATTTACTTTCATGCCAAATTTTACTGTGTGTTGAGTGTTTTGGTGCACTGTGTTGTCTGCAAGTACGTAATTTCATTCCGCACACCCTACACTGAAATCACAGCAGGGCCAAATGGGGGCTTGAGAAAATTGGCTTCAGCTTCATTATTGAAGTCAATGTTGGAAGTTTTTTGGGGGTAAATCTGGCTGAAACCGCACCCTTCTCACTTCGACAGCTGTCATTGGATGGGTGATGTTTCATGTTTGCTTAAAAACCCTCATCATTTCGCTTATTACCGATCCGAGTACGTCTTCCGTTTGTTAATGCTCTTCTGTAATTTCTCTCTCATTTGAATAGCAAATAGTTCTTTGTGAGAGTCAGAAAAAATGAAATGAATCAGTTTTCAAAAGACGACTGCAGCGCATCAAAATGCCAAAGCCGAGGTGAACGTGTTTTTGAACCGATGTAAATGAGCTTATGAAATATTGAAGGCAATGCTTGAAATCGGCGGTGTCCTGAAAGATTTCAAGAAACATAGTTGACAAACACAAGTCAGCTATCTCCTTTATATCGCTCACAAACATACAGTGTACATACAACGATATACGACTATTGAAAAACTGTAGGGACAGAAAGAATCGAGTGATATAGCGTCAGTGCTATGCGTTCAGAAGAAGCAAATTAAAAGGCTGGACCACTGCACCACAGTCCTCTGTCTACTCTGGGATTCATGCCAGGAGACTGTAAAAAAAACCCTTATATATTGAGAACAATGCTCGGGTCCTAATGAGAGAACAGAAACACCATAATTTTCCTCCACTGCGTCCCTCCAGGACAGAGTTCAATATTCTTCTGTGACTCATCGGTGTATCTATAGAAATGCACAACTTACCTGAAATAACACTTCAGCCTTAAGCTCCCCTGAACGCTCCACCAAGGCAGATTTGATGCTTTTATTTCTTCCAAAATGTTGTATTCTTCAAGAAAAGGCCTCCATACTACATTCAAACTTTTCGAAGCTTCCAGGCACTGTCTCATGTATTACGTCTGCTTTGGAATTTCGGAATTTCAATCAAAGCTCCTTTGTTCGCGTGGTTTAAATGCTTTTTAATTGCAGCACTTGAAGATTTTCTTCTCATGAAAATTGTTCTGCATATTTTCTTAAATCTTGCATTATTTAGTGCATTGTCTCGGCGCTCTCTCTTGACCTTCCTTCCAAAGCTGTTGGTTTAAGCAGGATTAAATCACTGTTTGGCCTTCTGCATTTCTGCGTATGCTCCAAATTTCCAAGTTCTAAAATTTCCCCATTGTGCTTGAAATCAAACGAACGATGTGTGATTTGTATCGTGGTTGTACGCCTCCAAGCACCAGTCAAACTGCCGTTCCACACATGTCACAGTGCATTCAACCTCGACCTTTTGGCTATCACAAATCACAACTCCATCATTTTATCCTATTAGACATTTGTAAATCAAATTTGATCATAATTATAGTAAGAGTTCTTGAGTTATGCCCAAAAAATATGTGTTCTTGTCCCAGTGACCTTCACCTGTGGCCACTACATGAACACACTAAGATATCGTGTTCAATTGAATGGGGTGCCATAGGGTCACAGTGACCTAACCTTTAACCTTTGGCCACAAAAATCTAGTGAGTTGATCCTTAAGTCTAAATGAACATTCGTACCAAATTCGAAGAAGTTCCCTCATGTCGTCCTTGAGATATAGACCCAACAATTGGATGGATGGACATACGGAAGTAAGGAAGAGGGACAACCCAAAAACATAAAGCCTCTGGCTACAGCTGACGCCGACGTGGAGGCATATCAAAATGAAATACGTTTTGATGAGTGTTGTGTGGGGAGGGCGGAGTGGGTGCTGCTCTGGAGGAGAGACTCAGGTGCAAAGCCAGACCTTCTGGAGGAATAAACACCCCAAGTCATATCAGCTTCTGCTCTGATCCAGAGCTGTATCTTGATTAAAAAGTGGATTTATCTTCGCTGCCGTTTATCAACCTGGCTGCAGCAGGGATCCGCAGAGGTGACCTCCATTAAATTGTCGGGCGCTTATGTACTGTAATGTTGACTGCTGACTGGAGTCGGAGGGGAAACGTACTTTACTTCATGAACGTAACCTCACAGAGAGAAGACGGGCAAAGAAGAGCGTTTCTGGTGAGCGCTGAGTTAAGTTTGGTCTTGTTCGTTTGTATTTACTGATAACCAACCAAACAAATTGACAGAATTTATCTCCATGTCCTAGGTTTTTTTTTTTACTAGAGTTCCTGAGCTCTTCGCTGAAGTTCACCCTGTTCATCTCCTGAACATCACCTTGCAACAGGAAGCCACAAACCAGAAGGAGCTTGGTTATTTTTTTTACTTGCGATGGCAAACTCACATCACGAACAATAGTTCAGTGTAAGTTCAGAGTGGTTAAAAGGTCAGCCTCGCAATATAGATCCGTCTACTGATTATCAAGGTGTTTATTTCAGGCGTGCAGACAACACTGAGTCAGACGAGCGAAGGCGTAATGATTGGCTGCATTTAGGCGTAAGGTGTTGCACCGTATCTATGCAAGCATGTATGTATCCTCCTCTCCTCCTCTCCTCTGTCTCTCTTTGTTTGTTTCACGCCCTTCCTTCCCCGTAGCTCTCTCTCTGCGAATAATTTATAAAAAGAAAAGCGCAGAGCTGAATCTTATTATCTGATTCAAAGTTTTCAACAACTTCTTTTCCTCCCCTTTCTCTCTCTTCTTTACCCTCTCTCTCTGTCTCTTTCTCCATCTGTCTCCTCATTTAATTTCCATTTCAAATCCTGCCTCTTATTCCAGAGACCCCCTCGACACACACACACACACACACACACACACACACACGCGCGTTCTCTCTCTCTCACTCAACACACACACACTTTTAAAAAAGAACACATTTTGGCCTGTTCGCTACCCATATGGGGACATTCTCCGACATGAATTCCCCCGAGCCTGTAACCTTAACCGTAACCATCCCTTATCTCTGGCGAACCCTCGTTGTGACCCTAACCCCTAATCTCAAAAGAGGTGCAGCATTTTATCGTGTGAGGCTGCAGGAAAACATGTACACAACTCATGCACACACGCACACACACACACACATATAGACAGCCCAAGGCCATAAAGTTGTTGTAAATTCTGGGTCAAAGCAGCAAGGTGACAGACGGGTAGATAAATTCACTGGGAAGCTGCTCAAAACTCAAACGACCTACACACACACACACACACACACACACACACACACACACACACTGCATGACAAACATCACTCACACATGTGCGCACCCTCGCAACTGTGCATCCTGTAAAGGATAATGATGCATACGTAAAACCCTGCTCACTGTACCGTAGGTAGATGCCCTCTCTACACACACACACACACACACACACTGTATAAATACACACATAGTAAGAGAGCTCCAGAATAAATAGTCGCGCATTCGAAAGGTTGTGTGTAATAGAAAACGGAATGAAACAGGCTTTTTGACTCCAAGAGAGGAAAGGAAAGGGGTTTTCAGATTGGACGAGCTGCACTGCGAACTCATTCATCTAAACAGTGGGCATCAGTGGATGCAATGATGACACTGTGTCTGCACGAACAAGAATTCTGGTCAGTTTACAGACCAACATGTCAAAATAAATCAAATACTTCAGTCATTTCTATTTCCTAAAAGGAGCAATTTGTAAGATATGGCTAGAGTTTTAGTTTAAAACTTTCAAAAAGTGTCATTATGTCTGTGTACTGTGTTGCAGAGATGTCTACTGAAGTTAGCTTGCTAACCAGCTAGCTCCAGCCTGTCCTGTCTCGTAATGCCACTTAATACTGTTGTTTCAGCTGGGAAATAAAAGCAACGAGTTTGCCACTTAGTCTAATGAGAAAACAAGATTACAAAAAGTCGAGAAAGGAAATATTTTTACACCCATTTTCCTTACTAAATAGAAAAATACCACCATACTGAGATGAGCTAAACACTTCATTTAAGCTCGACGTAAACAAAATAAAACTCACCAAAACAGTCTTTGTTTGTCTTCCAACAATCACCTCCGCTTTGGTTGAAATTAATCCCCAATTCACAGAGTAAGCTCTTAAAATATTCCAGCTCAACACGCTGTTTTCACCCACTGCTGATGACCTACCCTCGTGTCCCTCTGCAGCTTCATGACTCTCCTCTGCCCGCCTGCTGTATCTTCTTGTATCTTCTTTCGAGTTAAAGTCCTGGGTAGAGTCGCTGTAAATCACCTCCAGCCCAGCTGAGTCGCCCGGATATGATCGCAGATACATCCCATTCGAGCCAATTTTGTAGCAGCTGAACCTCGTGTTTTTCGAGGAGACTTGAAAACGTTTTTGTGGCAACCGAAGCAGTAACCTTTGTCAGCTAATGGGTCCACTTAGCTCCACGGCTAACTGAGCTACTCGCTAATAGCAGCTAGAGTTGCAGGTCCAGCAAGTGAGCAGCGGCAAGTCTTTGAATTCTGTCCACTTCTTAGAAAGTACACCTTTAAATCTGCAAAAACAAAACAAAAAATCTATTGATGGTCTTGTTTCTTAATGAGGATTTGTAGTGTATAGACGTGGTCAATTGTTCAACCGGACAGATTTTTCCCCAGGACACGCTCATTAAGGATGTTGATCAGCCTGTTGTTTATATTGCCACTTAATAACTTCCCCAGACTGCTGCTCGCACATCCACCTCAGTAATTACTCAGGTTCAATTGTCTCCACTCTTATAAAATGGGGATATAAACCCTTGTCGCCAGATGTCGAGAACAAAAAAAAAAAAAAAGAAACAGCTTAACCGAATGCTAGGTTGAATAACGTGAGTGCAGCAGCATGCAAATCCATTTAGCTGTTCATAAGCATCTCATTAAAGCTTTCAGAAGCACTCGCTCTCTCTGTCTGCGGCACATAAATCCTCATGGCCGGTGCGAGGCATGAGATTGGAAAGTCGAGTAGGTTTTGATTGTTTTAAATTCTTGTTTGCTCTTATTTAATTGAAATTGAGATTGCGGTCATAATTTCAAATGACAACACGGGCGTAATACGTAATGGAGATCGGTCCGTCCTGCGGAGGATTACGCCTCTGCGTCCAGGAGGTTTTCTCGGTTATAAGACGACCTTGTAGGTTAGGAAGCTGATTCTCCTTTATTACCGGGAGATGCTGCATATTGCCAGTAACCTTATCCTTACCTAACCATCTGTTTTGGCCTGAGAGTAACTGAACATGAATATTTCAATCTCCATCCATCAAGCTTGATAATCAGTACTCTGAATCTGAACTGTCATGATGCTGCTGCTGGTGGTGGTGGTGGTGGTGGCTGCTTCGTTGTTTAAAGCGGCAGGAGGTGTGCCGCAGGTGCAGCTAATGGGGTTAATGAGGAGCATGCTGGATGATGATTGGCTCTCAGGTAAAGTATAACAAGAGGAGACAGAGTTCGAATCCCCAGTAAGTGAATGGAACAAAACAACTCTCACTGCAACAACATAGAATAAAGTAAATTGAAACCTTTATTTATTTATTTTTTTTTACTTGATTCTTGTTACCAGTGATGATTTTTTACGATCCACAAAGTGTGACGAACACGTGAACAGTGGCCTGCGGACAGAAATGCTGTAGTATCTTTGGTTCTTAACTGAGCTGGTTTAATAAGAAAATAAGAAATGGAACATTGACCAGCAACAAAAAACTCTTTTCCAACTCCTACCTGAGGGAGGACAGAGTCTTTTCCTGTGCGCGCTAGCAAGGCGATGGCATTATTGATCAGCCCAACCCTGAATCCAAGACTGCAAGATCTTTTCCAGACGCCAAATAACCATGGAAATGTTAATTATCCGAATGATGTGGGAACAAATGTGCACTTTGGCAGGTAACGGCGTGCAGCTAGGTTTCAATTTGCAGCCTTTGATAGAGCAAAACAAATGTTTAAACCCTCCTGTGTCTTCATTATTTTCTATATTTTTTTATAAGAGGGAAGCAGGAAAATATGTGAAAATGACATAAGAGAGCTGGCTTAGGGCACTGAAGCAGGCTTCCTCATTAAACTTTTTAAACACGATACCTGATGTCTGTTGAGTTGCTATCCTTGATATTTGGAGTCTGCTCCAGTCTAGTCCTCTTTCTCTCTCTCATTAGCTGCTCTAACTGTTCTGTCGCATTTCATTTTAATACAATTCGAGGTATAAAGTCTTCTCAAATTACAGCTCTGTTTGATTGCAAAACAAAGACAGAATGACTACAGACACACTGTTGAATACTCATGAGGTGCATGATGGGAGAAGTGGAAGGAAATACCCGGAGTACGGCGGAGAAAATGAGAAAGAGAAAAGAGGGAAACCGTGAGTGTGTGTGTGTGTTTTCCATTTTAAACTATCAACTCCACATTTCCATGAGATTGGGAAAACATTTGACTTTGATACGGGGACTGCTTTGAAGAAATGCTTTTCCCAGAGACACGTAATGGTGGCTCGCGCGTGCAAAGCTTGAAAGCTCGATTCTGAGACAACGAATTAATTTTTTGGTTCAGTTTATTTATACGTACATCTGAGTCGGCAGTCCGGGATTGCCGCACACAAAGCAAGCAAAGCGCAAATGCAAGTTGTTCAATTAACTTCTCCACACTCACTCAGCTTCTCGTGCTCGCCTCTTCTTTCGTGTGGTACATGATTGAAATCAGTGAGGAAACAGATTGGAGGGACAGAACAAAGTAAAAAAATGTGGGAAAATGTTAAAATGAATTCACAACAGAGATGGGCAGAGACACGAAGACACGAAGTGTTCCTCCAATTGTAGTTTTGGTACTTTTCTCAGAGTCAAATATAGAAACACACAGACTCATTTTTTTTTTATGATAAACTTCAGCAGAGTTATGAGCAAGTTGTGAGACAGAAAATGGACTAAGCAGAAGAAGAAAAAAAAAATTCTTTAGCAAACCACGGACAGTCAGGTTTCATATCTCCAGAATAAAACCACTTCATCTCCTATAGTCATGAATTACTAACGACTTTTTAAATAATTCATCACCGAGGAAAATCCATTTCTTTTGATCAATTGAGAACAATCACATTTACAGTTACCATTTTACTCAACCGCGGCGTTCGTCAGCGTATTGTCCCTCTCCATTTCTCTACCTTTTTTTTTCTTTTCTGTTCTCGGTTGGCCTCATTTTTTTTCTCGCTTTAATCTAACACCTCAATTCAGTTTAGCCTAATTGAGTTTTATTCGGTCCATTTCTTGGCTTGAGAGTCAAAAAAGATATACTGAAACAGCTTTTAATATGAGATGTACTTGCATTGTGCATGTAGAGCTTAAAAAGCAGCACTGATGCGGGAATAATGTATGAAGTGAACTGTTGCACACACAGAAATAAGGTGAGCTGAACACGAACTCCTGATACTTCTGGACACAATTTCCTGGTTTATATTTTTTGCTTTTTTTAGTTTTCAGTGTATTTTCTCCCTCAAGCTGTTTTTTTTTCCCTGAAAGTCTTGTTTTCAGTGTCGGTGGAGAAGGTTTCGCTTGATTGGGGATCGATTTTGTACGCTGGTCTTCAGACGCTCTTGTACTGGTTTGTGTTGCCTGTCTGTGTTACTTCCATCTGGTGTTGTTGAGATGATTGCTACTGTACAATTTCCTCTTCTTACAACAAAACACACTGTAGTACACCATCCGATGATGCGCCGCTGGTCTCTGGGACGACAGAGTGCTCACAGAGAGGAGCTAATAGAGTGCCGCAGGAATGAGTCTGACACCAGGAAATACATTCACATTTTTTCACTTCCGGTTGCCTTGTGTCAAAATCAGTGGGTTCTTTGTACAGGTGACTGCCTGAAATAAGGTCCGTGGTTAAGAAAAAGGTTGATATTTTTTCCACGTGTTGTTCTATGACATAAAGTATGTCAGTAAATACCCCACACGTGAATTAAAAAGCATCTATGTGTCTTAAAAAAGGAGGTTGCTAACAAGTGGCTAACTGAGAAAACAGAGGTTGTCGGGGGCATTAAACGTCATCAAGCCGAACACGGACTCATCTACTCACAAGTCCATCTTAACAAGCTGACTTTAGTTGCAAACTATTCTAACTTTAACTTTAAAACTCATCGATCTCTCAATGTATAATAATAAGTCAGTAGCGTAGTAAAACAATTACCGGTGTTGACGTTGAATTCATACTACAACTCCAATGTAGTTCGTTTATAGCCTATAGCTTATAGCAAACAGAGTTGATAGAGCTAACAAAGCTAACAGCTAACCAAGCTAGAAGCGTATTGATAATGGAGCTAATAGAGCCAACAATGCTAACAGCTAACGGAGCTAAACACACAGCAGGACTGCGAGTTTCTGTTCAGAGAAACATGACTGCAGTTCAGTTAAACGCGTGCAACAGTGTTGAATAAAAGTTAATCTGGAGGCCTGAGCGCATACACATTTTAATTTAGAAATGTTTTTATTTAAATGCACAGACTTCTACAAAAAACTCATTATTTACGATGTGTCACACCTGTCAGATTTTGCGAGGTTGGCGTCACGTACTTTAATTGTTTGTTCACCCGAAAAAGACATTTAGGAAAAAGTTGGCTCTCAAATGGTACAAAAGTCACCTCGCGAGCATAATCTTATGAAGTCTTCACACCTAAACGTCCTGGAAATGAAAATGACATTTTTCATTAAGATTGCATTCCAACCTTTTATACTGAATAAATATTTTTTTGGGGAGAAAAGCAAAGATAACCTACTGAAGCTCTGTTTTTTTGTGGGCTGAGCATTCATCTGAAATACAGTGCAGGGGGAAGCACACCTGCTTCCTCTTATGATAACAGCGTGTCACCAGTTGTTTGCGTTTTCATCGGTCAGACCTGATAAAAGCGCTTCGCCATCGCCATAGGCCCTTTTACACAGAAGACATCTTGACGTGTAGGAAACTGCACAGGTGTAAATGATAAAATGAACGACAGCTGAATTTCATTTAGCCGCTTCAGGTTTGGAGTCCTGGTCTTATTGCTCACGCCGGCTCACTGTCACACTGTCGTGGCTTACTGGGACACTTGAATAGAACAGAGCCGTCGCTAATGTTATTAGTAGCACCTGCGCCTTTCCTGCTATGACAAGTGAAAATGTCTGTCAGTGGCCTGTTGAGGTGGGAATACCTGTTTTGGTGTATGACTTTAAGCATGGCATATTAAAACAACGTGCCGACATCTTCAAACAGTAAAAGTTTTCCCGTTTTCACTATGTTCCCTTATCTATTAAAAATGATGATACAGTCTCTTTGTTCACTCGACGTCGATTCGGTGTGGACACGCCGGCCACGTTCTCTTTCTTCTCCGTCTACTACCCCAGAATAAAAGTAGGTCTTTTTCTTCCAATGGCACATTAAATGCATCCTTAAGTGTAGCCGTGTTCACCTTAATGAGAACAAAGAGTGAAAAACTATTCTGACAATGTTCAAATGCCCACAAATTTGACGCTTTTATTAAAAAAATTAAAATGTTTAGTTTATCATTTAGTTGTGTCAGTTTTATTTTGGCAAATATATCCTCATGTTTCACTTTCCTCTTCTCTGTCTGTGGCTAAATAGTTTATAAACCCCTGTGTATTTAAGCCCATATTTTTTTTTGTTGGTTTGTCTGTCTTCGTGTGTCAAAAATCAGCAGGCATTTTTTCTGCGTGACAAGTATGCATATCAGGTCCAAAGCGAATTATCTGCTGTGGCGTGTCCCCCTTTTTTTCTCCTGCACAAATGTCCCACAGTGGCGTGCATACGTTAATAAGAGCCCGTATAATCAGTTTTCATACATTTCCTCGTTAATTTTTCAGCAAAAACTGTGTCTGGTGTGAAAAGGCTTTGGCAAAAGATTTAATATTTTATTGATGAGTCTTTCCAAAGTATCTTTCCTGTATGACATCAGCCTGAAACGGTCTCCTCCAAATGTCTCTCAGACCTTCATCTTTATGTCTCTGTTACGTTTTTCATATACGAACGCTATCATGTGTCATTTATCCGCGATTGAGCTTAATTTCATTGTGAGGGCAAACAGGTGTGAGCCGGAAAAATGTGCCCGTATCCCCGGAAAATCACACTGGGTGCTGCCACTGCGACCACAAATTCAGCTTCTCTTTCACCGCCACTGAAGCAGCTTAAGGATTTGTCTCGCAGCTCGGGGATTTACGTCCTGATGGCACAATAAAAATAAAGATAGCCTCGTTCCTTACGTTTCCAAGCGTCAAGCGAGACTTGATTGCGTCCACAACTCTTGAATGAGCTAAGACCATTGGACGGTGGATAAGGTAATGTGATACTGCAGCTATCCTTTCAACGCTCTCTCCATGGACAGAATGTCAAAGGCCATGCAGCTGGGAGGCAAACCTTCCTGTGCTGCTGGACATGTCAGCAAGTTGGATCACATTGGGTTTCTGGTCTTGATTCCCCTGCTACATATTGCAAAATGACAGAGATCACTGAATCCACCCTTACCTTCAAGCCCGGACTGAACCAGTGCCTCAGGGAGCCGAGCTTGACCCGGGGGTTGTTCCCCTGAGGCATTACATACAGCTTCCAGAACACCAAACAAGGACAAATCTCACAGCTGCCCAGATGTAGTACATTTGTTGCATATCACCGGATAAAGAAAATATCTCTATGGAGAATTCTCCCATTTATCATGGCCCCAACTAAATATCAAGGTTGTCAAAACAATGTATTTTGTTGCAGATACTCTATTCAAAAGCCAGCAGGGTAGGCTCTAGTGATGGTTTAAAATTCTCTCTTAAGCCTCTGTACACGGGGCAACATGCCCAGCAGCATCCGATCCGACCACACCATTATTTAGATGTCAATCGGTCACACCGACACCGTCTGAGAGGAGGTCTGATCAGGCAAAGGAAGTGAAAGTGATTGGGTGTGTGTACAGCCTTTAACTTGAACTGACCTGACTTAAACGTCTTAAGTTGAATTTCTTTATTACATTTACATACATTTCCCAAGACCTAGACAAAAGTCAGAGCTCAGGGGAAACTACTTTTACAACTTTTACTTTTACTACTCTGTTCCCTTAGTGTCAGCTAGAGACCTCAACAAAAACATTAAATCAGAACAGAAAGTTTTCAGTGTGGTTCCAAATAGACAAGAAAGACAAAAGATAGAGACAATTATTTTTTTCTTTCATCAAATGTCTACTGAAGGGATGAAACAGAAACAAGGCCATCTGTAGATTTTTGCACAGAAGTTTGCACGCTAACATTAGACCAACCGAGTTGAGCGTTTCTGCAAACCGTGGGTATTTTTAATCGCTATGTTTTTAATTTTATGCTTTGACGATGCTGTGGATACAGTCTGGTTAGGTTTAGGAAGCAAAACATTCAGTCAGAGTTAGGATAGGATCATGGTTTGGGTTAAAATAACTGGTTTTACCACCGGAAAGATCCTGCATGAAATGTGCACCTTCAGTGTATCTGTGATGCATTGTACGCTTCTGTGGTCAGCAGATGCACTGGGCAGCATTAGCCTTGTTCTCTTAAACAAGCCACGGGGCTTCAATAAACCGCATCGAACAACAAAGTAGGACAAGTGAGTTGGAACGTCCACTTTAATGCATCATTTGGGCTTGGATCATCCCGAGCCGCAACAGTAATAATGCCTGAGATCAGAACAGTAAAATGCAGTTCTCCCTGGGTTAAAAGAAGCTACAGTATATATATCCATATGCATACAGTAGCTGTGTTGTCTCCGATGACTGCAGTAACACAGTAACTGACAGAAGTGATGAACACTGATGAGGCTAATTGATAAAAAAAGGAGATTCCCTGCGGTGAAATGACAAAGAGCAGCATCACTCACCCGTCAGCTGGGCCCTGTAATTTCCCACTGGTGTATAAACAGTAATAATACAATACATAACTATGTTTGGATTTTATATTAGGGAGGACGTCTCCTTTAATGCGCCCTTATATGCTGTAAATGGCTCCGGGTGTTTTAACTGTCCCCCGGCCTTGAGCCTCGCAGTCAGTGTTTCACACTCCCCTCGGGCGAAGACTCTGCCGCGAGCAACTGACCTGAGACCAGTAACGGCCAGCCTTATGCACCAAAGCTGGCCATGAGGCACAAACAAAAACACACAAACAAACATTTGTTCTCTATATTACAGCTGACTGTGTGTGTGTGTGTGTGTGTGTGTGTGTGTGTGTCTGTGTGTGTTAGAGACAGAGAAGCAGTTAATTTGGTATGTTGAGGGGGAACGTGTATAAATATCTCAGTATCTTGGATAGGGTGATGCAGTTAGACACAAATTATAGCCATGGGTGTGCGTGTGTGTGTGTGTGTGCGTGTGTGTGTGTACATGTGTGTGTGTCGGGCAGTATGAGTCAGTTACAGACAGTATTTATAGTTATAGGAGCGAGGTGAACAGAGGACAAAAAGCACTCACACAAAGTTAACTATACATTAAACTATCTTCGCACGGTACACACTCTCCCGCTCACACACACACACACACACACACACACACACACACAGGCAAACAAACAAAATATTTCACCGTTGACAGTAGGCTATCTATTGTTGCCACGTAGTACTAATCAATACTGTCTCTATTGGACACATACATCACTGGCAATGAGCTGGTCTGACTGTGCGTTTGTCTGTGTGTGTGTGTGTGTGACTTTGTGCGTGTATCGTGGTAATGGAGGCGTAGATCAATGACAGCGGGCCGTGGGTGCGCGCGCGTTTGAGCGATCCTGTTTGTTCGGTTAATTTCTCCCTGCGCGATGGTTTTTGGATTACAGACCTCATTAGGGGCTGCGACCAACGCATTATTTTCATTATCGACCAATCGGGCAATTCATTTACTTGCTTAATCTAATAATTGTTTAATCAATAAAATGTCAGGAAATAGTGAAAAATGGATACAACAAGTTCCGAGGATGATGGCTTCAAAATCCCCAAATTCTAGCCTTAGAACAAGAGTGAATATGACCACGCGAGAAGCTGGAACGATTGATGTTCTTTGCCCTGACTCAAACCATTAACATAGTATAATAAGGCTTAGTGTTTAAAGGGACAGTTCACCCAACAATCATAACTACATATTTTTGCCTCTAGGTGTAGTGCTGTTTATCCATCAAGCTCGTTTTGGTGTGAGCTGCCAAAGTTTTGGAGATATCGGCTGTAGAGACGTCTGCCTTCTCTGGAATATAACGGAACCAGATGGCGCTTGGCTTGTGGTGCTCGAAGTGCCAAAGAAATACTTTTGAAAAACTCAACAGCAATGTCTCTTTCTCGAAATTCTCAAGATAATCCACAGAGCTCGTCGTGAGCAGCCTTTGAGTAGGAACTACGTTCTTTCTACCAAACCGCCGTAACGTTAGCTGCTTAGCTTAGCTGGCGTAGTTAGTTTAGTTAGCTGGCGTCTTGTCGTCTTGTGAGATGCACGCTTCCTCCTGTGCAGCGATACACAAATACATTTGCTCCTCCAAGAAATTGTTTGCAACAACGACGGTGGATAACAGGCTCATGGGAAAATGATTTTGTTTTTAGCACCACAAGCCAAGTGGCCATCTGGTTTCATTATACTTAAGAAAAGGCAGATATTTTCTTTTTGGCTCATATCTCCAAAACGTGGCAACTCACACCAAAACAATATAGATATATAAATAGAACTACAGGCGGAGAAAAATATACAAATGCAAAAAACACAATTTCCATTTACTTATTTTGCCATTAATATTTGAGCCTCCAGCTGTGTGGCTGTCTGACTCCAGTACTGTTCTGTAGATGTGAGGGTTGTTGCCGTCCGTACTTGTTTATAAAAAACAAAGGATGAGAGAGCCGGCGCAGAAATATTTCACCGTACTTGAACATCTGACAACAAAGCGGTATCATCTCTCGCAGGTCTTCTTCTCGTCTTCCCTCACTGTCTATTATTTAAATCATATTCTGAGCAGCCTCTTGTGGACGACACCTTTCCTTTGGGTAGAATTTGTGTTAAACCTAAAAATTCAGATTTGTTTTTGTACGAGAAAGACGGAAAAAATTAAACATTCCCCAGAAATATTTGTGTTGACAGAGTTGATCACTGAAAATTAGGGTTGTGTCATTATTTGTGTTTGTCTGTAAAGAACACAGTTGCAGCTGATAGGGGTTCTCATGTGTGTGCAAATGTATTGTTTACCGTAGATTATTTCCCATAAGCTTCGAGAAACTGTTCCGCCCAGCAGAAAATGACTTTGTCCTTTTTATTTGTCATGGTGATTGCATCACAGGTTGAGCAGTCATAACACATATTTGTGTTCATTTGGAATTATATGCACTTAGCTTGCACTGTTATGCAGCTTGACTACGAAGGAGCACAGCAGAAAAATAAGCTCCATTTCCTAAATCATCATTAGCAGCAGCGAACAGGCCACGGCTCAGCGCCCCCGAAATCCTCTTCTGACCCTCAAATGGTCCTCGGAGAGATGAGCTGGGAATGAAAAAAACTGAGGAAGCAGAGAGATGGAGGATACTTTCACTTTCGGAGAGCGTTATTTGTCTCAAGAACAACAGGCCCATCCGTTCTTTTTACCATTTGCGGGACCGTTTCGCCGAGCAAGACGAACAACAACAATGAATAGCGCCATTCTTCACAGATGCAAAAGCAGATAAATAAAATATACGGTAATGCAATACCTTACAGGACGCTCCAGCTTGGAAAGTGGGCTGGCAGCCAGTCAGTTGCCGCTCCATGACTGGTAGGAGGGAGGGAATGAGAAATGCTCCAATATCCCTCAATGGTTATAGTCAAAGGTTCCCATCAAGTGTGATGTTGCCATGTAGCAGTATTTACTTTTTCTCTGTGGCCATTTCAAAGATATATTCAAGAAGGGGGCAGGTCCATGCTTGTCCCATCATGCACCACGGTTGACTTTGAAAACCCTTTCCCCTGCAGTTTATGGCTCCCCTTTACCCAACAACACATGCCAACAACAGACTGCTTCCTACAGTGAACACAATGGCATTAAACCTGCAAAGTTTGACCCAAAATACTAAAGTGAGTATACATCCAAACACATGTACAGATACATTTTATTAACATGCAAAAAAATATGGGTCGTCTAACTTTGCAGCTCTTGTCGCTACAGATGAAAGCGGATATTGGACCTCATGCAAGAACAGATTTGTATCCTTGGTTTGCTCTTATCTTCACAATATGGTTATAAATTGCTCATTTCAACCTAATGAATGCCACCTCTTCTCAAGAAATATGCAGCTTGTGAGATTTTTTTTTTGCCAGAGAGTGAAAAGAAGAATTTCACACCGTGGAGGTTCAAGTCCTGCTGCCAGAAATCCTCAGTTGAAAACATATTTAGCAGTGGCGGTAGCGATGACTGTAAGGACCCAAAATACATTTCAAAATGTTAATATAGCATTTATATGCCCAAAACGTCAAAGTGGTCCATGATGGGAGGTGGTGTGGGCGATGACACAGTCCAAAAATGTTCACATTAGAATATTTCTTTAGCATATTTTCTTAAATTTAAACTTCAGCGACGTATACAAGAGACTAGCTAACTAACTGAGCGCGCTAACGTTACAGCTCAGCTGAGTAGGACGCTATTAATGTTTACATCCCGCGCGGTCACAAGCATGAGCCTCTTGTCCAATGTCAAATGCGGCAGGTTGGTCAGCGGCCTTAAGCTTCAGATTAGCATCAGTTTTGGACTCGAATGGCTCTGCAGCAACAATGCAGATGCAGCATCCAGTTAGACTTTCAAAATGAAGCTTGCTGACAAACAAGTTCTGAAAAGACAAACTATGAATATCCTCGTTGTGATTTGGTTAGGTTCAGGCACAAAAACTACTTGGTAAGGTTTAGGACAAGATTGTTGTTTTATTATTACATTGACCACCGCTATGGACTTTTATCACCCTTTATATTCTACATCTGCATTACAGGGGCGCTTCAAGAAGTGATGCTATCGGGGTACAGTACAGTGTCAAAGTGAGAACGGGGTCAGGATTTTTGCAAAAAGACACTGCTGTTGAGTTTATTCAGATGTATTTTTTTGTCCCTTCAAACTCCAAATTCTCATACAACACGTCCGGGAAGCTTTTTCATACCTTGTAGAAAAATTCTGTACATTACAAAAAATTGGTATATGCCAAACGTTTTCTTAAATCACTCGTACGTGCCTCAAGAATGAATCAGCTGGAAGAGGTTCTCGCGTGGGCCCATTGTTTCCAATGTGTACTGAATGATTCAGTTGAGCCTGGCGCTCAACTTCACACCGCGTCCTGCAATATTAAAACACAGTTGTGTCAAAGGGAAACTGTTTGGTCTAACCACAAAAAGAAAAAAAGAGAAAAAGAAAACACACTTTGGGCTGCATGTGGTAAACAGTGTCAAGCTGTAAAATGAAAAAAAAAAGAAAAAAAGGGCAGAGGTGGAGCTGGGCTTTTCGACTGCGATGTGGATTACATGAGTAATATTTCCAGATCTATCTGTCTCGCCATAACAACCTTATATGTATCCGGTCTGCTCGCCTCCACAACAGGAATAATAAATTCAATATTCCAGCCAGACGCACAAACCTGCTATTATTCACTATACCTGCCTGTGTGTGTGTGTGTGTGTGCACACTTGAGAGAGAAATGGAGAGGCATTGCGAGAGATAGGTGTGTATGTGTGTGTGTAGGTTGGTGCTTATATATGTGTGTGTGTGTGTGTGTCGCTCACTAACTGCTGTTTCTGATTGTAATACATTCGGGCTCGCTGTATTTGAACCACATGTGTGACACGCCTGCTGCTCTAGTTTTACATTAATAAAATGTGTGTCTGTGTGCGAGCGCACAATCCCGCTCCCGCTATGGAGTGTTAGAGTAATAAAATCATCACACAGCCTCATTGTTTCTGACGTTTAACCAGAAACACTGAAAAAGGAGAGGAGAGGAGAAAAGATCTCGAGGAAAACATCCCCCTGTGGTTCAGGGTTTTCGAGTCGTACGGCGATTATTCTGGATGTGATGGCAGCTTTATTTTCATACTAATTTTCCGAGCATCACCCTGTGAATCAGATAGCTCCGTCTGCAGACGGCGCAATCGAGAGCTGGCCTCCAGCAGTGATGGGAGGTTGGGAATTGGGGCAGTATATTCTTGTGTCATGAGCTGATTTGCGGCGGTTAAAATCCCTGAATTTTTACTGTGGACGCTACATTGTCAAGAGTGCTTATATATAGATGGTAGAACTGGACACAGAGGAGAAGCTATCAGATTTCATCCCCTATAAGGGAGCAGTAAATAGATGAACAAGCTAGTTGGCTGAAAAAGGGAAAGTCTAACAAATACCCAGCTGAGGATTGGAATAACTGTCTCCCTGACTCTGAGGTAATAGGAAAGAAATCCACGCTAAAACTATTAACAAAGGTTGCAGTAAAGAATTTGGTAATGTATTCTGCACCTGGGTTCACTTTGTTGTTAGGTGCTGTTTTTCCTAAATCTTGTAGCTTTGGCTAAATAGGTATAATATAATACATCAATTATGTAATGCTTGTGTCATGTGCTCGTATGTAAGTCGTGGGTGTGTTGGACATTTTCTGATGTGTATTAAGAATTTCTTTTTGGTAAATAACAGTAAAAATGATGATTAAAAATACATTAATGAATCAAAACAGACGGAATAGCATTACAATCAGGGATGGACTGATTATCAGCCTGGTCTTTTTCTAATAATCTGTATCACTTTTTCTCTTATGGTTTAATTCACATGCATTCATGATATGAATCTGCAAAGTAACTAGTGACTAAAGTTATCAAAGAAATTTAGTTGGGAGAAAAAAAAACTTTATTATATTAAGTTGTATTTAAGTACAGTACTTATAGTTAGTCAGTGTAATTATTCTAAAGTTTGACATCAAATTTAGATTTTAACTGAAAATGTATCGTTCCATAAAAAAGGACGACTCATAACTAGTTATCAGTATCAACGTCGTCCCTGTAAAAAACAAATTAGTGGATCCATAATAAGAATGGACATTTAAAAAAAAGAAAAAGCTTATTAATTAAGTTATAAACAGTAAAAAAAAAAATTATTCACAGTGTTTGAGATTTTTGTAGATTTGTCCGTTAATAAGTAAAACTAAACTGCAAAGGTAAAGTCTGTTTTTATTATATTATGCTGGAGTTCAAGTTCAGCCTGTATAGTCTTTATCTTACTGAAGACTGACCAGAGTGTCCTACATCTGGGTCACATACTCAGTAAAATGTCTAAGAATTCTTGGGGTTCAAAAAACAAACAAAAACAAAACAAAAAAACAATGTAATAAAAGTTCTACAATTTCATAGATTTACACATGCTGCATTTTGAAGGCTGATGTATTCATTTATAAAAAATAAACTGGTAACACTTTGTTATAATCATCATTAATAAATGCTAATGTTTAAGTTCATTACACTTTAGTTAAGTTATTTCACGGTTAACCAACAATTAAGCAATTGTTTGTCGAAAAGTTGCAGCTGATGTTTAATTATATTCTGTAAATGTTTAAAATCAAATCACTGTGTAGTTCGTCTTTGAACATAATTTGGATGGCCATTATAAACTAATAAATGATTTATAGAGCTTTTAATTGTTTATTAAGAGTTAAACAACAAGTGTCTAAAGTTTAATCAACTATAACTTGCCCTGTATTAATGATGGGGATTACTTTACCAAAGTCACGTACCTGGCAGTGTAGGGAAGCAACAGTGTAGGGAGATACCTTTTAAAGATGTAATTAATAAAATGTAAAAGAGTGTTTGGACTGATCTTTGGACTCATGACATAATTCCCACAACTCATTAGTATTATATTAAATCCTGGCTACGGCTCCGTCTTCTCATAAGAAACAATTGCACAGGTTCAACCAGTATGAAAATATCGTGAAATGATCAGAAAGACGTCTCTCTCTGGACTGTGTCTTGTATATAAAAAGTACATATTTGGAAACTGTGAATATCATTGTAAGGAGCTGTGCATGTACTCATAGCATGGTGAGATATACTGTGTGCAGCTAAGTGAGTTTTAGCAGCAGGCTCAAACATCAGTCAGATCTCTGTGTCATTCCTCCAGTCAGAGCTTTCACGCTGACAGCCGACGATCACAAAGAGTGAAATCAACTAAAGATCAGGATCTGGGTATGAATTTCTCCTCTCGCGGTTGCCATAATATACTGCAGCTTCCAGGCACATTTTGACTCAAGAGGGTGACTCACTTTTTCTTGATGGGAACAAATCCTGCCTCCGCTCGGCTCTCTTCCACCTACACACACACACACACACACACAGCTAACTGAAAGCAACAAGTTCATTTGCGATCTGAGGGGATTGGTTAGAGTCATTCTGGGGAAAATGCAGGAAAGCATTAACTGGAGTAGCGGACAGGTTGAGAGGGAGCGGGGACAACCGAACGGGTAAATTGCAACACTTAATCACAAAATAACTGCGGGAACGCATGGGAGCATAGCAGATTGATTGTATCTAAGAGGGAAGAGCACCTGAGGGTGGAACTTTCCTTTAAACCGTGTAGTCGACATCCACTGACTCACTGCCCTGACACCATGACAGTGGGTAACACGAGGCGACGGCAGCGGTCCAGTCGTGTGTGTCATGTCTCTGTGCGTGGGAGGTCAGTGGTGGCGACGGGGGCAGCACAAACTGTACCCTCTGCTAAACCCAACAAGCCGTGACCAAGTCGCCGCAGAAGAGGTTGCAATATTAACGACGACGGTGAAAAGATACAAGCGGCGGCGAAATGAATTATTCCGATTCGCGCTTCACAAATTTTTCATGTGAAGCAGCAGAAAAGTTTGGAGAGTTAACCTCGATGTATAATTCATCAGAGATTACTGATGGCCCGCTTGAAGCGGTGATCAGTCACATAATTCAGAGAAAATTTAGAATTTGGTTTCCATAAAACTGCCTCCACAACAGATATAATGTCCCTGTGAGACGATCTGTACATTTCGATAAGAAGAGCACCACGTTTATGTTCCATTTATAATGTTATATCATTACTGGATATATCATCTTAGACATAAGCGTTGTCTTTTCCTGGTTTTAAAAGCTGCATTATAGTAAGGTGATGTCATTTTATGAACTTTCTATACTGGTCTACCTAGTTATTATATCCACATACCTGATGATTATTTATCAGTAGTCATCCCTTCAATATTGTTGCAACGTCGACAACGAGGTAGTTTATAAAAAATGTGTGATATTAGATTTCTAGTATTTATACAAGGTGCTTTTGAGGTGATTTCAAAATATAAAGATATGTATCTCGTACAACCCAATGTATGTTGAAACTTTGCATTTCTTTGTGTTTCGACTTAATGTTTCTTTAAGTTCACTTTTCAATGTAATGTTGTGACAACGCTGTGCTTGGTGCCTGGTAAGGGTTAAGAAAAGTTCATGTTTCGGGTTGAGGTCTCGTCGAAAAAACACCCGTTCAACGCCACAAACACAGCAGCTGATGTCCCGACTTCCTGTCAAATGTATCTGGGTGTCGTCTGCACAATTATGGCTGGAAATTGTCCAGTCTCCTTAAAAACATTCAGTGGTTTGACGCTTACAAATGTTGAACCACTGCCTGGAACTGTCGTCTGTCCTTTTTTGCCGAGCCCTTTCGGCACAATATGACCATTCTCAGTCCCTGGTCATCAAAATTCGTTTAGTCATGCCCCTCTAGACGCCCAAGGGACCCTTGAGTATGCACATGTGATGATGTCTGACATGCACCTGGCTTTCAACTAACTCCAGTATGAACCCGGCAGTGTTAGATTCTCAGAGCAGGAAGTGCGACTGTTTCACAACATTAACCACATGTTAGAAAAACTTTCTGGCAAAAAAGGCAAGAAATATGGGAACATCTCTACATTGTGAAGTGAGTGTCAGTGCTTGTTTCTATTCCTCATGCAACAACTTCCATCTCTTTTTGCTCATACAAACGAGTGCAACATCACAAATGCCTTCAAGGAATGAACGTCCATATGAGTGACTATCTCATCTCTTGCCCGTCTCTGTGATGGCATTTTGCTCTTTAATCTTGGTTGGTTGACTCAAAATGGACAAAGAAGTTCATTTCGAGCACACAGCACTGTCCCGTGGCCTTTAGCGGTGTCTACAAATGACTCCTCAAAAATGCATGAAGATTAGAGAGGCTAATTAACACAATGTGGGACATTGTTTCAGCACTCCTTGTTTACTCCTCTCCAGGTCTGGTGCGCACATGCTGCAGTTTACTATGTAAATAAATAAATAATGGAAGACATCAGGTAATGGAGAATCCAAATGGCTCACTGGGTTTATAACAATTGTATTTTATTTGGCACTTCAGTACAGTTCATGGATACACTTTGAGTTTGTCTCTACAACACAATGTAACCCGTCATCTTTGACATCAATGGTATTTTACAGGACATTAGAGCGTTTCTTTGCTGTTTCGATTAGCAATTTGTTTGTGCAAACGATCAAAAATGCTGCTCCCGACAACCTGCTGGGCTCCACAGATTACCGTATTCTTATTAAGCAGATGTATGAGAGCAGGAATACAATCGGTGGGGATTTTCTGAGCAATCATTTATCAAGCTTTGGCATTCTGTTTCGCATTCATGCATATAAAAGGCCTATTTGCTGCTGCAAACTTGTGTATTTCATAACTTTAAAAGCTTCAGTCAGAAATGTTAATATATTTCATTACTATAAACCTTTTATTATCCTCGACAAAGGCAGTTGTTATTACGACAAAACTTTTGAGTGTCTGCAGTTTGGAGCGACTAATGACTTTGCCATGTGTGTGTGTGTGTGTGTGTGTGTGTGTGTGTGTTCTACATGAGTAATATTGTAGTATAGATGAATTATTGGCACCCATCCATGACTATGCACTGCTGCGCCACAAGGGTCTTTAATGTGTGTGTGTATGTGTGTAAACCCATAGCTTTTATATACTGGCTGACAGACAAAAACAACAACCCTGAAGGTAAAGGAGACAAATCTAATCACACAACGCAGGGGGATAGCAACCACGCACACACACACACACACGCGTGCTCACTCAGTACACAGGGACTCTTTCTTCTTTCCACTATTTTACACATACATGCATATTCACAGCGCTGGCTATATGACAACTGTGGAAAGTTTGGGAACTGGCTAGTTTTTCAAGAAAGTGTCTGTTCGGCGGAGCGTTACCATAGTTCAACAGGGTTTGGCCACAGCTCCTGTCCCTTTCCTTTGCAAAAGGCACCAAGATAAATAAATACGCCTATGCATTTCAAAGTCGCGTATTAAAATATATTTCTGGTTCAGGCCAACGCGTCTTGGTTAAGCATAATGAAAAACAACATGTTTGTAATTCACCCCCCGACGCTGGTCGGCGCATTTAGCTCCGCGACGGAGAAAAGGAACTTTGTATGACAAATATGTGTATATACAATGTATCTTTGAAAACTGGCTGCACAATAGTGAAAGGGGTTTAGTTTAGGGCTCATGAGGGCCTTGAGACATGACAAACAAACAAAACTCTGTAGAAAGACCGGCATGCAAATTTGACTTGAAAGAAGAGCCACAACAAATAAACAGATAGAAAGAAAAATGCGGCAACTCAAAAAAAAAAAAAAAAAAAGGGGAAAATAACTTCAAGACAACGGTGTACCACTGCACATCACAGCACATGGATTGGTTTAAGAAATCAATAACTGAGGCTCACTTTCATCGTTTACTGATACAGTGAAGCTACATGCAGTTTTGGAAGTTGGAAAGATAAGGGAACTGTTCTTCTCTTCTCTCTCTGATCAGGACCAGCTCTCGCACACACGATGCTAAGCCCGGCATGACATTCTGCACATTTCCTCGCACGGACCGACGCAATTAGAAAACGGAGGCCACGCACGCAAATCCACAACCGTAACAGAGAGGAACTTGGCATAACATTTGGGTAAGCAGAATAATAAAAAGAATATAAAGTATTGATGTCAAGTAAAGCGATAATAATGATGTAGAGGAAAAAAAAAAAAGAGTGAGTGGGCGAGAGAGGGAAAACAAGACAGAGGCAAAGATCGTGCGGGAGACGATATTTAAGAGACACAATTATCTGAAAGAAAAACAAAAATACAGTGACGGGTCGAGGAGATAAAAAAAGGAGAAGGTTAAAGTGCGGACGAGGAGAAGCGCCACGGGTGAGAGAGTGCACAGAGAAGTCGAAGAAAGAGAGAGAATCATAGTTTCCATTTTCCAGTGCGTCACATGCAAACAGTCTATTCATTAGAGCATCAAAACTGACATGCAATGTTATGACCACTTCAAAGAGCGCGGTGAATATAAACAGAAATATACAGAGAGAGAGAGAGAGGGAGGGAGGGAGGAAAAACAAAGATGGTCTCTGTCTCCGTTGGCAAGTGGCATGTATGGGCAGTATGTGCGTATGGCTGTGCTTATGTGCGTATTTGTAAACATGGAGTATGTGCGTTGGCAGGGACGTATTCGGGGGGTTTGGGGAGGCCGCTGCAGCCGCTCGACATACATATTCACTGTGACAAAAATATAGTTTGTCATCTTTGAGACTCCGCTCGGTGAATAAATCATCTTAAAGAGGAGGAGGTGTGCTCTGCGGTGTGACTCGTGTCGAATGAAAGTGTTCTGCATCGAGGAGTGAGAAATATCCTTCGACTGTCAAATTTTTAAAGCCCATATTAGTTAAAGGATCCATATTGAAGTGAGATTTCCATCTTATTTTTTTTATTATGAAGCAGGTCCTCGTGTTTTATAACTACTGTGAATGTATTAAAACGCTCAATCCACAGAGAAATTCCAACCGCCGTGTTCAGAAACTGTCCATTCGAGCGAGCCATAAAAGGTCCTCCGTGACATTCTGATGTCACAACTTCTCATTCCCCCAGCACGAGCATGGTTGCAGACTGATTAAAGAGGTCATATTTTGATAATTTTCAGGTTCATACTTTTATTTCGGGGTCCTAGTAGAATACGTTTATATACTTGAAATAAAAAAAAACACATTACTTTTCTCACGGTGCATTGCTGCAGCATCCTTTTTCACACTGTGTCTTGAACACTCCATTTTAGCAACAGAGTGAGACATCTCGCCTCTGTTCGATCTTTGTTGAGAGATGCACTTAAACATTACTTTAACGGGCAGGATGTAGCCAATCAGAGGCAGAGTAGGGCCGTGTCATGCCGAGGAAGGTAGTGTGATCTAAAATAACGCTGCTACAGCAGAAGCAACCGTATGTCTGCTGACTGACTGGAGTGTATATATTCTATAACAAATATATAAAAATATATAACGGCTGTTACATAGTGCCACACATAAGTTGGTATTTCTGAACTCCAGTTTCTGCTCATTTATCAGCTGAAACATACAGAATGCCATTGCCAGTTCCTTTTCAGATTGTGATTCAGCTCACAAGAAATAATACAAATTTAGAGAAAAGTTAGAAATCCCCCCCCCTCATATTTTTAACAATAGAAAGACTTTCTTTGTCTTTCTTATCCCTTTGGGCAGCCCTGACCTCCATTATCAGCTAACCACTGCTCCAGGCAGCCTGGAAACAGTCTTACTGTGCTATCATTTATTCACTGTGTTTCATGAGCTAAACTGATGCACACACTTTAGATGTGTAATATTCACCCTGCACCCTGGGGCCTGTAAAAGCCGGTGATCCTGCCTTCAGTCCTGCCCAGACTAAGAACCCCGTAGTCAGAGGTCCGGGGGCAGTTTTGCCATCGATTCGGTCAGTAATCCTTGCCAAAAGGTATGTATGCCCGAGTCCAAGCGAATGTGTGTGAGGCTGGGTGCATACTTGAATTGCCCTTTGTCAATCATGCAAAATTCCTTCGATTTTTAAAAAATCTTCACCGTCTTTGTTTTTGATCTTTTTTTCTTGTCAGAATATAATCATTTCTGTCCTCCTTTTGCCTCGCTCTACCTCTCCCTCTGGCACCATCCTGCCCCACCAACATGTGATTAACCCCAGGAATGGAAAAGCTGCCCCTGTCCACGTTGTCTAAAATTACATGCCCTTGAGATATTTTGAAGTGCAGATTGTCTAAACAGACATGTCCGTGTAAACGAGGATGTATGAACAGAGTCCAGGGGAACAGGCTGCATTTATCACTTTATTTTTTAACCAAGCGCTCGCAGCTACGGACTAATTTAGCAGTTGTTAAAAAAACACACTGGGATTTTGAGATTGGCCTACCGATTAGGTTGCCTGCTCGGTGATGAGAATACAGACATCAAAATTGTCCTCCACGGTAATAACTTTACAAACTGCAACGTGGTTTATGCACATCACACAGAGGTATCAGATGCCTTGGCACGAACTCAAAAAAATTTCCATAAAAGATGTGAGATTTGTGCTCCCAAGTCAATGTGTGGGCTCCTGTTTCTAGAATAATAATTTCATCAGCAGCATGTGAGTGATGGTAGCTGACTGCGATCACTTTAAATTCCATCAATTGAGCTAATTGATCCTTTTGAGTTATGGAAGCGGCAGTTCTGTATAGATTCTTTTTGTAAGAGAAGAGAAAAAGAGTAAGAGAAAATTATCCTATAAAGTTGCTTTGGTGACCATCCAACAGATGCAGAGCCACATTTGCAATTATTTAGATTTGTGCTTCTTCTAACCAGGTGAATTTAAGTCCAGTATTAGCTCCACTATAAGCTCAATGTTGGTAAGTTGTTGAGGTTGGTTCACCCCTGGAGACCCACAGCACATTACACATAGTCAATTGATCCATTATTAAATGGGCTTTACATAACAACTTAGAGCAATTTATCATGTATTACTCACTTTTTTATTGGCCGTATGTGAGCGGATTGTAACGTGATGTAAAAAATGGGACTTTCTCCGTCTCTCTCATTTGCCTTCACTGTTCACAAACACCAGGTTTTCACAGTAAATTGTGACAGGAAATTACTGTAATTATCCTTTTTGCAGTGCATGATGACTGCTCATTTGGAATATTACAGTAAGCTGCTGTGAATTTGAATTCAAACGGCATTCTGAAGTGTCCGTAAGAAAAAAGTAAAGTTGGTACAATTCAAGGAAATACTGTTAGTAAAAAATACTGTAGCGCACCGTACAATAACTGAGTAATAAAATAATGTAGTTTTACATCAAGGTACACATGCCTAAAGGCTTATCACATGCTAAAAGGCTAACATACTAACATACTGACAACAGGCTGAAAGGCCTACAAGTGGTCCAACAAGGTGCACATGCAAACATGCTGACAGTCTAACATGCTTTAAAACAACATGGCTGGGTTAATATAAAAACACAGTACATTGCTGTAATATTACTATAAATTTACGGTACATTTGTATATTTACAATGGTCGGGTCGGATTTTCCGCAACAGTCAAAGGGATGTGACTTGATGCATTCCCTCATGTGCCTCGTCTCAGTGCCTCTCTCTGCGCCGGTAACGGCGAGCTACAGTAGCTAACGTTAGTTAGAAATGGAGTCTGCTAACACAACACAGCACAACACAACACAACACAACACAACACAAAGTTCCACAGAGCATCTTAAATATTGAAAATATTGATTGGTGCAGCGACAGGATAAGAGGCTGTCGTGCACCGACTGATATCTCAAAAGAATCTGCCCTTGAACTTTTCTACTATAATCTGCTTACCTTCAACTTCCTGGACTACAGGTTCATTTTAACAATATTTTAGCCTGAGTGCTTGTGGAGGATCAATTTGTGTGTACTTGCGCTCGGTGATGTAGAGCCTACTAACTCATTCGATTGCTTCCTCCATTTTGGATGTCAAACCAGGACAATTTGCTCAAAAGTGCATATCTGAGTGCAAGTCTTGAACTCAGCGAGAGCATCGCATTAATTTGCCTCGTGCATGAGAAAATTCAGCAAGCACAATGATTCTCCTGGAATAAACGCTGCCAGCAGACAATGCTAATATGGCTGAGCCTTTATGAAGTATTCAGTAGAAAAAGCTCTGATTAGCACACTGCAGCCCGCTATATTTGAGTAAACATAACATAAAACACATCGCAAATGTCCAGATGTGCTTTCTTCAAAATGCTCAGAGATCGGATTGGTTGGCGTGTACTGTATGTAGCAGTAAGAGTACACAAACAACCGAACAATAGCTCTTTATTCCCTTTAACTCTCGCTTTCTTTCTCACAGATGCAAACACACAAAGACGTCTGTGACACACACATGTGCAGATACCCACTTCAACCCCAATCAAACAAACAAAAGGGGAAAAAAAAACAAAAACACAAATCCACTTAAACTGAAATTAAACATTTTATCATGCTTTAAGCACATTTCACCCCGGCAATCACATAAACACATAAATATATTCAGGAATATTTTCCCTCTGCGAAACATTGTAACGATTATCGGATTATCGTTTCATCTTTTGTTTTGGTGGATCTGGACTCCCGATTTAAAATTCTAAACAGATCGGATAAAAGGACGCTTTGAAGTCTGATGACTGTTTCACTTTGGTTCTCCTCGTCTTCCCCCTTTTTCTTTCTCTCCTTGTTTCTTTCTCTTTTTGTCTGTTTGCCTTTTTATCTCTCTCTGTGTCGGCCCGTGTGTCTCGAGTTGAGGGGAAGCTTTTGTTTTTGGTCCAGACATCTCCCCAGCAAGCTACCGATGCTTCTTGTACACAGCTGGCCTCCAGAGGAGAGTTTGTTTCCTCGGTATTGATCTCCTACAGGATGTTCTTCCCTCAGTTTTATACCCTCGACGGGTCAAAAGTCAAGATGGACGCTTGAAGATGAATATCTGATGCATTTCTTTCTGTCTTCTTTTCTTTGTCTCGCTCCTTTTTTCCTCACTTTATCGCTCTTTCTTTCGCTGCATGCTTCCCTGCCTTCCTTGTTTTCCTCTCACATATGTTGCGGTTGTGATGCTAATTGAGCATTCTTAAACACCCCGCAACCTAAGCCTTGTTTCTATGACGACATAATTAAATTCCATAGTCAGATTACTTAACAAAGTCCTCCAAGAATGAGGTATCTGCATGCCACACACACACACATGCACACACAGTCGAGCACGCACGCACACACACACAGTCGAGCACACACACGCACACACACGTTGATTCTACGTTGGTGTTCCTGATTATTTACTTCATTTGGACAAGCATGCCAACTGGAAAAGTGACTAAGCAGATGTGTGTGTGTGTGTGTGAGTGTGTGTGTATGGGACACCGGCGTTTATGGTTGATAGAGAAATGATGAAACTATTAAATTAATTAAAAGACAGATTCTCCAGTCATGGTTTACTGGGACACTGATACAAACACAGATACAGTGAGCAGCCGCACACACACACACACGCACACACACACACACACACACACACACACACGCACACACACACACACTGTACTTGTTTTGTTAAAGATCCCAGGGAGGAAAGAGGTTCGTGTTTTTTCTGAAATGACCTCCAGAGAGTTGCCAGTCTTTAGTTTGACGCGTGAAGAGAGATATACTGTACGCTGGATGGAAATGTGACGCATCAGTGTGTGCGGTCTCTGACTGCTCTTAACAGTCCACATGATGACACGTATACTGTGAGTCTCTGATGGCAGCAATGTTAAATGATCTAAGCAGTGTAAAAAAACGGCAGTAAATACAGTTTGCAGCAGCCTTATCAGTTTTTTATAACATAACCCCTTTGTCAGGACAAAGCCATGCTGTTATTTCACATTAGTAAAGTTTCGTCAAACCTCACTAAGCCAACATGAATGATTTTCCCTCAAGTTCATCCAAAAATGAAAAATTCTGTCACACTCATGCCGAGGGAAAGACGGATGGACTGTCATCGAAAAAAACAACCGGGGGGAAACAAACAAACATAAATTGGCTCCATACTGTTCATCCGGCGTAATCCAAGTTTCTGGAGGCCCAGAGATCCTAAATTGATTTGAAAAGACGTAATTTTTACCCGTGTGGTCGAGCTTGTCGATCCACTCCTGACAGGGTTTGTGTCAAAGTTTCCGTTTAGTTTTCCGTTTTGTTTATGTCCCCATCCCCTTCAGTTGTTTCGGGGAATGCTGCAGCACTGTCTGGCTGTGAAGCTCCAGGTTTAGGTGAACTTACTTCAAGGAGCTCCAAAAGATGGACATTTTAAACACCTACAAACTCATAACAATTGGATGAACTCCTCATTTGCTGATTGATGAAGCTTTTGGATTACTGACTTTACTGTCACCTCAGCATATTCTTCTGTCTCTAATGTCTAATGTAAGCATAATAGTTAGAAATATACAGTAACTTGTGATTTTTCTGTCTTTTCTTTGTTCTTCAAAATGTATGTTTAAAGGAGAAAAATAAGCAAAATCGCTAAGAAGGTTTTGATTTGAGCTACATTTTCATCATATGTCATCAGTAAAATACTATACAAACTATATATTTGTACTTCATCTCATCTCAGTGTGCGCACCCCTGTCTAGATATTGTCCACATAATGGGAAAGGTTGTGTAAGAAAAATGACCATGTTGTCGCTAGCTGCCAATTTGCCCACCACAGCTTCCACGTCAACTGATAAATGATGTCTGTCGAGGACGGATGCATCGCTCGCCACTGGACAGTCTTCACGCCGGACTTAAATGATAACATCAAACAGGGAAACAGGGATTCAGTCTGATTCATAACGCTACATCTGATTGGCAGCCAGCGCGAACAGGTGGGTGAACTTAACCAGCAGAATACAACAGACTTCAACAAGAGCGCAACACAAAGCATGGCAGTAACATATCGCGCTAAGATGACTGATCGTGCCGTCGAACCAGAGGCCTCACAGTTGTTCTTACATATATTCCGTACGGGTTTCTTCTACGACTTCTTTTTTCTAAAGTTGTGTTTATTCAACTCACTGAAAATTCCCATTCAGCCCAACTGCAGTCAGGCGCTCAAAGATTAGCCCCCCGCGGAGCAGCCTGAATCCATTTTCCCCAATTCAGCTCTAAAAAGAAAAATGCCCTAAAGTGGTATTAATGGTAGACTTTAGTAAGGATTCGTGTGGTAGTAATGATTCATTTTATCCTCTCTAACACACCCAAGTGTAATGTTTAGCCCTGATAAACCCCCAGCACACACACACACACACACACACACACACACACACACACAAAGGGAACACAGGCACACACACAACAGTTAATTCGCACCAGAAACAGATTACAGAAAAACATAATTAATGGGGCTCTTTGCTGCAGCCTTTATACACACACCAACACACAAATATAAAAAAAAAACTCCACAGATATTAGTACATGGTGTTTGCTCTCTCCGTGGCCACAGTGCCTGTCGCTGGTTATCATTCATGTCTACATTTCCTCTCTGTAATTTGAACGAGGGCGTGCTGCTGAAAGCCTGCTTGGAGCCCACTGACCTGAGACTTGCTAAATGACAGACAGAGAGAGGGGCTGGTGAACATAATGATACAGAGACGTGAGATAAGCCAGCCCCTGTTAAGAAGAATATCTGCATGCTAATCAGCATCAGTGATTCCTTTATTTACCCGGCGGCTGTTTGCTGAGGGGTCCAACCTCTTCAAAGTGTCGCTTTGCTTCACGTTCACATTCACACAGCTCGGCTACCTCTGCTCTGTAGAAAACACATTACCCAGCTGCTCCACCAGAGGAGCTGTGGGTTCATTTAATTGCTCGAGGGCACTTAAATGGCAGCATCTTGTAATTAAACCTGCAGTTAGTCAGTATGTGGATGAGGGGTCTTTCAATCTCCCAAACTGGAACTCTGTGGAGCATTTTTAACTTCTTGTGCGTGTTGTTTTGCATCTGTGCCTGATAAAAGCCCACTACACTCTACCTGCCCAGCAATAAGCAGCAAACACAAACAATATACTGTAAGCAACAATCTGATGAAAACAGCTGGAAGTTTTAAGATAGAGAAAAGTAGACCGAACCATAGACATTAAATATAATAATAATATTCAACAGTGATGTATTGATGGCTGCTTATCCGTCAGCTTTGATATTTTTCAGCCCCGTAGTGGTCATAAAAATCTGTTCATACTCACTAAGTAGGGTTAGGCCTAATCCAGTGTACAAACTTCAGCTGGTGCAGGTGGAGAGAGCTTGTAGCATGCATTTAGTGAGTAGGAACCCCAGGATAGCCGATTAGCTAGACACAGGGTTGTGCCTAACTTGGGAAAAAGGTGCAATATGTAGGAATTTTAGTTTTAAACATTTAAAACATTAAAGGTGCAACACCTTAGAACTGTCCACCTGTTATACTCCCAACAAATAGAGGCAGCATATTACCAGAGTAACTGCTAACTGCTGCTAACTGTATGCTGTTTTTACATCCACAACTGTAGCTGCTAGTTAGCTTATTAGCTCATTTAGCCGTGCAACCGGCAGGACGACCAGGGGAGTGCTGGTGTTTACACCACTAAACACAGGAGCTTTGGACAGCTGGGAGAAAGAGGTTTTCAGGCTCATGGCTAGCTGGTTAGCGTGCTAACTTCTGTAGATATTTCTACACACAGTGCATAGATGTCTTTGACATAACATCGAAACTGTTATTTCTTGATATTCTGTATATAGTTTGTTCATTTTGAACAGAATGTGATGTCAAATAAGTCTATGAAGTTAGCATGCTAACCAGCTAGCCCCCTGAATGCCCCAACACCTCCTGTGTTAGTGGTATAAACGCCAACACTCCACCGCTGCTGACCCTAACCCAGCCCGGACAGAATCCAATCAGTTGATAGGAGCGCCAGCTGCACTGCTAACTAAGCTAACTAGCTAACACAAGTTACAGTTATGAGCTGTTAGTGATAACTCTGGTGCTGCTACAGTATATTACTCCAACTGACATCCACAAGAGAGAGGGTTGGTGCGACAATACTTGTGTAAAGCCATGTTTTGATCCTGCTAAAGTTACTGCAATTTGCTGTAACCTCAACACTTCCCTCATCTGTTTCAAATTAAAAGCCCTCTAGCATTTCAGACGACAGAAACACTTAATTCCGTAACAAGGCTTTCATTGTGAAATGCTTGAAGGAACATATTGTGGAAAAACATCGGTTTGCATGGTTCTCATCATGTGGCACCGGTAACATACCTTCTGGCATATTCTACCAAGTTGCACGAGGCCGAAGTCTTATAAGAAAAGTTGATTCAGCATTGCAAGGATAACTAGACAATAGAAATGTTGTTTTTCATCATTTAACTTATAATACTGAAAAGCTGATGCCAGTTAAAGTCCTGTCTCTTAAAGCAGAATGAATCTGTTTTCTGGGCCACTGGTGACACCTCCACAATGAGCTGAACGTTCGACATGTCATCTAAAGTGGTTCCACACAGCCAACAGTTTATTTACATATCCAGCCGATATAGAGCAATTTAACCAGTCAGCTGTCCTCATTTGTCTTGCCATTTTACATACATAGTAATCTCACAATATTCAATCTACTTCTAGCTCCGTCCTCTTCTACTCAGCAACATATGTGGGTCCTTAGATGCTAATTGCGCGACTATAATGAGAGCGGTTTTGCTAAAAACAACAGCTTGTCGCAGCTGAAGACAATCGCTGTCGAAAGTAGTGAGAGTTAACCAAAAGATGAAAATTCAGGGCTGGTAAAATGAAAACAATGAGCTGAAAGCTGCTTTAATTGGGTGCTTTCATGATGATCATGATTCTATTTACTAGTGACCAGTATAAAATATTGATTAGTGCAGCTTTAAATGTCTCTTGATTAACATTTCTAAGACTTCTGCTTTTGCAAATTACCCCAAACAGCTCTTCACAGTATCCTGCTGTACGTTTGCTGCTGTAAAATATGGGCAAATCTCAGGTTGGAATAGTTGCTATAGTAACACTGACCATTATCGCTGAGCTCCTAAAACTAAATATCATGTTGAAAAGTTTTGTCAGCCAACAATAAAGTACTTATTCGCTGGTCCTCCTGCCCAGACCTTCCCAGCCTCTGCGGGGCTCTGACTCGTTGACCTTTTACCTCCCTCATTAATGTAACAAGTAAACACCAGTTCCTAAGGTCTAATGTGACCAAGAGGCTTGCTAATGTCCCTTAATAGGACTAATATGCAAATGATCTCATAATCACACTTCACACAGTTTGACGGCTGGTAGGTTTCGTAGAATCTCTGTAGAACGTCTAATTAATTCACCGCTCAAACCTCATTACCATATTTTGGGAACAAAAAATTGATTTGCATATTTTCCAGGCACCTAGCCTGAGTCCTGATGATGAGGGTTATAAGAAGGATGCAGGCTTGCATATTTGTTTACAATGATAACACACAATATATTCATATGCGGGCACTAACACACACACACACACACACACACACACACACACACACACACACACACACACACACACAGCAGTCTCATCTATCTATCTATCTATCTATCTATCTATCTATCTATCTATCTATCTATCTATCTATCTGATCGAATTTTTCCTCGACTCATGTATATTCATGATCAATCACAACTGAGTGCAGTTAAGCATAGCCTATCAGATTCTACCCCGACACTCCTGGATTTACATATTTTAATTGCTGCCGCAACGACTGTATTACTGACGCATCACCTGCCTCGTGCAGATACACACACACACACACACACACACACACACACACACACACACACACGGCACACAGGTAGTTGCCTCTTGGTAAATTCAGATGTTCAGGATCTGTTGGTTTCACTCTCTAATCCTCTCTCTCTCCCCTTCTCTGTCTCTCTATTTCACTTTCGCTAGTAATATCAGTAATTATTCAGGCTACTTCCCAATCATCTGTCTGGAATTGAATTTAGCTATCTGTGTGTGTGTGTGTGTGTGTGTTATTGTGTGCAAGTCTCTCCCGGTGCAATTGCTTGTTAAGTCGTTTCAAAAGCAGGTGCAGTTCGTCTGAATGACTTCTCTGTTTTCGAGGTAGCTAACTGCTTTAACCTGCCAACTTATGTGAATTGTGAGTGTGTGTGTATGTGTGTGTGTGTGTGTGTGTGTGTGGGTGTGTGTATAATGAGGGTGACGTCAGTCATCATGTCTGACAGCTCCCTTCCTGAAAACACACCTAAGAAAACACGCGCTGCCATGCACATATGTGCCGGCACACACAGTCCCCCTTTACAAACGCGAGCTCAAATTCTCACAGGCACGGACACATGTGTACAGGCAAACACGCGTGCAAACACTCTTTCTGAAAACACAACACACACCTCTTTGCCGCTGACAGATGAAAAGCTGACATCTTCCAAAAAGTCAACATTTCAGTCGTTGACCTTTTCTGATTGATGGCCCTGTTTGTGAAACCACACAGTTTAGGGAATTCAGTTTCTAAAGGGTGCACGAGGGATTTTAAATGGATAAAACACAACAATAACAACAGATAAAGTAAGAAAAGGTTAGAATTCTATGAAACGCAGCATTTGTTCTATTTTGGAGGCAATTCAATACGCCTACGTAGTAAATTCTAATACAAATGACGGGTTAGTTCACAACTTTTAATGTTAAAAGAGTGTGGATGCATGGTATATAATAACATATAATAATGGGAAATGTGTCAGAAGATGACAAAAATATAGCCAATAAACAGAACTGTTAATATAGAGCCAAATTAGGTTTATTGATTTAAAAAGTACAGCATCTGCCAATCCAATACAGTAGGTGGCAGTATGCCTCTCTCTCTAACTTTAAAGTTGGTTTTCAGAAGAAGAAGAAGAAGAAGAAGAAGAGACGACGACTATGGTGTTGTTGCGGTCATGACGTCAAACTGCTTCACCTGAGTGCATGTTGATTTTTTTACAATCTTATTAGATCTACAGAATATTAAATCGTCAAATACAAAAATGTGAAATCATCAGTTATTTTATCATCATGAGCAGCGGGTAATCGGTTGTAAAAGACCCAGAGTTGCTAAACAACCCTAATCAATATTGTGGAAAAAAAGAAATCATGAACACTTGAGAAAAACTGAAGTAATTGAAGTAGAAACAACCTGCCTGACCAACACAAAAATCCTGTTGCTGTAAAGCTCGAAGCTGCCCTCCTTCTGAAACGACTCCTGTGGATATTTGAACCTGAACAGATTTGTGTTGCACCCAGTGGATATAAAAGGGGATTATGCACAATAATATCTGGTCACTGCCCAACACAACCGCGGTCTGAACTGATGGCCGCTGTGCAGCCCCACCGGAGCAGTTGGATGTTTCATGCCACACTCAGTGACAGCTAAATGGTTGGTAATAAGATGGAGGAGCCTTCCCGAGCTAGACAAACTGATTCTCCTCTGGACACGAGCCTGCCTGTCTCTTTCTTACAACTGCAGAAATCATACCATTCGAGCAACACAATATATAATGCTACGTCAAAACCACACATAATGATATAAACAATACATTATCTGATTCGATTTACTAAACTTACTAACTAAACTGTACTTCGCCAACAGATTTGGTTGTCTGTGTGTACGACTGCACTCATAAACCACCAGTGAGCCACCAGGTCCACCTACAGACCAAATCTGCTGCATTATGTCACCAAGTAGCTGAATGAATAGAATGGATAGAAAGTAAAAATAAAGATATGATGATAAAACACTACTGTAGTAAAAGTGACAGGTACCCATAGTAGCAGTACTTGAGTAAAAGTCGTAAAGTATCCGATAGTAAATCAACTTATGTAACAAAAGTCATTTTTTGGGCAATAAAAGTACCAGTCAAAGCAAATTATACATCATATACCCGTTATATTACCAATAATATACCATGGGTCGGCAGATTATCATATCCGAGTGCCAGTAAAGTAAATGAATGTAAAATGCTCTACTTGACGCAGAATGTAATCTGCAAAGTAACTAGTAACTTAAGTTATCAAATAGATGTTGCGGTGTAAAAAGTCCAATATTTGTCTCAAAAATGTAAAGTAGTGGAAGTATAATGAGGTAGAAAAAGGAAATAGTCAAGTAAGGTGCCAAACTGTATGTAGGTACAGTACTTCATTAGTTAGTTACATTCCATCACTGTTTTACCCTTAAGCTAGCCGGCTGTTACTTCAGCCACCAATTAGCCGTGCAGACGTTTGTGTCAGTCTTCACATATGACTCTTAGCAAGAAAGCGAATAAGCACCTACCATAAATGTTGAACTATTAACGTGAAAACACAAATTTTGCGAAAGATATGCTCTTTCAACAACAAAATTGCATCTAAAAAAACACAAAATAATGGCTGCACCAAATCACAGAAGCTGCAAATCATCGATGAAGGTAAAATGTGTGACAAAACAGCGTTATAATGAAGTGCTGTAGTGCTAACGAGATGCCCTGGCCTCCAAATTTTTGCTCTCCAAGTGTGAGAAAAACATCACATCCTCGCGCTTCTAAAAGTTTTTGCAGTAAAAATGAAACCAACAATTCAACAATGATCATTCCTACAAATCATGAATCATATTGTGGTCGCAGTGACTGTCACGACAAACGCAATGGGATTTTTTTCCCCCCAGCATTGTGCCGCCCTACGTGTAATTTATTAAAGAACGGCTCTGTTCTGAAGAAGAAAGGAAAAGAAAGAGACAGATTGACAGACAGGCACACAGGGACACAGACAAATGCAGTGAAAGTATAATAGGTACAAGAGCTGAGGAGAGAAAAAAATTATATATATATTTAAAAAAAAAAGAAAACTGTGTGCAGGGGTTCCCTGCGTTCCAGCCTGTCTCATTGTAAATTCCCTCATTTAAAAAATGGTGAAATTCATTTCTCACACAGATGGGAACAGGCAAGGCTGATTTCATTAAAATACCCCATCTGTTGGAGGGAGAGAGGGGGTGAGAGAGGGAGGGGGAGAGAGGGAAAAAAAAAAAGACAAACAAGGGTGAACCAAACAAAACAGTTCTCCTGTCCTGGAATAATTTGTTTCCCCTCCAATGATGTATGTGGTGTGTTTGTGTGTGTGTGTGTGTTTGGTAGTGATGGGAGTCGAATTTGAACAGACAGGCTGCCATTGCTGGAAGAGGCAGCTCGAGAGAAAAAGAGAAAGAGAGAAGGAGAAATATGTGTTGTATATGAGGGGGGTGAGATGGAGAGAGGGAGAGAAACCTGAATGAAGGAAAACAGGAAACATGGAAAAGAGAGAAAGAGAAAGATGTGTAAAGAGTCACAACTTCTCAGTGATTGTGAGAGGGCTGGTACGAGAGGGCGGATGTTGGGTGATCCCGCAAATCGTCAGGGTTCGTTCAAAAGATAACACCGATGTTTTGTTTGTTTTTAATTTCAGCATCTATGACGTGATGTAAGGTGAGGGAAAGATCTGGGTTATGGAAAAATCCAACGATGGTTGAGGAATCCCGGATAGCAAAATTGTACCAGACAGGAACAGAGTGGATTGATGGCACTTGGGCGGTCCACTCCTGTTTGTCAGATCCGGGCCACAAGCAGGCCACATGTTTTGTCAAGCGCGAACTGAATAAACCAGAACTGGCCCGGGTCTGGTCTGGATCCAGCCCACCAGAATAGACATGAGCTGTGGCCCAGATCTGGGCCTGTTCGTGTTTATAAGGTTTACTCTTGGCTGACAATCCTCGTCTTCTCCTTCTTCTTGTGTTTTGTCTCAGTTTTTACATCCAGAATCAAACGAAAGCTCATTTTTATGCTGTAAGAAGATACGAATGATGAATCCTTAACTTGGCAATATTAAAAAACAAAACAGCACAGACGATCATGCAGGGGACCGAACTGAGGTTTATCCAGCTGTGACTCAGCAGAGCAACCAGACTGTCCGCACCAGATGTTGGCCGCCTTCCACAATTTTGTTGTTGGCTGGTCGGAACCGATAAAGAAGAGGAGATGTTGGCAGCCTTTATATTAATGCGTTTCAGATGAAGATCTTCTTAGAAACACCCCGAAAACATGAGGGTAAATTGCGTTTCTAAAACCGGCTCGTTCGACTCATGCGAGAGAGCGAGGGATACATGAAATTCAATAACGGTTAGATTGATTGGAGGAGGATGAGAAGGAACGAGGGGAGACGGAACAGAGCAAGAGACGGAGGAGCGGGCACTTTACTTTACATTTGTTTTCAGATTCTTTCAGTTTTATTGAAGCCTGATCTCTCTTGTGGGTGTGTAGCAGGGTGGTGAGAGGGCATGCGATTGATGTGCGTGTGGGAGGGCAGGGTGAGTTCAGATTGCTGTATAATTCATTGTGTTTTTCATGCTTTTATTGCATTCGAACAACAGAATTTCCCTACAGAGGTAATAAAGTTTATCCTCTAAAAAGGCATAAACTGACAAAGAGGTCTTAATGAGGGGAGGAAGATGAAGAGATGCGGACAAAGAAGCGTTATTAACAGCTGGACCAGCACATCTGATCGGGGGGGGATCTAGAAGTGTAAAAAGTTCAACATAAACTGCAAGTCGCATCTCTTCCAATGCTTTGGGTCGAAGCGGCACGACCTCATTTGGTTTTTCAGGCCCAGAGGAAGAGAGTTTTTGTCCCATTTAATGTTTGTTTTTCAATGACACGCGACTCAGCTAAACCGCGTTTTCCAGGTGGAAAGTGATATATACTCAGCTGCCACAAAACAAACCTGAGAGGAGAGGTCGTCGTGTTTTCAGTTCCCCTAAATGTGCCACTTGTGAAAGTACATATTTGGGACGAGTGGATCCGATGACATTGTGCTGATGTCATCGTACTGTATTTATTACTTTGTGTAATTGTGTTTGAGCTGCATATTTATTTATGTGGCTTTTTTTGTAATTAAAGCAAATCTAGTGGCCGGGGACGTGTTTCCCCACGGGGACAATGAAATACATCAGAATTTCAAATTAAAAATCAGAACGGGTTACGAGGAGAAAACCGCACGTCTTATTCTGATGGGTACACTGTGGATTCAACTGTATAACGCAGGCATAAATCAAAGGAGACATCACATTGTAATACCATTTAATATCTAAGCTAGGTAGAGGTAGAATGGGTTGTCCAGTAATTAGCTAGTAGTAGTAGCTGTACATGTAGTTATTGTAGTAGTGCGGCTGTGGTGTAGTTGGTAGACTGGGTTGTCCGGTAGTTGGCGAGTCGCCAGTGCGATTGGCGGTTGTGGTTGCAGTCGTATCACTGTAGGTAGAATGGGTTATTTCCATGGCAACAGTGGTAGCTGCATTAGTAGCAGGTAGAATGTGCTGTCCAGTAATTGGCTTAGCAGTAACTGTAGTAGTGCGGCTCTGGCGCATGACGAGGCGCTTGCGGTCGCTGTAGCAGCAGCAGGAATGAAACAACACCCGTCCCGCACCCCTCTCATTAGCCCGTCCCTCCTTCCAGTGTTTTTCCGGCTTCTTCCACTCCATCAGCCCCTTCCCTGTTTGTAGTGTTTTTCTGTTAATTTCCCTCACCTGTGTTTCCCCACCTCACCCCACCTGCACCTCATCCCCTCGTTAGTTTTAGTTTAAGTCCGCTCTTTTGTTCAGCCATTGTGGAGTCCTGCTGTTCCTGTTCCCGTTGCTTAGTTTCTGTTTTCCTGCTCCTGTTCAGTTTCCCTGATGTTCCTTCGTGTTTGCCTGTTCCTGGCATTGCATTGGATCACATTAAACCTCGTCCATTGCATTCCCCGCCTGCCGTCTTATGCATTTGGGTCCACCTTCCCTTTTGGTCCAGCGTGACACCAAACTCCATCAACATTTGGTGCTGATCTGGATAAAGGGACAGATACTGGAATTTTTCCTTCTCACTGTCTTTATTTAAAGTCCTCGTGAACAGTGGTGGCCACCCCAAGACCCCCTCTGGCCCCCCAAAACATTTATTGGAGGCACATCAGCCCATGAAACGAAAGGGCGGTCGCTTCCACATATTACGTAATGATACGTACGACATTGATCAGAGTCTATAGTAGCCAATAGCTTTAGCGCTGAATGTGAACATGATTCAGTAAATGTATTCTTGTGGCTCCACCATCAACAACATCAGCTGACACCACTGGGTTCATCAGGATTAATATATCTGGAGAGCTTTTACATCTTCCTGTGTGTGTGACTCATATAAACAGGCCCCTGATCCCATTGATTCTTTTTCAATAAAATCAGCTCCGTCTTGCTGGCTTTCCCCCTCTGGCAGTTATTATATAGAACTGCCAAACATAACCTTTGCAGCTTCCAAAACCTACGAGGGACTTGCAAACACCCCGAATTACCTTTTACAAACATCTAAGAGGGGGAAAAGATAAAAACTCACAGAAAAGCAGCCTCCTGGTTCACCTAAACCACTTACCCTCACTTATGGTAGTGCTTTTTTTCCTTCTTTCCCTCAGCCCCTCATTAAAGGCTAATTTATTTGAGTTTTTGAAAGTTTGGAAGTGACATGTCTGCCTGGGAGATATCAACCCCATAACCCACGCACTTCACTAGGAATTAGAAAGTTCTTTTTTTTTTCCTACGGCAGAGGTTTGAATGCATCACGACTCAAGAATAAGAAACACAGTTTATAAAAATGAATTTATTGAAGTTTTCATGAGCGCAAATAGGCAGTAGGAACCAGTTAATAACATTAGTACCATAAATGTGTGTGTGTGTGTCTGTCCTGTTATGCTGACATCATCCCACTAAGGAGACTCAGCAATAATGCCAGCACACAAAACACACTTTCTCTCACTTTCCGTAACACACACACACACACACACACACACACACACACACACACACACACACACACACACACACACACACACGCCAGCAGCCAGCCACACAGACTCAGTGATAATGCACACTGGGCATTTATCTTTACAGTGAATTATGGCACACTGCGGTCTCATTGACTCCGTGCACAAATGTGCGAGTGTGTGTCTCTGTAAGTGTGTGTATGCATAAGTGTTGAGTTATGAGCCCATGCTCGGCGGTGTGCGCGTGTGTCTGCGTGCGTGCGTGCGTGCGTAAGTGTGTTGAATTGAATTATGGCGTTGCGCTATCTCATTGACTTCAACTGAGTCCCATTCATCACATCTTAACCATGGAAATAGACTTTATGGACAAAATGCTGTTTTAGCAGTGTGTGCGAGGCCTGTGTGTGCGCATGCAAGTCTTTGTGTGTGTGTGTGCGTGACCATGGAAACGCCCCTAATGAACATTACAGCGTGGGTGTGTGTCAGCGAGTGAGAGAAGGGATCAGTGTGTGTGTGTGTGTGCGTGTGTGTGTGAGGTGAAAAAATAGAACGAGAAAAAAAAAAAAAACTGTTATTGCTGTTTTGATTTATTTCTGATTCTGCATCAAGAAATTATTTTCCCGGCAGCGATGCAATTACAGGTCCGAACCACACACGCCTGACACACACACACAGGCACACAAAAGTAGGCTCCCATCAGTTAGAGAGCCGACAAAAGAGGGATTTATGAGGCTGTTTAAAGTAACCTAAAATGACACAGGTGTGCGTGCGCTCCTCCACATTCATACAGTATGTACAATCCATTCACACTGACCTTTCACTATAATAACATAGTTGCTATTTCTGTATGGGTGTGTGTGTAAAGGTCAGTGCAAAGTAAAAGTAAATGTGAGGGCTTACACGCGGGCCGACCGAGGGATTCATGTTCCCTTCAAAAAGGGCTCACAAGTTTTATACATTTCTAGGCCACAGCTGAAAGTTTAGTGTCCTGCAAAAGACTTTAACAACAGCAATAATTTCTGCTCCTGCTAAATCATATCCTCATGTGTGTCATGAGAGATGACAGGGGCCGCGAGCAGGAGGGGAGATAGCTGAAGAAAACCAGCATTTAGAGATCTCTGAGAAGGGACACGTCGGCCGACGTTAACTCGTTCTTTTTAGCAGCAGCAGTAGGGTTGAAGCGCAAACACACACTTTGTGGTGCCGAGTTTACCTCCACGGTGACAGCTCAATAACAGCAGTTGTCTCTTAGGTTTACGCTTGGCAGTACAATCACACCTGCATTCTTTCTCTGTCTCCGCTGCTACTTTTGGAAAAACGTCGAGCCGTCTCTCTCATCGAATCGCCTCCTCTCGTCTCTCTCTGTCTACTGTGGTATTATATCTTGTAAACTCCCCCAGTCCCGCTGCTCCTGCCAGCCGCATGATTGCCACTGAGGAGCTTTTATTTGTCCAGTTGAAGCTTAAGTGTCGGTCGATGCCCCTACATCTCCATCCAATCTCTTTTTCCCAGGTGTTTATCACGGCTGTTAAAACTTTTCATCCCTCTCTTTTAATCTTTGGATCTCGCTTCGGCAGGGCTCGGGATTACTTCTTGGATGCGACGGCGGTTTCTCACGGGGTGTAACAGAAGTGGACATCAAAAAATGAATTGAAGGAGAACGATCACACTCTTTCCACATCCGAACGGTGAACACAGCGAATCAAAACATGTGTTTCTAACTTTTGTAGAGCTGTTGTGTACTCGTAGCTTTTACACAAATGATTGCAAGTGGTAACTTGAGGGACATGGTGACATGAAATGTGTCCTGCCATTACTTTGATGTGATGTGTGATGTCAAAGGAGTGAACATACAGTATTTTCCATTTTTGATCTTCATAAGGGTATTTTAGCAAAATCCCATCCCACAAGCGGCGGCAAAAGAAAATCTTATCCAGACAACTTTTCGCGCTCCCTCTGCTCATCTGGTCACTCGTAGTTTGTTATGGCAAAGGTGTAAGGTAGCTCGATGGGAGCCATGTCAGGACAATCGGGAGACAAGCTGTCTTTAAGGCCTGGCGTGTGGTTATCATAGTCTTGTGTGTGCATTCACAAACGTCCACAACGACTTAATTGCGCCTCCTTTGAGAGCTCTCTGAATTTGAGACATTGTGGTCTGCAGCTGCACCATCTGTGTGTGGGCCCCGTGCTCATTTTCTGAGTGGTGCAATCAGCCAGTCACCTCCTCCACCCCATCCAAGATATCCAACTTATATTTAAAGATGAGTAGAGTGAGGGAGCGAAGACAGGAATACGACAAAAACACACTTGCTGTGCGATGGTAACGTTAATGCAGACCACAGTGTTTAACATGGCAGGCATGTGAGTATTTACATATCGATATGTTTTAAAAAATAACCCCCAATGTTAATGATCCATATTAAACAAAAGTTTTGGAATCGCTCCAGTATATCACCTCCGATGGCACGGCTGCAATTGCTGCAGTGTAATCCTTTGGGGCAACTGTGATCGTCATGTCCACCAAAAAGGGCTTGTTTTATCACAAACAGGCTGAGGTTGTTCTTCTGTGTTGAGTGTCCGACAACATCACGGAAAAAGTTCCTACAAAAAGATCTTTTAGTTGAAAAATAATCTCTCGAGGTGATTTGTAACAGTTGTTGCCGAATCTATCTTGTCAAAATCAGTTAAATCATGATTGTGACTCGTAAACTTTGGAAATAAATTCCAAACTCTCTCCAGCTCTGGCTCACATTTCCAACGTTGTTGTCCTGCTACAACCCCGAACCTCGTGAGATTTCAGAATGAGACTTGTCCTTGAACGAGAACGGCGTTGTGGCCGCCAGCTGGGGCGATCTGCTCAACCGATCCCAAAATTTTTCTAAGTATGAATCCTAAATACACACCGAAACATGTGAATGTAGGGCCCAGGTGTAAAAGTGCAGACTTTACAGTTGTTTCATCCTCACCAAGTATCAATAGTATCGTGAACTATTGCTTCATTTTGTGTTCAATATTGTGATGAAAGTGCACCGAATTATTGGTATTATACATAAATATGCTCGTAGTTTTATCTTTGTGTCGTAATGATCGGCTCATGTTTTTGCACTTTGAAATCCGTGCAGCCCAAAATGTGACATTCGGTGCGACAAGGCAAGTTGTTTTTGAGCACATGATGCAATTAATGGCTCAAAACCTGCATTTTGGAACACGTGACACTTTGCATCCCGAGATGCTGAACACACATACATCGAAAAGAACAGAACACACACACACACACACACACACACACACACACTGACAAATGATGGAGAATGCTCTTCTGACCATGCACTCCAAAATATGCTGAGTCAATGAACTTAGCCAACCGCTGTCTGTAATTATGAATTTTCTGCTCTGTGTGTGTGTGTGTGTGTGTGTGTGTTTGTGTCCGTCTGTCTTTTGTCTGGCTTTTTCCTTTGACTTCACCTGACCTCAATTTACCTGCTGCTTGCCTCCAAATGCAGCGCCACCTTACACACACGCACGCACGCACGCACGCACGCACGCACACACATTCACACCCACGCACACTGAGTCACAGATACACACTTTTTTTACTTTCTTTGTGCGCGCACACACAGACACACAATTCTTCATATGAATAATACATTACTCTATAAGAGCTGTCCTAAAGTCGAGAGAGGACCAGAGTGAACAAGAAGGAGTGTGTGAGAGAAAGTTTCTGTGTGTGTGTGTGTTGTTTAGAGTTTTATTAAATGACTGACTCTGACTTTCTGCACAAAGTTACACATAGGCTGTACAGTGCTGCATTTATCTCTCTCTATGTTTCCCTGCGTGTCTCTGAAGGCTGTCAGGTCGCATATGCCAACTGATGACAATCTGATCTGTGTGTACTTATGCTTGCGTTCTGTGTGTGTGTGTGTGTTGGCGCTGTAACCTCTATGCCAGCCCCGAAGTAGGTCCCTCCGTTTAGGGTGGTGATGGCCCGATTCGTCTTCCACTTGTCAACTTCAGCTTCCCCAGAGACATCGAGGGACAGAGAGACAGAGAGGGGGAGGGTGGCAAAAAAAACAAAAAAAAAAACAGTGGATGTGTTTGTAAAAACTGAAACTTTGTCTGCCAAAGCACATTTTTCTGTTTGTAAATTCAAGATGTTAACAGATATCCTGTTTATTTACCCGAGCAGTCGGCATCTCGTTCAGCCGGTGGAGTGGTGGAATATGTTTATTGTAATATTATACGCTGATATCAAGATGAATTACTGAGCTTGCCAAAAAGTCAGTTTGGGATCTCGGAGCTTCCAGAGACTTGGATTACGCTGAAAGAGCAGTTGGGAGCAATTTGATGTTTTTTTTTTCTGTTTTTTAAAAGATTTTTTTTTTTTTTTTAGAAAACAAGCCACATCTCCTTCAGTTATTTATCAGAATGCTGTTTTGCTGTTTTGCCGTGAAGCCCCAGAAGCTTTTTGCGGACTACAAAACATCGCCTGACTTTCAATCGGCATGGGGGTAAGTAGATAATGACTGTTTTCCTTTTTTCAATTTTGGGTGAACTCATCCTTTAAAGAAAACATAGGTAGGGAGCAATCGTTGGAAAAATGAATCCAGAGGTTGCAAAGGATTGATTTCCCAGCTGGCAGTGCAGGACAGGGAGCAGTCTAAGTGAAAAAATGCATCTGGTTGGTATTTGGGAGCCATACATCGCTGCTCTTTGCTGATACAGTACAGATGTAGCAACGCGATGGGATTCACGTTCCAAAATCATCTGCATCGAATGTAATCAAGGCAGCGAATTTCTTTCTTTCTTCTTTTTTTTTTAAACAAAAGTGAAATAGCGTAGATGCATTTTTCACTGATACTCATCAAAACAAGGTATTACTGCAGGTTTAATGTTGTTTTTTTAAAGTCAATTAATTTAATTGTTCACTTTGTATTTTTTTAATTTAATTTATTTGCCAAAAAAAAGACAAATCACACAGTAAACAAAGTGACAGATTAATTCCAATTGCATTTTTCTTTAAACTACATTTCTTTAGCTATATAATATAATTTCTACCAATTTGTTTTTGCCAAGATAATGATGTAGTGACAGTTGGTGACAGCCCGATCTACAAATAGTGTTGACTGCTGACCATTTTGTAATTAATTTGCAGATGTCTGATTCATCTTTGTTACTTGTGTCAGGCAGCAATAATGATTAATTATGGTATGATGCACTAAAAATTTGCAGAAATGTCTTCAGCCATGTCACAAAATACGGCATCTAATCGTTCTCCCTCGTTAAAAACGGCAAAATACATTTCCATTTCATATCATAACTTTAAGTGCTTGAAATGAAATGTCTCCTACTCCACAGTAAAGTCCGCTCTCAGTGTTTGTGCACTTCAAATTTCCACATCACACTCGTGTACGCTAAATATTTGTGATGTCACAACTCATCCTCATAGCCCCGCCTCTTAAAACCTGATTTCCGACGAGAACAGAGAAAATGTACAGGTTTTACACGGTATAAGCTCAAACATTCAACTGTAGGAACAAGAAGGAAAAACACACTTTGGACCAGGTGGGGGACTTTAATTACTTGTAGCAAACAGGCGAAACATAACAGGGACGGTCCTTTAAAGAGACACAGGCAAACAGCTGAAGAACAGGGGAGGTAAATAGGGCAACTATTACTCAAAGTCTAATGGTTCCACTGTCTAGTATAAAGTAATAGCAGAGACTGTCCATATATCACTCCGGTACCAAACTGCCTCCACTGCCAAGTTCTGTCACCATCTGCTTCTGGTACCGAACGCCAGGGGAATTTTATCTTTGTCTCAGTTCTGCTCAGCCTTTGAAGCCTGCTGTTGTTTAGTATCATGTGTGTGCGTGGGTGGGGGGGTGATGGAGAGGGGGACTAATTGTGTTTCTATTGTTCAGGTGTCAACAACTCATGGTGGGCCACTTGTTTGCATATTGTTAATTTCCCCCCCTCACTGTGTACTGTGTAAATGTATGTGTGTATGTGTGTGTGTGTGTGTGTCCTGCCAAGTCGAGAGGTCCCCGCTCGCTGACACTCGATTTGACAGGCCTGCTGACACTCTAGCATTTAGCCCTGCGCGGGCCTGCGAGCGAGCGTGTGTGTGCGCGTGCGCATGTGCCGTATGAGTGACAAGGTGTGACACACTAGCATTTGTCTCGTAAATGCCAGAACAGAGAGCTGACACCAAAGGGCAGAGGGATGGCGAAAACGGAGGGAGAGGAAAGGAAGGAGAGAGAGAGGGATGAAGTGAAATGGGGTTGGCCATGTTCTCACATTTTAATTGGTTGTTTGGCTGCGTGTTTGATATTTTTTAAAAAACCGGGTCGCCGCTAATCTGCCTTTAAAATATGACAGCCTAAAACCCGCCAAGGAATTTTGTCTGGCTCAGGCACCTTTCATTCGGGATGTCACAAACACTTTAGCGTTTCAGAGTGCGGAAAAACACTGATGCAAAATCTCCATCCCGACGATGCTGTTATTCGGCCTTATTTTGTAACACAGGAAAAGCAATCTGCCAGCGAGACGTCTGTGTCGGGAGATCGTTTCAACATATTTCCAATACAAGTATTTGTCAGGATTACTGAAGTGATTGTTGGTGCTCGCAGAGGCCCTGATGTGTTTGTTCTTTCGCAGCAAAGGAGCTGTCCGAGGTGCTCGTCTGCATTATAGACAGAATAAATAGTGGACGGAGCCTCTGGGTCTGGCAAGTGAGGCCAACGCGAAAGCGCCTTGAACCTGCATTCTTTCTAACAGCCAGCACCACTCGTTTCAAAAAGAAGTCTGATTGTATGTAAGCTTATGAGAAAATGACCCCACTTCTCACTCGATGTATTACCTCAGTGAACAGTTTCCTAATGAGTTTATGATCTCAAGTCTTCTTCAACACGGCATGATGTTCATTCTGTAAATCGAGTTCCCATTTAGAGCTAAGTAGATGATAAAGCAGGTTATGATTTAGGAAGTGGCTACCTTGTGAATGAGTCAGATCCAATCAGGATAGAGGCATAGCAATGTGTGCTGTCCCCAGCTCCACCCACTCGCACAAATATGGGTATTTCTGGCTCCAAAAAACTATGACGGCGATGGCCATGATGCCAAACTGTCCACGAACCAGTGGATGGATGACATCATGGTGATATTACACTCGGTCTGCACCCTAATGGTTACTGCCAATGGCAAATTCTGACCACGTTAATATTATCACCAATTTGTCATTGTGTTTTATTGGTAAGTCTTGACTACGGGGCATCAGACTGACAATGGCTCGACAATGGTCAGCTGCGACACTCGCCCCATTTATCACGTGTATTCCTCATTTTTCACTGAGGAAGACAACATATGCTTTTCGAGAGCGTCAGATATTTTTGCCTTCTTTCACCTAGCTTGACTTTCTCAGCATGTTCTCTGTGTGACATAAGCCCACAAGAGTACAGAGCGCTCTTGAAGTACAAGAGGAATGACATTTTAATTAATTTCTATGACTCTATGATCGCCTGATTTGACACAGTGGCCGTCTAATTAGACACGAATGTTGCGTCGATTGATTCTGGTGTTGAGCAGACTTAATAAGATGATTGCGTGTCTCGATCATGTGTCCTTTGTTTAGCCAGCTCTCTTGGCTCAAAACTAAAAAAAAAAAAATGTAAGCAAATTAAGGAGCTTCATCGCTGTAAAGCTTCATGAACTGGATATATCACTTATCATAAAATCGCAATACACTGAAATACACATATCACACTCCATCAACACACATCACAATACATCAACACACATATAACCTACATCTAAGTACAGTAAGTTAAAAAATGGGTATAGATGGTCATATAGTCAACATTAAATGCCATGCACATCAGTTGATAAGGCCTCTCCTCAGGTTGAAATGATCAGACAGTCAATATAAGTGACTGTAATAGTGTTAACATTGTCTTTATAGACTCTACATTTGCCTTTAGTGCAGGATAAGGTTTTCAATCAGAACTGCACTTCACAGCGCTAATTTTAACTTTGATGACCCATAAGCTTTCTGCACGAGCTCTGTGATTTTGAGAGCCGCGTGAATAAATATTTTAGATTCAATCCTACATCCACCAAAATGTAGCAAAGTCATGTTGAGTCAGGGTCAAATGAGAGCGCTAATTTAACAGCCGCCGTCAGGCTAAAGTAGTCGAGCTCATATTTGTTTCATAGCCTGTTCCACTGGTTCGAGGACACCGTATCAGATAAATATATAATGCACAGCGCCGCTGGTTGACAATTTGCATAGGAGCTCTTTCATATGATGCCCACATCAGCGGTGCCAGGTCTCGTGGCGTTGAAATGAGCTTTCACCGACCCGCTAATGTTCAAAAGCATCAAAATACTGGAGTTACTGCTCAGTGTCAGTGACCTGCGAATGTGTGGCTTTTTTTTCTGATTGTAGATTTTCTGTTTCTTTACTGTAGGTTTAAAAGTTTTTTTTTTTTTTTTTCGGAAACGCAGCAGGGTCAATAACTAAAACACAGAGATGAGTCAAAACATATTGATTTAAAACTGAATCAGAACATCCCACTGTGGTTCTTTGAGAAACATCACTGAATGTTAAGTCACGGATTGATAGATCTTTTGAAAAGTTTTGCTCCCTCTTTGAAATCTAAACAAGTCCGGGAACCTTTTGAACCTTTCTCTCTCTGCGCTCTGTCAATAACGGCCGTCTGTGTTGAACTGACTCGGCCAGTGCAGGAGTCGTTTAAGGAAGGCGTCTCTCAGATCTCAGCCTCGGAGCCGAGATGAGTGAGTGCCGGTCGCTCCGCCGGGCTCCGACTCATTAAAACATATTAATTCTCCTGTCGTGTGGGGACCCAAACTGAGTGAATGCACTCTCTCACCCTGGGACCCAGTCTCATTAAAATAGAAAAGCACTTGTGTCATGTAGGGACGCAGCAGACGCCTCACGTGATCCACGAGGAGCTCCGACTATAAGTAAGAAATAATGTTCATGATGGAAACAAGAAAACTTCTGATTCCATTTGTCATATCCGGTTATTTATAATGGTGATTTATGAACGATCGGCTGTTGCATTCGCTGTAAGCAATTCTGGATGGAAGTAGACTAAATACAGCTATGAAATCTATGTGAGGGAGCCCTTTGAGCCTTTGAAACACACATTTTAAAGTATAAAAATGACAAAATGCTGAAGGAGTCACAAGCTGAGAGGTAAATGTGCTGTTAATTGTGGTTTGTGTCAGTCTTTTATAAAGCTTGCGTCTGTCACTGATATTTCTCTCGTGCTCTCTTTCTCCGCCGTACTGTTTTATAGTTGGCTGTTAAATCGTCAAATGCCGAATGGCTAAAGGCTCTTCAGAATGACTTTAGCAGGTACGAAACAGAGTGGTCAGACCCTTGTGTTAGGGTAACGGTAGTCATTCCATCATGGTTTTGGTGCAGTGCCTGCTCCAGACCATAGTTGGCCTAAATCTCGATATTTTTTTTAGCTCACACCTTTCATGCAATATGACCAAAATCTGCTGAAATAACTCATTCTATATCCAGATAATGACACATACCAAGATTTACATTTACATCTAGCAGACGCTTCTGTCAAAAAGCGACTTACAGTAATTCATACATACCTTCACACACTGATGGTGGTGGCTGCCGTGCAAGGTGCCGACCAGCACGTCAGGAGGTTCAGTATCTTGCCCAAGGACACTTCGATATGCAGACCAGGGGAATTGAACCAGCAAACTTCCGATAACAAGACGCTGGCTCTACCCCTGAGCCCCACAGATATTGCATATTCTCCAGTAATTCAATGAATACCAATAAAGAGTATAATATGAAACAGATGCAAAGCCCACAGTGTCTCTTATTCCATTTTCAATTATACACTCAACAAATAAAAGGTACTAACTCGTCTCTGAATATTTGTCTCTTTTTATTGAGAGGCGTTAAGTACATTTTGTAACAAGCTTGTAACAATATAAAATAGGAATTCTTAAAATGAAGGGTTATCTCTATTTTGATTTATTTTTCTAAATCCTATTTTTATTTCATCTTATTGTGCACACCAGGGAATATCAATCAAGCCGTTGTGAGGGTTGTTTCAGTGAATTACCCCACACAATTTTTACGCTTTCAGTTTATTGTGAAGTTGAAGCGATATCAGTCAAACTGGTTTCGGTTTATTCATTTTAGGAATGTTTTCATCTGTTTTTGGAAATGAACTCCTCAAATAAAAAAAGGTAAACACTTGTGCAGCTTCAGCTGAAAACAAAATGTTCCAACATTTCTTTTTTTTTGTGCTTCCTTGGATCTGTTGTGGAACCGTGTCCATGCAGCGGTAGAAGCCTTGGCTCGTCAGAGTCCCTCTCGTGTACGGGATGGGTCACATTCGCTCTCCTCCATGTTTTCTTGTGTTGTCCTCATGCAAGTTTCCTGCCAGCGACTGTGCTGTGCGGAAAAATGCCAAACCTCGTACAAATGACGAAACATATTGCCGTAAGCAGACAACAAAATAAACGATAGAGCATGATTAGAAACAATAGACAATATTTTCTGATTTTATATATATAAACAAACAAATGCTAAATAATTCCCAAAGTCATTTGTTTGTCTAGATATGACACTAGATATGTAAGATCAGTATGTAAACACAAGCTATATTTAAATTGTCTTTCTGAAGTCGATACAAAGTCCTTTACATGTATTGATTCGTTCTTACTTTTCACTCTGCTTCTCTTCCGACCTCCTCTCTGATTGTTCACTGCAAACGTCCTCACAAAACAAAAATGTTTCAAACCAGGCTTTACAAACTTCAGCTGTTTTTTGAGGCATTGATTAAACACAGACACTATCCATGCACAAACACACACACACACACACACACACACACACGAAAACATGTAGCTCGTGTGTGATCTAACATTTTGGGTTTTGCTCTCTGGTACACTTATGACACATTTTGAAGGAATATAATCAATTCATTAGGATTCAAGACGTCATCAGAAAAAAGTCTGATCCCCCTCTTCTGTGTGTGTGTGTGTGTGCGCTTACTGTGTTTTCATCCCATTGTTGGGACAAAAGTGCGTGTGTGTATATGTGTATGTCATTGTTTGAGGGAAACATGGGACAAAAAAATGACGAATGGTTTTTTAAACTCGTACTGACACACTATAGAAATGCATTGTGTGCTTTTATGCGTCTAGAGAGCAAAACAGTGCGAGTGAGAGCGCGCCGGGTGTACTGTGTATGTTTTGCCCTGTTTGTGTGTGTGTGTGTGTGTGTGTGTGTGTGAAGGCACAGTTCCAATGTGTTTCTTTCCTGAGTGGTTATGTGCAGTCCCAACGGCCTGTATGTGGGGCTTTAATTATCTTAACATCAGTAAACTTCTATGTATTGAAAACCAATTTGGCCAGCTTTGAAATCAGCATGTTCTTTCTGACTCTCAAATATCAGGTATGTGCAAAAAAAAAAAAAAAAGCCTGTTTGATAATCATTCTCCCTCTTAGAAGCAACATTATATCATTATCACATATCAGAGAGATGATTGTCGAGTTGTGCATTACTTCATTCAAGTGCCCAAATTCACAGCGCCAACACAAGTGTGTGACGTTACTGCCTCATTCACCATCTTTCATTTCACCGGTTTCTATCCAACAATATCTGAATGTTTCAAAGAAAGTTTGTCGGTTAAAAGGGTTTTTCGGCCTGATATTATATCCGCATGCATTCGAAAGATGTTTACGTCTGTGAAAGAGCACCACAATTTGCTGTAAACAAGGTCCCTTGTGTGGTGAGGACCACTTTGAATTTGCTTCCAGTTATGGAAAATGAAGAGAATGGAAATGCAAGAATTTCTGCGTTCTGAGTCTCTCAAAGCAACAAGATACACAACATAACTAGTAATTACTTATGACAACGTGTTTTTCACCCTAACAGTTGCATTTATCATTATTTAAAGGCAGAATTTGTCTGTTTTTAAATGTCAAAAACAACTTTAACATCCAGGATTTTTATTCCTGAATTCTTTTTTTAAAATACCATCGTGGGCAAAAAATTATAGCTGATGTTCAATAGATAAGGTTCAATCACGTCAATTGCTATGGTGCTTTTAAGTTCAAGTGAAAAAATAGTGTTATTTGATATCTTTGTGCACAGAACAATGCCTTTTCTCGGTCATCTACCCTTTACATATCTGTAATCAGGGTAAACAGGTAGGCTGTAACCATGGTAACAACTTTGTGACAGGGTAACAATCGGGTCAGGCTCGGGCATAAAAAAACAGAACACCTGTCGAGTTTGGGTCGTGCTCGATTACTGTCCACTTGGACCTGGTCAGGTTAAAAAATGTGGCCCGAGCGCACTCAATTATGTACATTTTGATATTTTCTGATAATAAGGATGATTTAATAAGGTAGGAGTTCAGGCCAGTGTTCAATTGAGCCATAATAAGCTGTATTAGGCCCTTGTAGCAATGCATCATGGGGGATGTTCCCTCCACGTTTTGTGATCCGGATATTTGGATATCCTACCTTGAATGCAACGTATATTATTTAATATTGTAGTGTGCTAATGCATTTGTGTAAATGTGCATTTGAATCTGTGAGAAATGAGTTTGCGAGTGTCTTAGTGCAGTGCGTCATTTTGTGAGAAATGTTTCAGACGGTTGAATCCCTCCAACTTCATTTTTCATGAGAGGCCTGAGAGCCACGAACACACAAACAAGGACAAGAAGAAGAAGAAGAAGAAGAAGAAGAAGAAGAAGAAGAAGAAGAAGAAGAAGAAAAGAAGAAGAAGAAACAGAGGAAAAATCCTTATCTTCAAACACTGTGGCTTACGCTCCTTGGAGATTCTTGTGGCGCCTGTGCGTGTATATGTGTGTGTGTGAGCTTGTGTGTATAATTTCCATGTCAGACAACGAATTCATTTTGTATGTGTGTGTGTGTGTGTCTTCTTGTGTGTGTGTGTGTGCGTGCGTGTGTGTCTGCGTGTTTTCTGATGTGGTTTTGTTCAACAGAAAAACAAGCCTTTAAGTTTCGCAGAGAAAATCCTCAAATCCCCAAATGGATTGATAATTACAAACAGGACACGACTGATATGTGTATGTGTGCGTGTCTGTCTTTGTGTTGTGTGTGTGTGTGTGTCGCGGGGCTGTAGCTGAACATGTTTTATGAGTTTTGAAGGGAAAAATAATTACAAATTCCTGTCACAGCTCAAAGAATAGGGAGAAGGGGCAAAGACAGAGATACAGATAGTCTGCGATTTACATCGTCAGCAGCAGCCACGGAGATGGATAGAGAGGCGCGGAGACTGGGAACGATAGACAAACAAAGGCACCAATATTTTTTTCGTGGCGAGAAAGAGGAAAGCATAAAATTCCTTTTTATGTGAAAAATATTACATCGCTCCTGCCGCAAGATGCCAAGCCAGGATGATTTCATTTAGTCCCATTACAAACACAGTTCCTCCGCAGTAACAAAAGCTCCTGGCCTGGCAATTAAAGCGGCTCTTAAGTGGTTTAACCGTTAATGCGATGCCAAAAAGCAATTACGTGTATAACCTTTTCTCTCTATACCGCGTGACATAATCTGTTTCCTTTCCTCGATTCTCTATACTGTTTTCATTCGATTGTGCGAAAAAAAAAAAAACTCCGCCGCATTCAAAACAGCTTAGGAAATATTGTAGATATTTTGACAGTTGCGCCAAGAAAGCATCTTTGATGTGAAAATTAAGACACCGCCAGAGAGAGACAGCGAGAGCAGGAAAGGAGAGGGAGGGAGAGGGAGGGAGACGCAAGAGGAGGAGAGGACGACAAAGAAAGAGAGAGAGGGAGAGAGACAGAGGGGGGAAGACAGAGAGGATTGTTTAAATGAGACATTTTGATGAATGAGCAGAGTTTTGGGCCAGTGGCAGTACAACTAAGCCAGAAAATTATAGACTTCCAAACAACTTCACACATAGAGAGAGAGGAGAGAGAGAGAGACCTTGAATTCAGCGGAATACAATAGAAGCAGAGGAAGAAGAAGAAGAAGAAGACGAAAAAGAAGAGAAGAAGAGAGCACAATAGAATAGAGAAGAATAGAACAAAACGGAATAGGATAAGATAGAGAGGTTTAATAATTCAGAATATAGGAAAAGACAGAATTATGTAGTCATGCTATAGCAGCTCTTGTGTGATGCCATTGCTTTTCTTGTTCTGCCACTCTGCGTCTGATTAGTTGCTGTTGTTTGTCGGGTTGGCTCGTTTTAGGCAAGACTGGTTAGGATTAGGGAGGGTTCTATCAAGGTAAGCAAATCAGAAGCAGAGAGGAGCGAAGGCGACGAGCAACTGGCAAAGCAGAGGCAGCGGGATCAATAACTGTGCCTGTGTCACAGAGTGGTGCTTTGAGCTAAATGCTAACATTAGCATACCGTACTAACATGCTTGCAGTGACAATACTGACGTGCTGATGCTAGGAAGGTGTAATGTTTACAGCACCGTGTGCACCATCTTAGTTTAGTGTGTTGACATCATTGATATGTTGAAATTTTTCTACATGTCACAACTTTATGTTTCTTTAGGTTCACAAAACCACTTGGTTATGGGTAGGAAAAGATCATGTTTCGGCTTAAAGGACCTGTTCTCGTCACCACAGACACAGCTGGAGACTTCCTGATGTTTTGTCAATCAATTTTTTGTCATCCACATTGTCATCCACAGAACCATACAACATATTCATCCGTAGAACCACACAACATTGTCACTTGTAGAAACATACAACATTGTCATCTATAGAAACATACAACATTGTCATCTATAGAACCATACAACATTGTCATCTATAGAACCATACAGCATTGTCATCTATAGAACCGTACAACGGTGTCATCTGTAGAAACATACAACATTGTCATCTATAGAACCGTACAACATTGTCATCTATAGAAACATACAACATTGTCATCTATAGAACCGTACAACATTGTCATCTATAGAACCGTACAACATTGTCATCTATAGAACCGTACAACATTGTCATCTATAGAACCGTACAACATTGTCACCTATAGAACCGTACAACATTGTCACTTGTAGAACCATACAACAGTGTCATCTATAGAAACATACAACATTGTCATCTATAGAAACATACAACATTGTCACCTATAGAAACATACAACATTGTCATCTATAGAAACATACAACATTGTCATCTATAGAACCGTACAACATTGTCATCTATAGAAACATACAACATTGTCATCTATAGAACCGTACAACATTGTCATCTATAGAACCGTACAACATTGTCATCTATAGAACCGTACAACATTGTCACCTATAGAACCGTACAACATTGTCACTTGTAGAACCATACAACAGTGTCACCCATAGAACCATACAAACATTGTTTATCCATAGAACAATACAACATTGTCACCTATAGAACCATACAACAGTCTCATCCCTAAGACCATAAACTATTATCATGCACAGAATACAATAACACTTCCTGAATAGAAAAGGTTTTGTTTGTTATGTGTTTCAGGTGAGGTTGAAGAAGTCATTTTCATCTTTTTCTCAGTATTTGCATTATAATCTAGGGCTACACTTTTTAGTGAAATATCAACCTTTTCTAAAGCGTGCTTTTTGTTGCTTGAACAAAAGACTTTTGTTGTGTAGAACTGTACTGATGGGACCTTTGGAACTGCAGGTTTTAATTTCAGAACTTGTGAGAGACAGTTATTTTTTGTTGTGATACACATATACATATTTAATACGATGACTATTATGTAGATGAAACAGTGTGTGTATTTGATTATGTGTTACCGCTACTGTGTGTGTGGGTGTGTGCGTCTGATGGTAATGAACTGGAGGATATGCAGTGCAGTCCACAGCCATCTCAGTCATCATTTTCTGCCTTTCCACCACTGGAGGCAGCAATAGCTCACACACTGACTCTCCTCCTCCTCCTCCTCCTCCTCCTCTGTCTTTATCCCTTTCTCTCTTTCACACATACACACTCATCAGCGCACACAAAACCATCAATCAAGTGTGTGAAAGATCCTTAAGGCCTTAACATTTCTCTTGTTTGGTGTGATCGAGTGCTTGACAACTCTGTCTCTTTCTCTATTTCATTCCCTCGTTCTCCCTCCGTCTTCCCCTCTCGTTCTCCCGTCCGCTGCCCCTCCGTCTCTTAATCTTGCTTCCTCACGTACATTCACCCTAAATCTCTGCAGTCCCCCTCTCTTACTCACTCCATACCTCTCCATCGGTCTCTTTCTTTTACTGCCGTGCCCACTCTCCCTCTCCTCTCTTTTTTTTCTTTTAATCCTTACTTACTGCCTCACACACACACACACACACACACACACACACATGCACATTCACCCCGGAAGGTTGCAGTTATCAATCATGGTGATTGTGATCTGTATCATCCACTAACATCAATGAGGGTTTTGAGGAAGATGACATCATTCATCTATACATCACCGCTAATATGGTCTTCATTTAGTGTTTCTTGAAGTGGTTGAGAGAGACAGACAGAGACAGACAGAGAGGGAGACAAAAGCTCCATTCGGATGGGATTAGTTTCCCGAACGACGTCTGAGATATAATTACTCACAAAGGGCGGCGCTGCTTTCATGTAGCCATTCAGATGCGATTAGAATCACTGAGGTTTTTTTTTTTTCGGCCGATATTAACGGGAAAACTTGTTACAGTTAAGTTGAAGTTTTCGGAGACAAATTGAGATCCAGCTGAGGCTTCCTTTGGAGACAGCCACTGTCCATCAATCATGATGTTTTTCTGTTCATTTCTCTGTAATGGGCTCCCAGCAGGCCGTGCAACTGGTAGGCAAACATCACGAGTTGACAAAAGGCTTCGGTGCAACTTCTATAAAACCCGGCACAACGTTGCAGCATTTGCAGCGGTTGTGTTACAAAAAAATCGATGGAACTATTCATAATATCGAGTTATGAATATGTTATTTCTTAATAAGCATAATGACAAACATAAATCCAGTTCCAGCCTCTCAAATATGATGTTTAGCTCCTTTTACTTTTCTCATGTGATAGCGGACTCAATTTCGTAAAAGGTTCTGCTTTGGGAGATAGTGATGAGCATATTTCACAAAACAAGAAAGCAGATTAATCAATAAAAAAACAAAGTAGCACTCACTAGGGTGCATACTTCCACAGATGGCCCAGCAGTCTCCTTTTGCACTCACTCATTGATACCAGCCTCCTAAATGTGCCGTTTCTTTCAATCGAGATCAATGCAATTATTTCTTGAGAGATTATCTTGAGTGTTGAAAAACAGCCGTGTTAAAGAAAGTGAGGAAAATGTTCTCGATCCGTCCCTTTATTTGGATCTGCACCAACAGTCGGTGGGGTCTATTCTGGGCCGAGACCCATCCTCCATCCAAGTTTCATGGATATCTCTGCAGCAGTTTTTGTGCAATCCTGCCAACAAACCAACAATAGACACGGGCGAAAACACAACCTCCTTGGCGGAGGTAACAATCGCTACTCGCAGCCCTAAGAAAACATTGACAAGAGGACTAGTTAGTAGCTCATGTGTATTTATTAAAGGAAAATGTTAAATTGTTTGCTGTTTCTTATGTTATATCAGATTGGTGTCCCTGACTGCATGAAAGGTAGCAATCTTTCCACCGCAGGAACAGTCCCAAAGGTACAACTAACTTTTTTGTGTGTGTTGACCAGAGATAAATTAAGTTCCAGGGGCATTGTTCTGCTGTATACCTCTTTAAAAGTCCCTGAAACTGGAGTAGTGCTTTCCAAAGTCCAAGAATTTTGGTATGGGTCTGGCAGCATAGAATACTTGAGTAGTCGAGTACTCGCAGCATATGACGGATGGCCCAATGACGAAGTCCAGATGTTGTTATATAGTCATGTGCAAAAATGACATGTAGAAATAGCCAATCGAGGACTAATGGGCCTTATATTTGCAGATCTTGCGGTGGAAGTGCAGAAACTGACACTCGGCCAAAGGAGTTCCTTGGAAAGTAGTTCCTGGGATTAAAAGTTTAGGGTGTTTGGTGACTTTGGAGACTTGAGTTCAACGAAGAAGAGGAAAAACTACGATGGAGTTCACGAACAGAGAAAAAAAAAACAACAGACGAGTTGCGTCAGAGATGTGAGAGAGACGGGGGACAGAACCAGAAAGTGAGACAGTGTGAAAGAATCAAACAAAAGTTGAAGAGAAAAGCAGCAGAGGGAGACAGAAGAGGAGGTGTGGGGAGACAGTGAGACAGAGACAAGAACAAATGGAGTTCTCTGTTGAGTTGTGATGGATGCTGCAGCAGTGCAACCTGGGATTGATTTGGGGGAAGGCTGTCTGTCAACGAGCCAACCAGAGAGAAGGAATAGGTGTTGGCGGAGTTAAGATTGATTTCCATGATAAAGGACGGTGGTAATGGTCAGTAAGTGTTTGGCTGCTCTCGTCCGACATCAGGAAATACAGAATTATCTGCCTGAGCTCACGGTTTGTGTCAACGTCTTCCCATCTGTGACTGGAGAGTTCATTTTCAGGACGATTCATGGGCTTTTTGGGAGAGATAAAATGTTACAACCACCATTCAATATGTCTTAAATTTAGAGGGTTCAGTGTGTTAAAGTGTCATCATTTTGGCAGTCAAATGCCTGAACTTACTGTACCTGTTAGCCTTTGAAAAGGTCTTTTTTGTTTTTATTTTCTGTTGTAAAAAACATTTCTTTTAATAATTTATCATATTTTACGTGTTTAACGGCACATTACAAGTTTCCTAAGCTGCTTTGTTCCTTATATTGTGTAAAACTACACTTAGTTGAAATGCAGTAATCATAAAAAAAAGTCTACTTAAAATTCAGATTGCACTTTTTTTTTTTTTTTTTTTTTAAAGATCCTACTCACTGGACCTCGCTGACCTCGAAGTAGTTCAGTGGTTTTTGATCCTGCTCGGAGGGACTCGGAGGGGCCCTGCTGGTTTTCATTCGAGTCGATGAATGCAGAAATGAGTCACATGTGGTGGCGGCAGGTGAATGCAGTTAACCAGGTGGTTTGATAGAAACCCAGCCGTGCTCTGGACCCGGAGGACCGCTGCTGAAGAGCCATGAATTAATTCATAAAAACCGTGTTTTGTTACTTTGATCTGTTTCGCTCTGACGGGACCTGCAGAGCTGAGCACGACTGAAACCTGCGAAGAGTTCAAGTTTGGCCTCTTCAGGTTGTGGGATGTTGTCGACACGCACACTGTTTGCGTACAGTTGCTGTTATATAGTTAGTTGTGATTAAAGCTGCAGCGATTAGTCAAGCAATTTCAAGTTTATCAAAAGAAATTAATTGCTAAAGGATTAATTCTTTCCCTTATTTTTCCAGCAAAACATGTCAAATAATTGCTGGTTCCAGCTTCTCTGTTGTTTTTCTTTGCCATGTATGAGGAGTTTTTGTGTTTCAGACTATTGGCTGGACAAATGAAGCAATCTAAAGACATCACTTTGGGCTCTGGGGAACTGTGATGACCATTTTTCACTTTTTATTTTTATCTTTTTTTTTTTTTAACATTTTACAGACTAAAGATTAATTAATAATTGTTGGTTGCAGCCTTTGTTGAATGTGTGTTGTTAAGAGCCCCGGCTTAATATTTATACAAAGAATTACACTCAACAACATAATCAGAAGTTTGTTTTGTTTTGTTTTGTTTGTTTCAATTAAGGAAGATTCTTACACTGGGGAGACCTTTGACCTGACTAAAAAAATGTCAAAAAATGTATTAACATTGTTTTCTGTAAACAAAAACGGGGTTTGAATCAGTTGGAAGTGAGTGGAGTTGGTCTCCACTCTGTATCCATTTGTGTGTTTTCTATCTTGCGCGAGGCCTCGCTGCAGCTCTGAGTAACATCTCGCACAGTGAGAGAGAATTGAAACCATTTAAATTGGAGACAGAATATTGACGATATGTAAACCACACAGAGGAAAACATCTTTCTACGGGAAAGGAGAGCATTAAAAGAGTCAAAATGGATCGACCACATCAGGCTCGCTGTTCTTCTTCTTCTTCTTCCTCGCAGCATTCTTTAAATTAGCTTTTTTTTTCCCCCTGCGTATCTTCCTGTCCTTAAATCTCTGCAGTTGTGTCTTTTTTTTTGTCTTTTTCTCAGATGCCGCCTTAAATCCTTTTCCTGCCCATGCGCCTCTCTTTTATGTGTGATGTTATCGGAGCCTACATCAGGTTCTGCTCTCTCTTTATTTACAGCATTTATGTTAATGAATATGGATTTTCTGCTGGCGATGAGATTTCCCTGCTAACTCTTTTGGCTGTTTCAGCACTAAAAAAAACAAATCCTTGGGGTTTGGAGTGACACGTTCTGACATTTTTTAGCGCTAGGACGTAATAAGTCGAGAATTATGCGTAAAAGGCTCACATTATGGCAAAGCTAAGGCGGAGGAAGTTAAATAAAAATGAAATATGAGCATTCTGAAATAAGAAAAAATTGTAATATAAAGGACGAGAAATTGGAAAAAATCGAGAAAGAGAGAATTTAAAACCAGGGAGTAAGTATAAGACTATGAAATGCACCGTCCGAAGGTCAAAGGTCATCAGCAAACGGCAACCAGAGCTCGATACGAAGCAGCAAAACAGACACATGATGGTGGCACAGAGAGGAGGAATATTTCCCCTGGATCTCACACACAGTGACGGGAATCGAGTGTCTAAGAATAAAATAACAGTGTGTTCGCCTGTGTGTGTGTGTGTGTGTCTGCGCACCGACCCGCCTATCAAGGAGAGCACTGTGGAAAATCCATCTGGATCGTACACACACCTAATGACGTCACAGACACACACACACACACACACACTCACGCACGCTCTGGGTGCAGAACCGTTTTATTTTTGTTTCTAAATTGGAAGTAAAAGTTACACAGGCTAAACTCACTGAACCGGGAGGGAGGGAGGGAGGGAGGGAGGGGAAGGAAAAGAGAGGGGAAGATGAGAAAATGGGACGGGAAAGGCAGAGATAAAGGAAGAGAAACACGTCGATGTAAAGAAAGACGGATGACAGAAGTCGAAAGACGACAGAAAATCTTGCGCGCACACACCTAATCAGTCTGTATATGACCAGTCCCCCCCCCATACATAAATATCAAACTATGTTATGCAGGTACAACTAATCCCCTATGTGTGTGTGTGTGTGTGTGTGTGACTGGAGTGTAGGGAGTGTGTGGTGGGGGGTGGGGAGGGGTCCTGGCACGGCATGGTAGTCATTTCCCTTCTAGACTCAACATCATACAGATACACACACACACACACACACACACACACACACACACACACGCACGGCAAGCGTTGGAATATCATTACGGTAAGAGCTGCAGTGAGCAGGCCCCTGACACAAGCGGGCCTTTGTTCGATCGCAGACACACACACACACACACACACAGCAGACCCAGACTCAGGCCTTCCATATCGCCAATATAATTACAGCTATTACATCTGACTCAAATATAACTTTACATCTCTCTCTCTCTCTCTCTCTCTCTCTCTCTCTCTCTCTCTCTTTGCTCTCTGTCTGCATCTGACTCGATCGTCCCTCCTTCTCCCTCGCTCCCTCTGTCTCTCCTTCTTACTCTTGGGTACTCATGTCGGAGCCATGTATAACCATTTGTGTGTGTGTGTGTGTGTGTGTGTGTGCGTGTGTGTGGTGGCATAATGCTATATAAACATTACCTCAACTAACGAGCGGTAACTGGTCTGGCCCAAAATTTTGTGTGTGTGTGTGAGAGAGTGAATGTGTGTGTGTGTGTGTGTGTGTGTGTGTGGCTTAACTTAATGACCTGTACAGTCAGTGTTTTGTTCGGAGAGCTTTTACTGTGAAATGAGGGAAAGAAATCTCCGTCTCTCGCTCTCCACCTTTTCTCTTTCTCTCCGTCACCGAGCGAGGGATTGTGAGTGGATGAAAGCAGGATGGACGGATGGACGGCAGATTTTTCTACCTTGAAGCTACTGAAACTTAACAATTGCTCTTTGTTTCCTGCCGTTTAGGTCCTCGTCGAAGAGCAGAAACATCAATCCAGAGACAATTTGCCTGCCACATTTTTGACTGCTGCTGCTACTTTGTAGTTTTGGAGAAGATGTTTTTGATCGGAGGAGAAAGATCTTCACTGACTGAACGAACAAACTCCTTCATTTTTATGACTGAATAAACTGAATAAACAAACTGACTTTAAAGGACAACACCATCCTTTTGTTTTATTTTGTGGCGGACCCTGCCACCTTTCTCACTTTAAAACTGTTTTCTGGGGACCTTATTTTCCTCTGAGAACAGCTTGTTTGTTCAGCTGTGGAAAAAATAAATATTTATAAGTTTACATTAAAACATTATTATTGTAAATATTAAAACTCTGAGTGTGAATTTATTCTCCTAAACTACGTGTTGCCCCTTTAAGCAAAAATCCCACGAACCAAAGCAAAAGTGAGCTTCTTAGTGCTTTTGTTTGCTCTGTCGCTTCATAAATTCATTTAATTAACGTTTCCTTTTGAATTCTTCTGTGAGTGAGGCAGTTTGAATACGTCACCTTGACCTTTGAGAACTTTAAATTGGCGCTTTATACAAGAAACAGTGAATTCATTAATCTCCCTCGTTGTGTAGATGTTTGTGTCGGTTTAGATTCTATTCACGAAGTTACAGAAATCTCTTGAACTCCAAAGGAAAAGTGAACTTATGTGTGAAGCCATCCAATTAAATCATCATATATCTATAAACACACACACATAAAAAAGTCACACTCCTGTCGAAATTGCAATAAAACTTTTATTACCTTTTTTTTGTTTGTTTGTTTATTTTTCAAGGCTCTTTCGCGACTTTAATATCTAATAACACCGAGGTTAACTAATGGAGGCTTGAACATTCTAAATTCAGGATTGCTTTTTGGGTTGAGAAGTGAAAACAAAACAAAAACAAACTCCATCAGTAACTTTATTTAATCAAAAAATAAACCGATCGAGGGCAAGATCCTTTTCAGTCGAGGGACCTGAGGGAAAAAAAACGGTTGCACGACAAGGAACAACAAAGTCAGACAAGCAACAGCAACAAATAGACCCATTAAAAGCAATTACAAGAGTCATAAAAGAAACGTCACATAGTAAAGCTTTAAATTTCCAAAGGGAGTAGAATAATCGAGCCGAAATTTCCATTTTTTAAAGCCACACTGCCTGTTTTGAGGCCAGCATGACACCATTCACCACCATTAGTCACGTCCCGCTCTGCAGAACCGACCGGCGGAGAGGTGGAGGGGTTTCATCCGGCGCACCTTACGGGACGGTTAGTGCGCTGTAGTTAAACCTACGGGTTCAGAGGTCAGTCAGCGCTACGACCAGGAACAGTTTTAGATTCAAATGACCGAAAAAAAAAAAAAAAAGGTAACACATGCTGCACAGAGAGGACTGAGACTAACAGCAGCTCCAGCTCCAGCAGCTGCAGCTGCAGCCGTGTGTCCCCGCCTCCCAGCTTGTACTTAAAAAGAAACGTATGTCTTGGCTGTAACCCTCCTAAATCCGTGATATTTAAACATCTCCCAGGCCTTTTCAAAAGCCATTTAGGCTTCAAAAGAAAGGGGAAGGGATTAAACTGTAGCAGCGTAACAAGGCCAAAGACAAGACTTCACTCATTTTCAGCCTTCTGAGACCATTTGCCAACTAGTAGCCATGACATCTGATGGTTTCTCCCCCCGACCGCCACACATGTGCATGCTGTTACGTCGAATGTTATTGGTCTGTTGTCTGCAACATGATCGACAGTTTAAGTTATTCTGTAAGCTCTCGCTCGTTCCCCCTCGCTCTGCGCAAAGCAGTCGCTTTTCCCGCGGCTACAAGGCCAGTGAGCCCGACTGTGTGTGTGTGTGTTTGCTGGTGACAAATTAGTGGCTCGAGTAAAAGGCCTTTCTGTAGGAGACAGTGTGGGTGGAGGATGCTAATGGGGAACAGTCATCTGCCATTATATACGACGCACCCACCCACACGCACAGAGAAAGTAATTTGGCGTACAGTATAGACATTAGACAATAACGAGTAATGTATTGAGATAAGCTGTTTTGCGAGAAAAGAGCAAAATGCATCTTCGAGATTGGAAAAAAGTCATTTAACAGTGTTGATTTTGCACTTGTCCTTCCTTAAAGGAGCAGTTCACCCCAAAAAAAGAAAGTGCAGTCATCATCTACTCACCTCCATGCCGATGGAATGTCAGGTAATCTCCTAAACAACTGAAGTAGATGGGGACTTGTTTTAAAAAGTGATTTTTTCACGTGAACTTACCCTTTAAGTGCGGGAATGTCCTGACTGTTTAGCATTACTGTTTTTTTTTTTTTTACTTGAAATTGCCTGGAGCACATTGCAGTTTTAATGAAAAAGTTAAAAGTTTCATGTTGCAGGGGATTCGTTCTTCCTGAATTATTGCAACCTTTAAAACATTTCCTTCCACAGACTGTAGAATTTTTGCTAACCAATTACTAAACATGATTTGTTAATGCGCATTCCAGTGCACGTATATTAGTTATAAACTTTGGAGAGCTGCTTTAAAAAACTGCATCTCATCGCGGGAAATGTGTTTGTTTTCATTTTATGATGTGTGATTTTGCACTCTGATATTTTTTATGAAAGTCCAGTTAATTGTCGTCAGAGTGTTCGCCCAAAGCTATATAGTTTAATGCGCGCACACACACACACACACACACACACACACACACACCCTGAATTAGTTCAATACAGTAAAGTGACAACTGTGATAAATCATGTTTATAAGGAACAGGTGTGTGTGTGTGTGTGTGTGTGTGGGCGTCACTGAATCGAAATTAGCAATAAACTGTGTCCATACTGGCAAATAATATTATGGAGAAAATAGCTGATTATATCAACAGAGATGGAATCCATTTATGGTCTCACACATCTCTGTTTCTTTCTTTCTTTCTTTCTTTCTTTCTTTCTTTCTTTCTTTCTTTCTTTCTTTCTTTCTTTCTTTCTTTCTGTTCTCACTAAACTTTTTCTCGTCTCCGCCTCCCTTTCAAGTTCAAGTTTGTCTTCCAATCTTTCCACCCCCCCAACGCTCCCATGAAAAAGGAAGTGATTTAGTGGATGTGGTCACCGACAGAACTTTTGCATCACTGTGCCACTCAGTTTACTCACAAATCCTGCCTGCTTTCATTGTTCTGCGGGGCAGCGGATCAACAATGGCCGGGCCTCGGAGTCGTCGTCTAATTCTTCATAAACAACAAGCCAGAAACCCGAACGTCAGATTCACTGCAACACATTCTGTGCCCTCTCTGCGCTCAGTTCACTGCCTCTCGAGCTCTTTACTGCAGTGAAAAACATCCACACGGAGCCCCCAGACGTCTCAGATACTCGTTCTAACCAAACAAAGTTCTGGTCAGGAAACCCTGCAGGTCCCGTCACCACCACACTGTAATCCGTGCACCTCGTCCCGATTCACACACATTATTACAACGCACAAGCACACATTGCACTGGTGCATGTCTAAGAGACAGCATCGATTTTAAACGCCAGTTTGCTCTAAATCTCATCCCCCTCCTGCTTTCCTTTTGTGAAATAAGATTTCCTGCTTCACTTGTTTTGTTTGACTCTTTCCTTTTACTTTTTTTCTTCTAATTCTTTTAATGCACCCTGGTTTGATTTAGGTTTTTTAATCCAAAACAGCCCCCCCCCCGATCCCTTTCTGTCATTCTTTCCAGTATTATTTATCCGAGGTCGGTGATGACAGGGGTCATTCCTCTAATTGCACAAACAGCTTTCACCAACACTCACTGGTCTGTGAAACACCGATCATATAGTCTGACAAGCCTAACTCAGCTATAAAGCCACGGCTTGTGACCGTCTTACCTTAAACCAGCTGTTTTTGCCTCACTGCTTTATTGGCGAAAAAAACCCAAAAAACAACCTTCGAGGTGTTCATAAAAATCCTGAGCTCTCATTACATGTGATCTGAACGCCACATGATGAGGAGACGCAGCGCCTCTGGATCACGTTGTAAATTTGCGCGAACGTCAAAGTGGAACACGAGCGCTGCCACCCGATAATTTATGAGTGGCCATGTGTGTATTTTAAAACTGACTAAATTAGTAAAATGAGAAAGCAAATTAGAGCGACCTGGTTAAACATAACTCGTGCAGACAGCAACAAACAGAGTTTGTCAGCAGGAGTCCGACACACGGTCTGCATATTCAGAGAGAGCCACACAGCTGGAGCCGAGAGCGGCAACCAAATACGCCCGGTTCGGTTTCTGTGTTTGCAAATTGGTACAATTGGTTAAGTGTCCTAATATAAACACCTATTTGATGGAGGAGCCAGTTTGTATAATAGAAGAGAGCCAGGATGCTTATAAATCACTTGATGTATGTAATTATGTTCCCTGTGCTGGAAGGGACGGTTGCCGCATGAAATATTGAACATTTTCCACACATAACTCCCCCCCCCCACACAGTTTACCAAACACAAAATGTCTCTTTGTATGTCACTCTCCTTTTCAAAAAAACAGGTATTATAAATAGTATTTTTTGTTGTTCTTAGAGGTCAAACATAAACTTTTCAATGAGAGGTTCTTATTATCAATATCACCTTAACATGCACTGCAAAATCTAATGTAAAAAAAAACATGGACATAAATGCCCAAACCCGTTCCAAGTCCAAACTGCGCCTAATCAGACTCCGTGTAATTCAACAAACAGCAGAGCAACAGTCAGACGTAACAATTGAGTGGTCCTCTACTATTACAGCTGCATTAATTGATCAGTTATTGGTCATCTATTGAATTAATTGGCAACTTTTATGATAATCAATTAATGAGTTTTGGTAAGTAGGTAAAAGTAACTCAAATTTCTCTCATTCCAGCTCCTTTAATGTGAATATTTCCTGGTTTCTCTGCTGACAGGAGTCGTCATTCTTCAGTCTTTTATGTCTTCAAAGACTGAATCTCTTTGAAGACATCTGAAGACGTCTTCTTTGGCTTTTTCGGACACTGATCATAGTTTTTCACCGTTTTCTGACATTTTTTAAAGACCAGACAACCAATCAATTAATGGAGAAAATAATCAACGGATTAATCGATTATGAAAACTTGAAAGCTTTAAAGTGCCTACATTCACCCAAGCCCAACAGTCCCGTTTGATTCGATCAAGCCTAACCCAATATCCTATTTGTTACTGTAAAGCAGCCTAAAAAAGCCCACCCTCCATGAAAACACATTAAAATGTGCTATATCTGGATTTTCATTTGGAGCTGCATGAAATTAAACCCACTTATAGACACCAGACACCTAAATACAGCAGATTCTTTCCATCGTCATGCATTATTCCCTGAGAAATTAACGAAAATGTCAACACTCGCAGTGTTAAAGAAAGAGAGGACAAATTCCTGGATCCATCCCTTTATTCGGGTCCTCACCAAAAGTTAATGGGGTCTATTCTGGGCCCAAAACTATCCTCCATCCAAGTTTAGTGGAAATCCTTGAGGCAGTTTTTGTGTAATCCTGCTGACAAACCAACTAACGAACAGGCACGGGTGAAAACGTAACCCCCTTAATTAGTTGCAATCCCATAAACCATTGTAATGTGGACAGAATACCACGTAACATGCATGAACCTTCACAAACTGGTAGCAGCCAACAGTGGATGTAGCAAAACAAGGTAGCATGTTAGCTCCTAGCTGGGCTGAAACAAAGCATTTTTCTAAGTTCACCGCAGACACGTTCCTAATTTATCTTTAAAAGTCAGTCATGTATTCACTGAAACAATACAAATAATGGACTTGTGAAATAACTGGGTGCTGAAATGCATGAAAGACTGATTCAGTAGAAGAAAAACTAAACAGCGTGTCAGGCCTGTGAACATTTCAAAAGTAAAGGGCCAATATTTTGCAGAAGAAGCAATAGCATCAAGACTTTTGTTGACGTACGCGGTCACAGCTTTTATAACTTTACAATTCAGGAAATCTAAACACTAGTCATGTTTGCTTTGCAGGACCTGTGAAATTTAATAGATTTGTACGTTTTCATTGGATTTGAGGCTTTTCCTGAAGTTACAGTGTGTTGACAGCGGCGGCAAAAATATCCCGGGCCCCCGTAAGATGTGCAGAAAAATAACATTTTGCAAAAACATCTGAATGAAGTCCTTAAGGATCTAATTTGCAGTCAGCTGAACAAAGATATATGATAATGTTTGTTTACTGTGTGTGCAGATTTGTGAGTGTGCCTCTCTGCAGGGAGCACTGTTTAACACACACACCATCTGGACTTCTTCAAACAGTGCATCAATCTAAGTTCCTCAGCATCAGCCTGTGTGTGCGTGTGTGTGTGTGTGTGTGTGTGTGTGTGTGTGTGTGTGTGTGCGTTTGTGATATGCACATACTGTATTTGGGATTTTTGTGTCTTCATGCGATGGCTTAGATTTGTGCATACACGTGATCATTTGCCTGCATATTCATGTTTGTGTGAAAAATGTGTTATCTATTGTTATTTTCTTTTGTAAGAGACTTTCAGGGTTTTTCTGTGTGTGTGTGTGTGTGTGTGTGTGTGTGTGTGTGTGTGTGTGTGTGTGAGAGGGAGTCATCTTTTTCAACAAAAACATTGACTGTTTAAATTATAAACAGAGGTCTGAAGAGTGAAGCCGATGCAGAAGTGCCTTAAACCTGCATTCTTTCTAAAGGCCAGCGGGGAGCTCCGATGGTTTCAAAAAGAACTCTGATGGTATGTAAGCTTATGAGAAAATGACCCCACTTCACACTTGATTATTTATCTCAGTTAACATTTTTCAAATCAGTTTACGGTCTCAATGACTAGTTTCAAGTCTTCTCCAAGACATCATGATGTTCATTCTGTAAATCATGGCCCCACTTAGAGTGAAATAGATGAGTATGTTTTAGGCATAGACACATTGCTACCATGGCATATCCTCGAGTTCTCATCCAAATATGGTCACTTCTGGCTCCAAGTTGGCAATGGCCGTATTGCCAAACTTGAGGGTTTGAAGCAGAATTCCAGAAACCAGTGGGTGACATCATGGTAGGTTTACAATTAGTCAGAATCCTTAACTCCAAGTGACTCAGGCAAAGACAAGATGTTGTCCATATTTGTGAAAATATGCTCATTTACCAGCTCCTCAGCTACAATTTAACAGCTTGAGGATATATTTTTGGTTAATGGTAACTCTCTCTCATCATCAGTGATTACACCAACAGCATACCAGACACTTCTGGCAGTCAAGGAGACCTTGGGACAGTTTCCAGCTACATTTGTGGTGACAAAACCCAGATGTTTTTGACATGAAGTCAGGACATCTCCAGCGGTGTTTGTGGCAACCAAAAACAGGCATTTTAAGCCAAAACACAACCAAATCCAAAACCCTAACATAAATGTTTTCTGTGCCTGACTCCAACCAGACCATAAGCTCGGTGTTGCCACGGTATAGAATAAAACATTTAACCTAAAGGGACTCAGTTTGTTACAAAAAGAAATGTAAGGTTTCAACATATCCGTTCTTTGCGGAAACACACATTGCCAACATTTATTCTGGTGATTTGTTTTCTATCTGTGACCTGATTCCAGACCTCAGAATCTCCACCCACATCTCTGATTTTTTCCAGAGACCCAAATGGAAATTCAGTCTGATTATCAGTCTGGGTTATTTATGAATGTGGTGAAAGAAATATACCTTGGCTGTGTTTTCTCCTTCCTGCTGACCGTGTTGTGTCTTGTATTACCCCAGACAGACAACAGAATGCTCCTTTTTCTAAAGCGATAAAGTGTAAGCTCACTTTAGCCGTGATTTGCTATAATCAACTTTAGATCTACTTAGATTACATTGTCGACTGAGGGTTATGTGGTTATTGTCTCAGACTGTTGCCCACATCCACAGTCTGCAGCAATTAATATGTATCAGTGTTCTTTCCATTTGCACTAATTACATCTTTTAACCTGACGTTACCGATAATGCACATTATGCCACTCTCACTTGCACTGCCACAGCAGGTAATCAAATCTTCTATTTCCATTTTCCCATTGCATTTCTACTTATTATTGCCGAGCTACATCCATTACACCCTTCACATCCATCCATTCAGTTGTCAGAGGGTGACTGTTTGCCCACTGATTCCACGACTGGAGAGCCAGGTATTATTAAATACAGAGTTCATTTTATTTAAACAGTCTATTATGTAGCCAGTCAATAAGTTGGTCACCCAGTCAATCAATCAACTTGGCTGTAATTCAGCTAGTCGGCCGTCCAATCGCGCATCCGGTCAGCGGGCCAACCAGTCAATCAGTCATCCAGCCAAGTGGTCAGTCAGCCAGAGAAACAAGCAGCCAAACAGTTTGCCAGCGTGCCAAATAGTAAATTACCCATCCAGCCCAGCAGCCAAATACAAACAGCCAGCTAGTCGGACGGACGGACGGACGGACGGACAGAAGTGTAATTAGTGATAAGTGATTAGGATGTTCCAGTCATTTAGGATGAACAACTGCATTCTGCAATTAGGGGATCTCTTATTCCCTCCCTGTTTCTCCACTCTCCCTCCTCGTTCAATACTTTCTGCTCTCCAGTTACAGTTGTATGTATGTGTGTGTGTGTGTGTGTGTGTGTGTGTGTGCACCCAGACACACATCACAAACACAAACATTAGGATTCTGCTCTTTGCTGCACTTAGAGAAACTTCCATTGAGAATCCATTAGCGGTCTAAAAGCACTCAGACTAATTATGAATATAAATTCACTGGAGCAGCGTGCAGACACACAAAAAGTTGTTTTGATAAAACAAAATATTTCACTTCTTCCTCTCAGTTAATGCAAAATTATTTTTATTCATTCTGTATGCGCTCTCCGCTACATGAAAGTGGGGGTTTTTACATTTTAATACATAACTCTAAATGATGCCGTGGTGTAAAACCGCGTTTATAAAGCCATGTGAGTTCTTAAATGAAATGATTAGATGCAGTGATTAAATCATGTTATCTTAATTATTAATTGTGCAATAGTTAATTACATATTTGTAAAGCGCTACTTAACCACCTGCTCCGTTATCTTGCAGGTCAGGTTGTGGTGTAACATGGAACATTATAGATATTTTGAATCTTTATGGGGGTGTAGAGGACAGAATACTATGTTTTCTCTGGGTCAGATCGTTGCGTTATGAAGCGACTGTACATGTAATTCACTGACGCAAAAAAGTGGATTCTTCAAAACAAATGTATTTGTAGTTTAAGATCTTAATTATAGAAGTTATTTTAATGCCCACTGGTTTTACTGGGGTGTCTTGCAACCATTTAAAGGAGCAATCTGTAAGATATGGCCAGAATTTTAGTTTAAAAAATTAAATAATGAACTATCGTTGTCAACACAATGTAAAGAAACTAGAAATGTCGACGTTATGTTGAAGATATTTTCTGTGTAGTGTTTCAGAGATGTCTACGTAAAGCAACATCATGTTCAAATTGGCATTCTGTGCAATTTGGCACCCCCCACAGCTCTAAATGGCTCTTCCCTCTGGCTCCTCTCCCACCTCATGCCTCTCCTTATAGTCCTGGTCAGAGCCGCTGTAAATCGCCTCTGTACCTTATCCTCGGTCTACAACCTCAGTCCGTCTCAGAGGCTGTGTTCAGTCCCAGTCCGGTGTCCAGCTGTGTTCATTGGGAGGCTCGTTAACTGTCAGATAACTGCAGCCATTCACTACAGCAAAATATAGCAACAGCAAAGAGTATACTGAGCAGCAGTAAGCTGTTATGCTGCCCCTTATAGTTCTGTAGCTACCTTCAAACCTTTAAGCAACAAACTTCCCTCTTCATTTTAACATAAATCTGCTTTTAGCAGTGTACACAGTGTAGTCATGAGGCAAGCTGTTCCTTAGCAGCAAGAACATTAATAACTGCAGCATTTATTTCACTTAACTGTGATCTGTCATCCGCTGTGACAAATCAATAAACCGCCAACAGTGTATAATGAATCCAATGGTAGTAATATTCAGCTGTTTTTACCTCCAGGCCTTCCACAAACTCGAAGCCTCGCCCCTCTTGCCTCGCTTTGTCTCATTTTCTCTGTCTTCTCTCTCGTCGTGTCTCTATTCTCCAATCATGCATTTCTGTGAACCTCTTAACCCCCCTAGAGAAAGGCAGGAAAGGCTGGAATATTAGGTTTCTGCTGCTAATGGGACGAGTTCAAAAAGGGCCATCAGAAAATGGCTCCTATTTTTTTTTTCATATTTATTGGTGCCTCGTGGAAGTGTTCAATTTCCTTTTTTCACCACGCCTCCATTAGATTGTTTTAATCAGGGGTACAGTCTGCGACCTGAGAAGAGAAAGGATAGCCCGAGGATTTTGGACTCACGGACCTACACCTTCTGAGAGAGCGAGAAAAGATGTCTGGTAAAATAAATTATCTACTGTGTGCGAACAAAAACAATTAGGCAGAGCTTGAAGCAAATGAAAAACAAAAAAGCTCCAGTACTCCCCTTGTTCACATTTTGGTGTGTTCATTGGCCGGTATCTGCAAATCATTAAAGATGTACTTCGCTGCTGGGAAGATGGCCCTTGCATAAAACTGGGCTGTTTATGCAGTAGAACGACATAATTATTTTTGAAATTGGCGCTTTGTGATTAGAGATAACGGAGAGAATGGGCTGGGGCACAACCTTTTTGCTCGCACTGGACCCTCCCACTACTCGCTGATGTGCTGCGAGTTGGCCAGTGCCTGGTTTTGGCCTCGGACTCCAGGAAACAGTCAGGTGGCCAGCTGCTAACAAACAAATTTGCATTACATCTAAACTGTGCTCTAAGATATGTTTGACAACATAAATGAGGATCGTGGTTCATATTTGATCAGCGCTGCCTTGTTTTACAGTTTGATCTGAGTTTTTTCAGCCTCCGTTCTTAAAGTACAGAAGCAACATGGCGGCAACTTCTTCTTCACGATATTTCTCTCTTGCAGCTTAACAGTAAAATATGTTTCTGAAAATTGCTCTGAAGTACTTTGGTGGAAGTGAGACTTGTGTGTTTTTTGCTTTTAAAAGGCAAAACCTGGAGCTGATAATTATTTTTCCTATTCAGCTGACAGAATATAGTACGAATGACACTAACCAGTGCTCAAGCAAATCCCTGTGGGCGTCGGCGAGAATGGAGGTAATCAATTATTCATCATCTACAGTTCATCATCCGTAATCTCTAAAATGTACAGCAGCCACTCTATGAAAAGGTTACTGCTTCATCCTCCGAACCTGACTTGAATAATATTTTGTAAATGCTGAATTTAAATGGTGCATTGCTAATTTGGGAGCAGAGCTTTTCAGTCGCCTCGTAATGTGACCATAAGTGCTAATCTCGAGGTTACAAGGTTGAGTCATGATTTGGTGAGGAGACATTCAGCTCATTTATTGAAACAGTCTCGGCCCAGAAAGGGCTCTGGTCTGAGGGAGGCTGCCACATCTACCAAGCCTCCGCACAGTGGTGAGGACAAATGTCCTTTTTGTCTAGACGTGATTTTCTGAAGACTTTGCGTGGTCACAGGAAATCAAAACTGAGTCAACAGCGGCGGCAGATTTGTGCCAGACGCAGTTGTAATGGGATCAAAGTGTCCCTGCATGAAAGGAGTTAATAATTATTGTTTACAGAAGACAGCCGGAAAGATACGAGACAAGAGGACATGTGACAAAAAGTCTCGGTGCAAAATTGACCCCGGAGAGTCACAAGTTTACAGTTTCATCTGTAAACCGGCAATCCACAAAGCTTTTATACCCACTCTCTCTCTCACACTCCTCCTCTCAGTAACTTTATTACAGCAATAACAAGATAATGTTATGTTACAGAATGAATAAAATCATTTTTACTCAGACCTCCTCTGTGTCTGCTGATAAAGAGGACAGATCCATTATCAGTGCTTTACGCTGACGCAGACAGACGGACAAACATTCAATTAATATAGAAAATCTGATAAGATAACTGTAGCTTTCAGGGCATCAAGGCTGTCAGTTTAAAGGAATTACAATGAACGACAGGTTGTTTTTTATTCTGTTTATTGATGTGTGTGTATCCATCCTAGCGTTGTGTTAAATGTGACAGCGATTGCATTATATTAATGTACATTGTGTATCTATGAGAAAATACAAAATACAAAAAGCATTATATATCACAACTATTTTGCCCTCTCGATTACCTTCAATGGAAAGGTTTCATGAAAGGTTGTATAGAGACGGTCAGAATCAATGGCGGTGTGTCTAGTCGAGTTTTTGTTTTTTTGTAATAGGGCTATTATTCACCAGCAATCGAGGGTTTGATGCCTTGCTGAAGGACACTTCAACATGTGAACGGGACAAGGTGGGGTTCGAACAGGCAATGCTGATGATCACCTCTCTCTCCTGAGCCGCAACTGCATCCCATCACATTTCAATATTAGCTAATCTGATTACCAGACTCTGCAGCTCCACTTAGATCTGCTTTAGTGTTTTTCAGCTCATTGTTTTGGTTTTCCGGCTCGCGACTTCGCTGTTTTCGTTCACTCTCGTGGCTCTCATCGGGAATGTTTCTAGAGGGCAAAAAAAAGCTCTGATAACACAATGTGCACCTTCAGCCCAGCACTAGGTGACAGGTGGATAACGTCAGCAACTTTAGCCGGTGAACGTAGCGGACGTTTCCGCTCAAAAGCCGGTCCTGAGTGAAGACGCCTCCTTCATATTTGTCCCCGTCAATGATAAATTGGACACTTACGCTGTTGCCTTCATGCCTGTGTGCGCATGTCTTTGCGTCTGTCTGTCACCTGTAGGTCAATGAGAGGCCGAAAGTGTCAGTGTATGAACTCAAATATCACGTGTAACCGCCCTCGCTCGACATAAATCCTCGTTATTGTCGGCATAGATTTTTATTATAATGCTTATGTAAGGGACAAAGAACAGAACAGCAGTCATTATGCTCCGGAGAGAAGAGAGAGGAGGAGTGGGAAACAGACAGGGGGAAAGGGAGAATAGAAAATGCAAAGTCATAATTGGGCTATAAAGAATATTGTTAGCAGTAAATGATCCACATAATGTGCTGACTCAGCAGTTCTTGGATCCTATCATGAGCCAGCAGTTTGGGCGATGGCAGTCCATGTCACTCATGGATAGACACACAGGACTTAAGGTCAGAGCAGAACCAACTCTCAGGTCCTTCAGAAAGCAAAGTTCGTCCCAGGTTGATCCCCTCGCCCCGACGGATCCGCCTTTTTTCTGGAGCTGGGAAAACGATGAGCAGAGACGTGACGTCCAAACGTCAGCTGACCACCATCATATCTAGTCGTGGTGGGAACTCGAGGAGTTATAATCCCTAAGCTGTTTTGTTTCCCCGGATGAATGAACGCACCACTGAGTTTAAAGAGTTTATTTACTACCGCCTGACTGAAATTTTTAATCGGTTGCTGGAAGAGCACAGGGGAAATGAATTTCTGTAGAGCGTTGTTCAGATCTCACAGCGCCACCAAATCTCGAGAAGTTACTCTTTATTTCATTTTTTTTTCTCTTCATTTTTTAGGTTGAGCAAAACCAGAGGCTCAATGTGAGATGCATCACTCGCTCCAAAAGAAACTCTTCTCCAGGAATAAAGAAAGGCTTCTAGAGATCTGGTATGCGGTGACATCTGAACTTCATCAAAGAGTATGTTTATCCCAAGTTGGTGTCCTGTGTTTTATACCGACATTACTATCCTCTGTAGCAACCAAGCATTTCAGCTTGAAAGTTTGATTTTTTTGTTCTTTCTTCTTCTTTCCAATTTCGGCCAGACTTGTTCTGTATTGCTTTGTGGATCCAGGACTGTCAGTGTCATTCCAATAGAGGTGACGTTAGCTGGACATTATGGTGTTTTCTTGAGCTGGACAATAATGCCATTACCTGATACCTTAAAATGTAATTTTTTCAAGAACACTGCATTCAGATGATCCTCAGTTGGTCCAATTTCCCAATTTGGGAAGTCATTCCCCAGTTTTTGGTGTGTTCCTGAGCTTTTCAGTTGTAATGTGCAAGAAGCAAAACAACACAAGGGATTTTGTTCCAGATTGTTGCTGCATATATACATTTCTTAAAGTCACTAAAATAACACTGTCTTTGACTTGTTATCAGGGCTAATGCAAATAAACAATTTTACATGGCCAACTCAATGCCATATAATGAATTACATGTCAGCAAAAGGTTGATATGCAATACTTTAATTAATAAAAGGATCAACCAAGCATTTACTTTTGTTCACCACCTTGTGAAAATCTTAAAGTTCTGCACCAAAATTCTGGCAGAGTTCTGACTTCAGAGGGCGTGTAAAGTTTCTCAGTCAGGAGCACATTTTGCTGATGATTCCAAAACATTAACTTATTCTCAGTATCAAGTTGTTCTTTGTATTTCAGCCCAGTCACCAGGGTATAATGTCAGCATCTAGCATTTTTTGCTAAATACAGATACGTCCAAGTTCATACGTGTCATAGGCTGTGTAACATATTGACATTTGTACAAAATGTGCCATATCACGTGACTTTTACGTCAGGCGGTGGAGGGGTCAGACAAACGGGCATCAGCTGTTCGTCTGCCTGGGGACATTTCCAAACCGGATATTTTTCATGTGGCAACAGAACCGGTTGTCTTTAAGGAGACCATGTAACATTTTTTCAGCCGTGTTTGCAACGACCAAAATTTTAAGATATTTTAAGCCGAAGCATGATGTTTTCCTAACCCTAGCAAAGTGTTTCCTTGTGCCTTAACATAAACAGAGCATTGCGACAACACACATTTGATCTGGAGATTGGGTTGTGTATTTCTGTGACCCCACTGACAGTTGGTCACTTGGGCAGATCAGATAGCCACCAGTCATCAAACAGCTTTGTGTAAATGCATTCAAGACGCATTGGAAAGACAGATTGACACGTTACAGAAGCAGATGTTATCTTTTCTCCCGCCATCATTTGGAGATCTCTGGAAATAATCACTCACAGGGTCTTTTCCCAATAAAACATCCATTATCTGTCCCCTGTGATAATGGCAACTGAGGCTGACGGATGAAAATTACACAGAAATGACATGTGATTCTGATTAAAATGACAGATTTCGACGGAAAAGGTCACACAGAAGGTGCACTGAGCTGCTGCAGCGTTCTGGTTAAAGTGTTTACATGCCACGGTATCAGAGCTTGTTTCGGACTTACCGTCAAACACAGCCGGAGTGTATCTAACTGTCTCTGACAAGGGTGAGATGTTTACATGGATAAACGTGTGAACGGGACACTCGACGAACCTGAGCACACTAAAAGTATGTGAAAGAATTCAGCAAGTGCTCCAAGTTTTGGTGCGAAAGCTGACTTGACACCAGCACAGACGACAGCCCAACCCGACCTGCCTCCTGCGCATGAATAATTTATGAGCCGAGTGGAGACCGTCGGGACTCTTTATGGTCTAATTCAGACCTGGCCAGCGTCCCCGCAAACCCCTCAAGTTGGGAATCTTGTCCCTCACCATATTGGGTTTGATGTCACGACTCCATCTGGATCCATTTTTTTTGAGGGCAGCCATCTTGTCTCGCTCCTGGCAAACATTTCGCCCATTTTACTTTGGATACGGGAGAGGATTTCAGCCCGCGCGAGGATTCGTGATTAGGGCGCCAAAACGAGGGTGGCTGGTTATTATAGTGTGTCTGAGGGGTCAAGCGCTCCGGTGGACTCGGCAGGTAATCAGTCACTGTTTTCACGCTCGTCGCCGTCGTGTTTCTGGAAGCAATCGTCCAGACTCCACAGGTGAAATCGAATACGTTTGCTGCTTTTGTTCCAGCCTCGCTCCTCATATCTCTTACTTTTTTTTTGTTATTTTCACTCTCTCCCCTCGCATTATCCACCCTCCTCCTCCTCCTCCGCGTCCCTCGCCTCCAATCCTCATCCTCTCTTCCTCCCTCTCCGCCTCACTCCTCTCCGGTGTTTTCGCTCGCTCACCCTCCTCTCGCTCCACTTGCGTACGCCGCGGAATATCAGAATGGCTTTCCGTGGGGAACTGCTCTGAATATTATCTTAAATTTTTCATTCCTCATCTGTGCTGCTAGTTTTACCCTCAATTTGTTGCCCAGAGCCAAAAAGCAACATGGGACTCGCGAAACGTGCACACGCCACAGAAAATGCGATTACGGCCTATCCATCTCTCTTTTCCGCCCGTCTCTCTCTCCCACTATCCAAAACAACATGGGAATGGTGGAACGTGCTCACACCTCGGACCGGAGTACTTCTCCCTCTCTATCTGTCGCTTCCCCTCCCCGCCTTGGCTTCCCTCTCAGTCCCTTTTATTTCATTTTTCCCTCTCGCTCGTCACGTTTCATGTTATCACTCCTTCTCTCGCCACTTCAATGTCTCTTTTCCTCTGCCTTCCCCTCCGTCTACATTTCACTCCCTCGTGCTCAGAGGTAATTCTCTCCCTCCTCTCCCGAGCCTTATTCATCATCATCATCCTCCTTTTCCTTCTCTCCTCTCTCTCTCTCACACACACGCACACACGCATACAGTACGCACTCACATTGACATGCACAAATCCAGTCTGCATATCAGTGTCACCGCCTCTGGACAATATAGAGGATGATAGCATTTGGGTGGGTTGATGTAAGGGGGAGAAAAGGACTGGGGAGGAAAGAAGAAATGATCCACACAACACTTTATACACTATATATCCTGTAAGATGAGCCACTTTTTACATTTGATTATTTTACTGCGAAATAAAAGTGTATTTGTTTCTAATAATAGTTGTTATATATACACATCAAGTTGTTGTGAACCAATGGATATAAAAACAAGTTATCTAACCGTGATGGTTTCAGAATTATGATTCTGTGCACAATGATGGGGGCAGCCGTGGCTCAGGTGTAGCGCCAGCATCTCATTATCGGAAGGTCAGTGGTTCGATACCCCTGGCCTGCATGTTGAAGTGTCCTTGGGCAAGATACCGAAGCCCAAACTCCTCTTGATTCGCTGGTCGGCACCTTGCATGGCAGCCACCGGCATCGATGTATGAATTACTGTAACTCGCTTTGGACAAAATGCCCTAAATGTAAAAGTAGAAAATGACCAATCAAACAAAAGTAGTATGGCACAACTTGCCCCAAGAACGGGATAAAATGAGCCTGGGGTCGGTGTAAATTGAGCCCTATAGAGCCCTATGATATAAAAATGACACAAAATCAAACAATTTTGAGATCACTTTGAACTTCATTAATGCCGCCTATACGACAAAGGCAAAAACCCGCTTGTCAAACACGCTAAGGTAACATTGTCAGTCCAGTTTAAACTGTAACCTTTGTGAGAGTGTGAGTCTAACTGTGCTTTTGTGTCTAAATATATTTGTATGTGGCTTAAACTTACCATTTGTAATCAATGGGGTATTTATAAAATCATTATGGAGGACACATTTTTACACCACAACCTCCATTTTGACAAAAGTGTTGTCAGATCCACGGTTATGCTACGTTTACTGTATGGCTTAACTGACTGTTTTGTGGCTTATGACCAAAACACATCTGCTGTATTTAAAGACTACAGGACTGATAACTTTAGAAACATGATGGACTCACATGGCATGACGATAATCGTGTTTCTGCTCGTGTTTGCTCACCACTCTCTCCTACACACTGCATGTGTTCAAGTTTGCTGCGTGCGTAAAGAATGAGCTGTATTTGCTGTCATCCTGTGATGTTTAAAGCTCTGAACACTGTATGTTGTTAAAAAAATAACTTTTGAGAAAAGGATGATAACAACCACACAAGGGGCGAGAGAGATAAAGCAGCGAGACAGACTGACAGAAACAAAGAGGAAGAAGAAAACCTGTTTAATCTGAATTTGGCGGTGAATGACATGAATAACAGGCTCCCTAAATTAGTAAAATATGCTTCAGCCAGAAAGAAAAAGAAAAAAGAATAAAGAACGGACACACACAGGCACTTTAACTAGACATGTTTTTTTTGTTCGCATCACGCACGGAGGCTGTAATTTCCCAAAGGCTCTATCTCCATTGTAAGGAAATTCTCATTCTTATTGCTACAATGAAGAATCCTGTTAAAGTGTCAAAATGTTGTCGGCCAAGGTCTTAATCATTTGGTAACAAGAGGAGGCAAATGAAGGGATACACACACACGCATGTTGGCGGGCCGATAATAGATTTGATTAACCTCGATTTAATCAAAGCGGAACCGTCTCGGGCGCCGCAATTTTTCAATTTCACTGACATTTACTTAAGATGGGAATAAAGCTTCTTTCTGAAACGACGGCAGAAAGCATAATGAAAACAGCTCGAACGAAAACGCTCAAGGAAACTTTCAGCGGTACATCTCCGTCGAGGATCGATTTCTGTTCTTTTTGAGTTTCATAAAGGTGAACAGGAGTCTTTGCTCTCGGCCGGGGATGTACGAAAGGCGGAATAAAACAAAACAGACAGAATTACATGCATGTGTTGTCCTTCAGTTGTTTGTGTTGCATTAATTATGTATTGTAGTCGACTTGTTTGTTGTTTCTCTTTTTTTGTAGCCCCTGGAGTACGCGCCTGCAGTTAGCAGACGGACGATATCTTCCTGAATATCGAGCTCCTCCGAATGTTCAATGCAACACTGTTGCATGTTACAATTACCAAATGAAGACGAACTCGCGGACACCCTCGCACCGGCAAACGGAATGAAGACACGTACCGGTGCAAACAAAACCCGGCGGTTTATCTCGCTTTAACACACGTGTTTGTGAAAACACAATGCACTGAGACAGAGATTGAGGGAGGAAAAAAAAAGAAACGAGAGGAGAAAAGAGAACGTTACACACACACACACACACACACGCTGGGGAGAGACGATAAATTAACATCATGTGTCGTCATAGACAGTTTACCCATGTGACATTAGCTAAGATGATGGATGAGCGCGGTTTATAGACAAAAATATGTCTTTGTGTGTGTGTGTGTGTGTGTGTATCTGTATAGAACAGACAGCGACTGAGCAGATCCGTGCCTCGGGCCTGTGAACGTGCAAATATGTATGATTTTTGTTTTTACGTCGCGCTTCTGCCGAGACTAAACCCACTTATTGTTGTATATGTATTTTGGTGACTCTTTTTCTTCATCCCTCCATCTCTTCTCTCTCTTTCTTCATGCTGTTGTCAAAAATTGTTTAACGGAGGGCTACATTTGTCTGACCTGAGGTTAGTACATTTTTTTATGCCTTAATCCATTATGTATATCAGTAACGTTGATCTTTATTAGACGAGGCAGGGTCTCAGCCCAGTGTGAAATCACTGATCATCGTCACATTAGGTCGCTGTATATACACTGCAGCACATTTATAACCTTGTGTGTGTTTGCATGTTTGTGAGTGAATATATTAACATATCATCATGTCATCCAATGTGTATTTAATTAAACCCGTTTAGATCAGTGAAGTAGATCAATAGGAGACTTACAAATAACAACTGAGACAAGTATTTAGAAGAACTGGAGACAACAGTAACAGTAATAAAGCATCGTGTGATGTATTTATTGCCTTCTTGGGGGGAGAGGAGGGGAATTCTTTGCAGAACATCGCAGCTGCAGCAGAGCCGAACGGTTGAGCAACATCTGATGTAATTGTCCCGCCGCTCCTCGGCTCCACATGACAACGGGGACAGTGGTGGGACAGGAGACCAGGGGGACCCTCCGGTCCTGTCGGGTGCCGGTCGCATATCAACCGTCGTCCACGGAGAGATCTGATTGGTAGCCGGTTGTTTGTAAATGTCCTGTCGAAAATGTCTGGAGGCAAGGTGCAAACACTTTGGTGGATTTACAGCAGTCCTCACGGCCAAGGACGCTGCCTCGAAGTGTGCGTGTTTGTGTGTTTGTGTGTGGGTGAGTGTGAGAGCGGTGTGTTTTTTTATGTGAACTGTGATTTCATCTGTTTTAAAGTACAGTTTACGTTCAGCATAACCTCTCAGAAATAATACCTGAGGCGGGTGAGGGTGAGTTAAAGTTGTGCCTTTGGCTTAAAAACGTCTAACTGTCTATACAACTGTGTGTGGTGACCATTGACTGTATAAAATACGGATGGAACTTCCCAGTTTAAAAAGTAAGGCCAATGTGGAAGTGCCTTAAAATTGCATTTTTTCTAACGGCCAGCAGGGGGTTGCAAAAGAAGTCAGATTGTATGCAAGCTCATGAGAAAATGCCCCTTACTTTTCACTTGATTTATCACGTAAGTAAACAGTTTCCTAATGAATCTATGGTCTTAATCACTCGTTTTGAAGTGACATTACGTAGAAACTGGCGTTCTGTGCGACTTGGGATCCCCCACAGTTTCTGAGTCGTAAATGTAAACACAAATCACAGGTCTGTAACAACTTGTCAGACGAAATGTCGGTGCTAACGTCAAACAAGTGATAACAGTGTTATGTGTTGAAGTAAACATGTATGTAGCGCTGTGATCCAACCCTCTCACTGAAGTCACATAGTGCAGAAGCGAGCGATGTGAGTGACTGAGACACCCAGGCGAAAACACATTTTGCGGCGACAACTTCAGCAGAGTCCCCTCACGCTCATGCCGTTAAAAATCTTTATGAAAATATTTAACATTCTTTTGGGAATTAGAGCGACGTCCTACACAGAGTGGAGTTAAGCTGTTAAAATCTTCCTTACAAAAAATGTCTTCGTCTTCCTCTTATCTTGCCATCCGACTGCACCGCTGACTGAGATCAGACGTTTCAGGAGGGAAGCAGAAGAAGGAACTTTTCCCACATTTATGACACCACAAACACATAGTTTAAAGCGACACATTAAGTTTTCTCAGGATGTAAAACACTCAGCGCCGGATTTTTGAAAACTTTCACACACGCACACAGGCACACAGATTTTTAAAAAACTGAAACCCTCCAGATGTTAATAGGAGCTTAACAGGGGGCTCGAGAGTAGGCAGGATTTTCACAATAATAGCCACCAGATACTAACAGGGAGTGTACTCGGGAGCTCAAGAGGGGCTGGAATTTCAAAACAAAAGCCCCTAAATGGTAACCTGAGCCACTTGGAGGCTCTTTAGTTCGCTAGGTTTTCAAAATAAGATCTCCCAGATGGTGGCTGGTACTTAACTGTGGGCCACAACCCAGATTAAAACCAAAAAAAAAAGCCCCAGGTGGAAACAACTGCTTATAAAGGAGTGTTGAAGACTTTCAAAATAAAAATCTCAATGACTATTTTCTTTGTACATACAACTTCTACACGACAGTGCCTTTCAAGGAATTGATCTCAGCTGATGGTTTACCCTTCCTTCCAGTAAACATCTCAGCTCATTGTTCGTACAGTATTTCAAGTCCTTAAACTTTCACTCTCATTTCGACACCTTTTATTGCTCACACAAAACTTCGCCACCTTCATACTTTTGCAGTTGCTCCCTCAGCAATGCTCTTTTATGCCGCAGCAATTTCTCCAGAAATTGCATTCTCCAGTTTATTTTTCACTTCTATAAAGTTGGTAGACTCACAAGAGACATATTTTAAAAGAATAAAAGCGTGAAATGGGTGCAGCAGGGGCAGTGATTTCTTTACTTTAAGTTCCTACCTTGGGGTCGAGCCTTGAAAACCCTGCATCCTGCACCGAGAAGCATCTTTTTGTTTTCGACTCTTTTAAGATAACTGAGATAACGTTACTGGGATTATTACCTCAGACTTCAAACTCTCCAAAGATGCAGAAGGCCCTAAACAACAATTTTGACAGTTTGAGTCCAACTTTTAAAGACAGAAAATCCTGCGTCATTTTATTCTATACGATACTTTAGTGGTCATTGTTCGTTCTGATTTGTCTATAGACATATTGATTCCTAACTTCCTCATGTGATTGCACTGTCTAAAAGCTTTTTTGTTGTTGTCTACATGGACCCACATTTGAGGCTGCATATCAATCAATAATCACAGAGACTAGATGTTGTGACAAAATGGTCATTGAGCCCTCTTCTCCTGCTCATGATAAATGTTTTTTTATGCCACATAAAAGATTTTTGCATTATTCCTTTGAGTGAAACTCAGTCACTGAGCCTTATTCCCCAGCGTTAGCTCAAACATTATCGTGAAAGTTACGTCGTTGGAAACAAATGGGCACGGAGATCAACTTTGTGGATGAAACAAAAAAGGCTGTTTGAGCTTTTCCACGAAACGGAATTACAATTCACTGTTGTGCCAGCAGTTCTAATGAGGAAAATATGTCCTTATCCCCCAAAAGTGACGCTGGTGATATCCACAAATATGGAACAAGCTGTCGGAGATCAAGAGAAAACATGCCGAGTCTGGTGTTGGGTGAATTAACCCTTTAAATCTACTAATCACCCCCCCACTTGAAATGCATAACCTGAGGACTGTCAGCGATCCACGGTTGGTTGCCAGTGTGTCAAAAAAAGTGCTGCGAAACAGAAAAAAACATACAAGTGAAAAGGCGTATATGGAAAGCTGGATTTGATCCCACACAGAAATGGCTTTGATAGCAATGTGTAAAAGTAGACACTGGTAGCGTGTAGACAGTTGGCACCATGAGACAGACAAAGACACAGAGAGAGAGAGAGAGCGACACATCGAGAGAGAGAGAGACGTTGTGGTTTTTCTTCTCATGGATATATAATCAGTTTAAGAGGAAGTTTTTTCCCCTCAGCTTTGCTTTGATGCACAATCACATTTCGACCCGCACTGTAATTCTCTGTCTCCGTCTTCATCTGTCCCTCGCTCCCTCTCTCGCCGGTGTTTGATGTGGTGGCACCCTGGCATTGTTCTTGCTATTGTGCCAGTGTGGAAAAGACGACGGGAGGAGGGACATGCGAACGGGACGGAGGGAACGAGACAGAGATAGATGAAGGGATGGTATTGCAGTATTGATGTGGCATTGAGGCCCCAGTAAAGCCGAAAATCTGGATATAATTGACAGCTACACTGGCAGATCTGGGAATCCCATCAGAACGCAGCGGAATGTTCTAGAAAGTTCCGTAATGACCTCTGAGAACTTTCTGGAAGGGCCAGCAGGCAGCGCGACTCATATATCATCGTATCATCATCGCACATACCAAACATTCATGTTTCTAATTATTCCTGCTGCGCTCTGTCTTTGTTTATCTTCCATTACGCTGCCCTTATCTCTCTCTCGTGTGTGTGTGTGTGTGTGTGCATGCAGCTTTGGATGAGTCCATCTCTGAGTGTGTTTGTGATTATGCATGTGTATACATTCATGTGTCTGTGTCTTTTTATGTGAGGATCACTGTGGTTTTGGTCCTTTCAGTCAGTTTTCATCTATGTGTGTGTGTGTGTGTGTGTGTGCCCTTGCGCTTCAAACTTTACGAGGACCAACTTTCAGACAGTGGGCGGGGCATTCGTGTGAATTCCATTTCCAATTTCTTACCGCCACCCCATGTTTTTGAGTGCCCCCTCGCCCCTGAGAACAGAGTTACAGTGGTTGAAATCTCCCCTGTGAAATACGGCGTCTTCAGCCGTGGTAGAAATTTTCCGACGTGCTATTTGCCTTTTTTTTCTTCTGATGGAGACATAAAAGCATGGCCGCTTGAAATTGCCGTACAATTTCAAGCTTTCATTCAGGTCATCTAATAAATAACTTAGATAACCTTACCCGGCCACTAGCGGTGCTTTATAGGCTAACATTAGCGACACGTGCTCCTGTCGTGCATGTCTGAACTGATATCAGAGGAATGGTACCGAGTGCAGCACCCTTCAGTTACATTTTGGGCGTCAAAGGGGGTGAATGCAGCATGAGAATATGTCAAAATGCAGGAACGGTGTGCACGAATCAGTTATAACGGTGTAACGTCAGCTAGCTAGCTCTATCCTTGTGACTGGGGTCATGGAACTGAGCACAAAATCAGATGTTCGACCGACTTTAGCTGGAACCCAAGTTGTTTGTGTTTTCGGTGATTTCATTCACACACTTGCGCTCGCTCACATTCAAAAAACATCCATTCTGAGGACAGAGTCGTAGTGCAGGCCGAGGTCAAAGTGTCGGGTTGGCTGAGCAAGCTTTCATTTCCTGCAGGCATTGTGGATGCCGCACAAGCCGGCCAAGTTTACCATGCTGGCTTTGTGATGTTTGTTTGCGGATGCGGGTGAAGAAAACATCACAAGAGCGAATGAGGAATAGAAGGACGCTATACAGCCCTTCAATCTTTCCTAGTAAGCATTGCTCCTGCCACTTCTATGATTTGATTTGATGCTGTTATTGTCGGTGTAACTGCTTTAACCACAAAAATATATATGAATTTCGGCCATATTTCCTCACTTTGCTGAAAAACGTGGCGTCACCTGAAGTTTTGAGGGTGAGGAACTCCTCAGAAGCTTGCTCTCTCATTACCTTTCCGCAGTTTTGCTCAGGTCTACTCAAAATTGACTGTTTCCTTGTGGTTCCACATTTTTTTTGAGTGGGATGAGTGAAACGTACTCTCCGTTTGATGCCCTCAAAAGTCCTAGAATGGAACAAAAGAAAATCCTTTTCATAGAAATGTAAATATGAAAATATAGTTTAGCAAAATATATTATAATCTGCCAGTGATGACACAAAATGTTGATGACTGGTAAGTGTTCGAAATCTCAATTTACTGCTCATTATGAACTATTGGGTGTCTGTCTGACAGCATGGGAGCGTTTAATGAGTTGGCAAAGTCTCTGAAAAGATGGAGGTCCATGTTTTGTTCTGCATTAAAACTTTTATTACTATGATTCAAAGATGTTCACAGGAACAAAGATCTGCATGTTTTTATAGTCTTTATATGGGTTGTGGTTGTGTTTTTGTGGAGGCTTTTTACCACTTTGATGCATTTTTGTAGGGCAGGACTCCGATGGTGTGATATTTTTGTTCTTTGCAGCCCTTTGTTGTTTTGTATGTGTCAACTTTGGTTTCCAATCTAAAATGCGTGTTAAACCAATGAGCTGGACGTTTTTATTTGTTTCGCCGAAAGACATTTTTGGGGAAAAAAAACGGCTCCACTTCAATACAACCTCATCTCTTCATCATTTTGCGGTCATTTTATTTACGACAGCGAGCTGACAAATCTGCTGAGGCGTAAAGCCCTCATCGGGGCAGCTGCAACATCAGTATCTTTTCTTTTTTTTTAAAGGGAAATATCGTACAGCAATCAGCAGGAGAACAGTGACACCAACACAAGAAACAGAATGCATTAAGGATCAATGAGTTATTCATAACAGATCATATAATCCTGTCAGACTGAGATAAGGGGATTACGCAATCTGTTGATCTGAAGTGAAGGAGGAGCACACCTGTTTCTTCTTCATGTGGTACACAAACCTGTTTCCAGACAAGTGAGTTTGACGGTGTGCCGGAGCGTCTGCAGGTGCGTGGAGTGCACATCTGTATCCTTGATAGCAGGAGTGCTTCAACTGTCCTCGCCCAGAATCAAAGAAGAAAAAAAGTAGTTCATCCTGTTTTTCTGTCCAAAAATGGGTCAGGAGTGTGTTTGTGTAGCCTCTCATCTCGCTCTGAATCTATACTTGCATTAGTCTGGTCATCTCACAGTGATGCCAGATGAGTTTATCTCTTTGTTGGGCATTTTGAAGGAAATTCTATAACTGGCTTGTTCAGGTGACATTTTGCTATTCCAAGTGTGTAACGCAGCTTCTATAGATGAACTGATATGGCTTCTCCATCGGCACTTTTGGCTGTGTCGCGTTTCTTTATTTGAGAAGTCAAAGTATCCTCAGGCAAGATACTGAACCCCAAATAGCTCTTAATGGACTGGTATTGGTTTATGAGTGTGTGTGAATGTCTGAGTATAGATACACCGATCAGGCATAACATTATGACCACCTGTCTAATATTGTGAAGGTTCCCCTTGTGCAGCCAAAACAGCTCTGACCTGTCAAGACATGGACTTAAGACCTCTGAGGGTGTCCTGTGGTGTCTGGCACCAGGGTGTTTTATAGTGGATCCTCTGGGTCCTGTATGTTGGGGGGTGGGGCCTCCATGGATCAGACCTGGTCAACACCTTGGGCCCTTTATTGTGTTCATCGAGCTGTTCCTGAGCAGCATTTGCGGTGTGTCAGGGCACATTGTCCTGCTGGGGGGCCACAGCCATCGGGTAGTGTTGTTGTGATGAGGCGGTGTACTTGGTCCACAACAGTGTTTGGATGGGTGGTGCGTGTCAAGTGGCATTCACATGAATGCCAGCACCCAAGGTTTCCCAGCAGAACATCGCATTGTGATGAGATGATCAGTGTTATTCACGTCATCAGTCAGCGGTTTTAATGTTGTGGCTGATCGGTGTATGTCAGGGGGCTTTTTCAGGGTCGATACTGTGATTATTAGAAAACAAGGAGACTGAATACCAATATTGGGGGCACTTTGGATAGGAAGCGCTACATCGGTCCTGATGAGCAGGTCAGGACCTTGCATCGCAGCCCCTGCCATCAGTCCATGGGCAAATGCTGTATAGCACTTTGAGTAGTTGGTAGACTAGAGAAATGTAAGTCCAATTACCATTTGTGTTTCCATCACCAGCCTCAACAAGTTGTGCCAAGTCGAGCTCGAAATGGACCATCAGTGGAGTCGGTTCAAAGTCCGACCAACTGCTTCCAAGCTGGTTGTGATGACGTCAGATGGCATCTTCCTCTTCCTCCTCTGGATTCATTTCGTCATCCCGATTTCACTTTTTTAAGCAATAAGCAGTAAATGCCAAGCGAGGTCAATAACGACAGCCTGACAATCCATGATGGTAAGTAGCTGGCTGCCAACAGCTGTTGCACAGTGCGATAGTAAACGGCGCTAAAGATCACTGACTCCAGACATGTGCATCATCAGTTAAAGACACACCTTCAAGTGACTTGAAGTTGTAATGGAGACAAAGTGTTAAAGTGGCAAAAAAAGACCCTTAAGTACAAAACATTTCGCTGCTAAATTACTTTTTTAGCTAGCTATTCCAGAGCTGAATATGTAAATCAATCAAATGTCACCTTGATGAATCCAATCCGTCTTTGTTTAAACTCTGAATGTAAATTGAAGACCCGTGTTGGTGTACCCTTGATATTTTGCTCTTGGGGAAAATACGAAAAAAGTGGAAAATGTCACCTGTACCTGTCAGCCGTGACTGTGTTTTGTGTGAGAGTCAACGGTTCAGCGGCGAATTCGTAAAGCGTGTGTGAGAAAGATAAAGGGCGACGATGAGAGACTGAAAGGGAAAAGGAGAAAGAAAAAGACAGAGACGGTGAAACTGAACGAGAACGAGCGAGGCAGAGAGGAAGGAAGGTAGGAGAGAGAGAGAGACAGACGGGGGGAGAGAGAGGAGGGAGGACCGGCAGATGATTGATGGAGCCAAAAAGCCGATTTCTTGCTTCATCTGATCTGCATTACTCTGCAATCAGCGGACACACGCATGCGCGCAGGCACACGCACGCACACACACACACAGACACACACCTTGCAATCAACGCACATACACACCCTCAGCGTCTCTCTCACAGACTATTAGCCTGCAATCAACATACAGGTTACTGATCAGCGGCTGTCATCAACAGCGTACACACTGCATACCTATATACAGAACACACACACTAAACACAGTCGTTGGGATTGGACGTATATATACTTGAATACTGTCTCTAACTATGATTTTGACATACTTGTACTTTGCTTCATCTACTCCACTACATTTCACAGGGAGATATTGTCCTTTTTTACTCAGTTACATGTATCTGACACCTTAAGTTACTTGTTTTACTGTTTTGAATTACATTTTTACACAACAGATTGGATTATTTTATCATTTAAAAGATAATATGGTTACAATCACAGGGGCCATTCTGCTGCCTAATGTGTACTTTTGATACTTTAAGTATTTTTTTGTTGTTGCTCATACTTTAACAGAATGCTGTTTGATTGAAGTAACCAGATCTGAATAGTTCTTCCACCTCTGCACCCACACACACTCTGTGAAAGAAGTTTGTATTGGAAAAACAAGAAATGCAGAACATACTAAAGGATGCCAGTTTCAACATGTGTTAATGGACTGATGGCGCTTCCTCTCTCCCACCGTGTTTTTACAGCTACTTTGGCATTTGTGTTTTGGACACAGACGGCCTTGCTCGCCCTCTTTTTTATTTTCTCTATTGATCCCCGAAGGACAAATTCATCTTTTTTGCTTGCCTCCTCAACAGGAAGGTCAAACTGTAGGGTCGGCTACACAACTGCTCCCCTGGAGCTGCAGGCCTTCAGTATCTCGCTCAAGGACATCACTTTCATTTTGGCCAGAAAACTAAATATACAGCCTGAAAACCAGAAGCCTTGACATTTTTAGTATATTAATCACATTCATGGCTTGAAACGATGCGTATTATGCATAGTGTTTAACTGCGCACTCAGGGATAATCTAAAGATAACTACTGACTCATTGCATGATTAACATATTTCATTTAATTCATCGTTTAAAACCTAATCACCCTCATCTTCCCAAACAAATGATGACTGCTGATCAATTGACAACATAAATGTCATGTAGTGTGTATCAAATGTGCACACACAATCAGATTTTCATATGACGTGGACTTACACACGTCCACGTCATATGAAAATCTGATTGTGTGTGCACATTTGATACACACTACATGACATTTATGTTGTACACATGTAATACAACTTTAACACATTATAATTTGAACTGGACATGGACAGGCTGGTGCTGATTATGACTTTTTATCTCTACATAAAGTGAACCTTACAGATCCAGTTCTTGATTTTCATTGGCTGCACCTCTGTTGCAGTCGTTTGTTTGCCTTTCTAAATGAATGGAATGAAAAAAAAAAAAATTCAATGAGAACCATGCAAATTCGATGTCAAATGTTGTTGCTAGGGGTGTCATGATTCTCCGAACCCATGATTCAATTTGACATTAATTAAAAAAAAAAACTTGTTGGTATCTGGATTTGTAAAGTTCAACAGATCATTGTTTTTATGCCCCGACTACTGTCATTCACATTTCCAAATTCTTCTTTAAAAAGATAATGAAGTTTGAATTAATATTCATCAAAAATAAAGATTCCAGAGTTCAACAAAAACAGTCATTAGTGATTCAACAATAAACAACAAAAATACAAAGTTTGGTTACACAAATCTGACCTGAGCAAACCATCTTCACAAGCAAATCAATAAAAGATCTCTGTCAGTGTAATCAGTACCAATCTGTTAGTTGTCCTCGTATACTCAGGAAGAGTGTACGAAGACAAATTACTAATCTTATGCTAGCTGTGTCGTCTTCGAAGTGTTTTTTGAAGAATCGCTGATATTTAATAATTGAAAGCTCGTTGCGATCGAGCTTCGATTTAGAATCGAAATCGAGACACCGACACCTCTCGCTGTCACGTGAGTGTGAATGCGAACGTCTGATTCAACTATCAGAGGAATTTGAAATGGTGTTAGCCACACTGAAAGCTGGCGGCTTCCAAGTTTTAAAACGGCCATGAGCTGCCATCTATTAGAAGTGTGAAGAGTACAACCAGAGACATTACAGAGGAGACACACCACCGAAAGCAATTTGAAGAGATAAGTAACAAAAGTATGACATTTCTTTTGTCCTGGTGACCATTAAAAGTCAAGTTATTACTCTCTGCCCATTCATTTAGACAGAAGTCTTGTTAGCCTGTGGCCAAGATGGCTGCCGAGTGGCAAGACTTGCCTATAAGGACTTTGGTACGACTCAGATGGTATCATGTCTCACACATTTTAGTTTGTCTTTGGGAGATGAAACAGCTCTGTCACTCCTGAATTATGTTCAGACCAAAGATTCCCACAGGGAGGATATTAGAAAATGCTGAACACCTGTTGTGAGATTCTCCTGAGCTACACTTCCAATAATATTTTAAAGCCTGCATTGTGTTTTACATTACTGGCTCTGTAATAGGAAAGTTTAGGGTGGTGTACACATACTTTTACTCATTTCAAAGATCAGTCGAAGATTTACAGTTACACACGCTGTATATAGTGTACAACATATGCGGTGCGTCCACAGCGCCGTACAAACTCTACGTTGATTAAATCTGCACAAACGCATGCACAAAAACTACAACCCGCCCCAACATCGAGATGAGGAATGAGAGCGCGGATCTGAAAACATTCTGAAGTCAATGAAACAAATGTCGCTCTTGCTCTCTTGCTCTCTCTCTCTCTCACACTCACACTCACACACACACACACACACACACACACAGAATGACTTATTATGAGTCTGATGTATGTGCAGCCTTTCAAAGCGAATGCATGCAAACACACACACACACACGGTCCACGTGCATGACTGATTAGTAACTTAATGTTAGTGAAGCGTCATCATTTTTCAGTTGAGTGCTGGAGGTTTGTTGGTATGAATTATGACCTCTGTAAAACCATCCATCTACCACTCTCCCTGTTTTACCTCCGTCCTCCCTCCATCCTGTGTGTGTGTGTGCGTCTCTCTCTGTCTCTCTTCTTCGTTTCCGTCGTCCTCCCTCGCTCCCTCTCATCGCTCATCTCTCTGCCCGCCTGATCATCATAATCAGATATGATTTATAGTGACGCGCACGCATGCAAAACGTGCGCACACGCAGGCCCGCCCGCCCGCACGCACGCACACAAATCGTTAATCAGATATTTGTCCTGCGGTGTGTGCCATCATAATTCTAACGATAACAGAATCTCCAGGAGATTAAAAAAAAAAAAAAAACACGCGCTGCAACAAGATGCCGTCTGATAAATTACTCTCCTTGAGCGGTTTATGTTCAGACGCACACACAAACCCCTAAGAAAAACACACACGAACGCGCCGATACCTGCTTAACAAACTGCCCTTATGTATCTAGGATGACTAAATTAATTAAAGCCGACAGGACGGGCACACACACACCTATCTCCGTCATTACTTCCTCATCCTCTCTCCCGCCTCGCTCGTTCTTGATGTGCTACACACTGTCGAAGTTCAGCCGATGTAAAAATGCTAAATGATGCCGTAGCGTGCTAATGGGATTTATGCTGCGAGCATGTTAATGATCGCCGGGAGCTGATGTTAAAGGTGCAATCAGTAATATTTCAGCGGCTCGCTCGCTCTCTCTCTCTCTTTGCACAAAACGGTGATAATTTATGAACGCGGTCTCGAGGTGCGGCTGATCAATGCCAGCAGCTCAGCAGCCGCCGAGCTAACCGGGGAGCTGTTACACACCTGACAGAGGCAGGTCTGTTTGGAAAGTTCGTATCAGGGAATGTGAACGTAAGGACGGCCGGGGAGGTTATCAGGCCTGAGAGGACTTCTGCAATCTACTGAACTGAATGATTTTGGATCCAAAGAGAAAAGGTCGTCCATTAAGATACTGGTCGGCTTCTCCTGCAGGTGTGAAAATTAGACATTCTGTGGGTCAACTTGACTGATACTGATACTGACTACATCACTGATTTATTTAGCAAACATTCAATTTTGCTGCTTTCAAGGCGATGGCTGAGGGCGGTTAACCAGCTGTATTTTTCCTAAATGGATTCGTTAAGCAGAAGCCGAGGTCAGAAGTTGAACACTCGAAAGATACCACGGAAGATTTGTGCTCAAAATAAAAACATGCAAAACTCGCTGTTTCATGCCAAGCTCGGCAGAAAGCGCACAGATATTTTGGCATTAAAGGATGAGTTCACACAAAGAAATGATAATCCAGCCATTATCTACCAACTCCATGCTGATGGAGGGTCGTGTGAGGTTTTGTAGTCCACAGAACATTTCAGGAGTTTCACAGAAATATAATAATCTTGGTAAAATCTCTGGGATGTCATCTAATGCTTCAATAAAAGTCCAGAATATAAATATAAATTGAACTGCTCGACAACAGTTTCCCCATCGCACTTTTGAAAGTTGAGTATTGGACCGAGACAGGCTTCCAAACAGTTTGTGACGTCACAAACGTGTTTGCAGGCTCGCCTAAAGAACAAGAAGAAGAAAAAACAGAAGTTTTGAGTAGAGTCATCTTCATTAGAAATGGACTGAACTCAAGATTTTATGGTCAACTGATATAACGAAGCTTTACAATAAAACTGTAGCGTATAGATGAGAGGATAAAGGAGGGCGGAAATAGTGGAAGGAGGAAAAGAGAGCGAGGGAGGATGAAAGAAAGGGAGAGTAACAGAGATGACGGGGCAGAGAGACACAGATGGAGGATTAGCAAATGGACTGCGTTTTATGGAGCACTTTTCTACCTTAGCGGACAAAGAAGCTTTAAGAGTTTAAACTCTCAGTCAGACTGACTGGAGGAGGAGGCCGCCATGCAAGGCGATGACCTGCCCATCGAGAAAAACAGCTCGGGGGTTCAGTGTCTGGCTCAAGGACACTTCAACATGACCCTGCTCCACCTCCTGAGCCGCAGACACCCCCTAACAGGGTGGAGGTTGAGCGCACACAAGCACAGTTATAGCCATATTGCCTGCATCATCTGCGGTGTGTAAGCGCCGTTTTTAACCTTTTGCCTTTTTTATTCGTATGGGAGATGTTTAGAGTGTTCCTGCCTTTCTTGCTTTCTCTCCCTTCCACTCTTTCTCTCTTTCTCTCTTATATTGTATCTCTTTCAGACAGGAAAAGAAGCCATATGAGTGCAAGTAAGCTTAAAGAGAGGTGAAAGCGTTGAGGTAGACGGGACTCTGCTCGGAGCGGTTTTGCAATTTCTGCTCTTATGTGAGAAATTTCACTTCCACAGCAGAGCCGAAGAAGCCACCGAGCTTTATTTCATTTATTAAAATCTCAGCATCAAAATCTGAACAAATGACAGTGGAATGCTTCCCTGATCCGACCCTATATTTGATCAGTGGCTCTTACACTCCTCATGTTAATCGCATCACTGAGAACTCTGACTAATATTTGAGTTTTCTCTGCAGACGTGACGTCAGCTGTGACTTGCCACAGCTTGCCTCTTAGACTGTATATTAAAGGAGAAACACATCTGTACATTGGATGCTGACGTTAATTTGTTCATGAAATAAGAGCAGTGAGTTCGACTTTAATGCAGAATTGTGGACTGGTAATCAACATTTTCTATTCTATCAACTGTAACCATTTCCCTGATCCAGTCAGTCAAATACTGAAGGTTTGAGATGGCAGCCGACCCGACCGACTATCCCGAAGTGTCGGAATTATACGAGTTGGGACTGGGACTCAAAAATCAACTTTCTTACTAATGAATGGGCGACTGTGGCTCAGAGGTAGAGCCGGCGTCTTGTTATTGGAAGGTCGATTCCCCTGGTCTGCATGTCGAAGTGTCCTTGGGCAAGATACTGAACCCCAGAACTGCTCCTGATGTGCTGGTCGGCACCTTGCATGGCAGCCACCGCCATCAGCGTGTGAATGTACGTACGAATATGGACAAAGGCATCTACCAAGTGCCCTCAATGTAATTGGACCTTTAAAATGATAATAATAAGACGTGTCTTTGACTGTTACTGTATTGCAATGTTTAAGTCCCCTGACCTTAATTATAAGAACAATCACTACAACAATAGCAATGACGATGTAAACACGACCGCCACAAGATGGATAAAGTTTCACAAATTCTTCAAGAATTGTTGTGATGAAGGCTTTTATCCATACTTTATCCTGCCGATTGTCAGAGAGCACATCGGTAATCACACATGTCGGGTGGATGAGACACAGCGAATGTGGTGACAAAAGCTTGAGTTTGACTCTCTGTTGGGAAACCCCTGAGGGAAGCGAAAAACCTTCTCATTGTCTTGCGGCGAAGGTGAAGAGAGGGGGAGAGGTTCCACTCTACTCCCACTCTAACCGGGAGGAAATCAAAGAATCTCTCCTGGCGAAACCCTGAATTCTAATTTTCAACATTTTACTTCATTTCCTTTCCATTTCCTGTTATCTGGCTTCTCTCGCCGCGCTCTCACACATGGATGGAGCAAACACACACACATACACGCACACAATGGTGCAAAAGTTTTAATTGATCGGTGTGTACGTCGATCAGGGCTGTGATTTCCCTGTGGGTCATTTCCCAGGCGCTGTGTTTCGTGTGTGTGTGTGTGTTCGGTTATTTAGCCTTCCTCCATCTCCTCCCGTGCAAGAAATTGTCTTTGTTCTTCGATTTGTAATTAGAAAGAGAAGCTCCCTCTTCCTCCTGCCTTTATTTGTCACCTTCAGCATCTTCTCATCTTTCTCCAACCTCTCTGTTATTTTTTCTTTTCCATCCCCTCCACCCCTGTCATCTCCATTTCACTCTCCCGTATTCATCTTTTTTCTCTTTCTTTTTTTATGCGTCTCCCTCCGTCATCCGTAATCAGTTACTCTGTCCACCTTGTCGCGGTCCACATCTGGGAGCATGCGATGCGGTTTGATCGCGATCTCCGTTTCCGTTTGATGACTTCATCTCCCTCTCATCACTGGATGTGGAATTCCTCGTGTATCACATGCCACTTCCCAAGTGGTTTCGCCGGCTTACTCGACCGTCCGGCGGATTACTATTGGACCACTGGATCACCACCGGGCTGCAAGCATGTCATCCCTGTGGCCTGGTAACAACATCTGATTGGCGGCAGCGGTACAAAGCGAGAGGGCTCAGTGTTTTTGATCTCACTTTTCTTGAACTCGATGACCCAGCCTCCTCCCTTTGCAGATGTGGCTGCGATGGTCTGTTCTGTATTTGTTTGATGTGGAAATGCAAAATGCATTTGAACTCATCACCGCCATCAAAAACAAGCTTTGTGTAAACAATACTGGTTGTATATTGTGAACCTGTATAACCTTGGTGCATGTTTAGCAGCAAACATGATCCTTCTTTTAATTCTTTTTCAACCTTAGTTTCTTGAAACAGATGAGCTTGAGTCCCATGTGTATTTCAAGCAAAGCCATAATATATGTTTATGAAAGTGTCACAACATGCAGTTGTGAATGCAGTTGTATTTTTAGGTCTGAGAGTTCACAGAAGTCAGTCATATTTATTGTCATTATTAGTTGTCACTTTGCAATTTATTTATATGGAAAGTTAAATAAAGCAGATTTGTTTTGATGAGAGCATGATGGATGAAAACAAATGTTCCCTTTGCTCTTGAAGTAGTTTGTTGTTAAGTTTCTGTCCAAATGTTTATGTTCAAGCTGCAATGTGTAAGAAGTTTTATTATTCTGCCTACTGAATTCAAAACAAATAGGGGGCCTTAATCGCTAGAGCACACTAACTGCTGCTAACTGTAGCTGTTGTTAGCTAGTTAGCTCAGTTAGCCGTGCAGCTAGCAGTCAGGACTGGGAGCTTGGAGAACCAGGGGGAGTGTTGGAGTTCATATTTCTGAGTTGCGGCTAGCTGGTTAGCATGCTAACTGCAGTAGGCTATAAATCGTTGCAACACAATACAGACATCATAACGTCAGAACTGTTATTTCTTCAGATTCTGTTGATAATTTACATTTTTGAATATTTTTTAATTAAAATTCATATTCACATATTGCACCTTTAATGTGAATGAAGTGAAACTAATGCTAGTGACTGATGGCACTTACCGTATGTTTGCAGCCTGATTTAGCCAAAAGGCCTTGGTGCTAATTTGACATAATGGCAGAGTAACCAGAGTAACCTCTTACTGCTGTTAACTGTAGCTGCTGTTAGCTAGTTGGCTAGGCTAGCCATGCAGCTAGCACTCCTTTTAGTTGATTCTGCCAGTTGACTGGGAGCATTACATCTTGAGGTAACGAGTGGCACAAGGTTAACTGGTTAGCATGCTAACTATATCGGATATCTCTGCGTCAAAATACATACTGTTATTTGTATTTCATCACATTTTGTTGATAATTTTAGTACAATTTTGAATGGTGTGATCTAAATCTTTTACATATTGCACCTTTAAATTATTTCAGACTGCAGATAAGTGAGAACCTAAGTTAACCCCATGTGCACAAACTGATGTGTGTGGTAAATCTCATCTGAGCCTAGAGTGGATAGCATTTTGTATTAAGAACGGTGACAGCCAAAGTATTTTTCAATATTTTCCAGAGCATTAAATTGGCAAAACCTATTTCTAAACATACTTATTTCCAAACTAAATTCATTGAACCATTACGTCTTCTGACATTTAAAATGTTGAGGGTTGTACGGAAGAACTTGAACAGTTGAACCGTGATGGCCCTTTGGGAAAAACAGTTTTTTTTTTTTTTTTTTGCTGGACACAGAAGCTCTTCCAATTCTTAAGTGGAGTGGTATCCCCATAAAAGAGGGCTGGTCTTCAGGGTCACCAAGGTTCATTGTCGACAAAGACAGACAGAGAGGGAATCAAGGAGGAAAGAGAGAAAAACAGACAACAGCGGGGCAAAACCTCATCAAAAAGAAAAAAAAAAAAGATATACAAAGTTTAAAAACAGTTTTATGAAGACAAGAAGTCGAAAAGAATGAGACAGAGGGAGGGAAGAAGGGGCGGAGGCCATGATGGCCACGCATGAAAACAACAAGGAAAAGTTTAAAAGAAAGAGAAGAAACTTCACCACAGAGGAGCCGATTGCATGTTCAGATCTTTAACTGCTGGTCAAAACAACTCGGCATGCATGCACAGCCCGACACACTCGGAACAGGGTTATTCTAAGCGATAATGTCTTTAGCAGCGCAGAGGCCTCTTTGGATTCGGGTCCTGTGGCTGGGAAGCTCCAAACCCGCAAGCTATGATAGTAACTAGCTGCTTCTGAGGCATGAAAAGCCAAATCATCTCAGTCATATACTGCGCAAATGACGGTAATGGACACGGCTTTCATTTCCCTTAACAAGGGAGAGCACATGGCCCCAATTACAGGTTAACCTCAGTTTCTTCTGGCTGCTGCTGCTGCTGCTTGGGACGACTCTTTCTAATCAGTTACTTCTAGAAGAGACAAGTGATCTTATAGATAAAATTATAGTTATACCAGTGCCAACATGTTTAACATTCAACAATCACATTGTGTAGATTTTGAATGAAAAGTTGCTTTTCTTTCTCTATTGACCTTTTGTTACAGGTTTTGGGATCAACAGACAAACTATAGCCATCAACTTACACCGTTAAACATCATGTTTGGGATTTGGATGAAAATTGTCCCAGAGATTTGAAATACAATAATTTGGTAAGACTTTATAATAACCTTATTTGAGAAAAAGTTAGTTTGAGTTTGAGAAAATAGTTATTTTAAAGTTAATTCAACCTAAGTTCTAACTTCACTCATAACAAACAATGAAACAGTTTATTAACCACATATTAAGCATTTTTTTTATTGTGAAGTTGCAACTTATGTTTATATACTTTGTAAATGGTAAATACATATTGTGTAGTTGATCTACAATCATTATTTGGATGGGTGGGACTATATGAAAATCTGTTTTTAAATAAACCTGTATAGCCAATAGTATTTTATGAATTACTGACAGGATCCTACTAAATTTACTGACTTTTTTTACCTACATACCCTTTTTTGTCTTTGTAAATTATGTTATTGTTCTGTTATATAGTTACTTCATCATATCATCACGTGTGTTATGTGATTTTTTTGCCTGTATTAAATTTAAAAAATATTTACCAACCAGTACCGAAACAACTTTTACTCAGTTTGAAAAAATATAAAACTTTGCTTCCACAAATACATATCAATGTTACAATGCATCAGAATAGAGTGAACTCCTCGAACTACAAAATTAACTTACAGAAATCTGTTTATCCTGCATCAATTCACAAATAGTGCTGCACAGGAAGCAGCGTTTGATGATATTTTGAGTGATTAATTGTCAGATTAAACGTAAGGCTTTCAGAGCGACATGGCAAACACTCAGGCATACTTTCTGATGTCTTTATTCAAATATGAATTCATTCATTCTGTAACTTATGTTTGAATTATGTGAATTCTACTATTCTTTACTCTGATTTGTGATTCAAGGGGCGCTGGTTTGAATCAATCCTGAGCAGGGAAACTGAACGCCACCTTAAAACTGCCCTTGAGCAACATATTCCACTGTGTCTTCCATCTGTTTGGGGTTTCTTCACCTTGCTGCACATTCGGCCTTCCTCAGCTGCAACATATTGGCTGAGAGGGGCATCTCACTAGTGTCCACCTTACAAAATAACAGCAAAAGAAACCTGCAAACACCCGGGGAGCCCCTGAAGCAGCAGCAGACAACAGCCGGACGACTGCTGGAGATCCGGTCCGTGTCCATTAAGGGACCGGTGGAGGTGCGTCGGCCTCCGCGTCGAGGCGTCCTGTGTGCGAGGGAGTCGCTGTGTTTGGAAACCAGACTTCACAGGGAGGCCCCGTCTCTCTCCCCACGGTCGCCCTCTCAATTTTTATTCTTCTTTTGTGTCTATCAGTCGATCTGTTTGTCCGTTGTGGTCGGTGCTCATTTTAGCCTTAGGATAACCCGACTCTACGCACACGCACGCACACACGCACACACACAGTCACACGCACATGCTCAGTATTTTGGCGTTTAGCTCAAACAAAACCACAATGGTCCAGCCCTTGGCAAGACGGCCGAGATGAACTGACCACTCTGACGTCCGTCTGGACACACACACATGCACGGGCACAAACACACACACACACACACAAACACACAGCGGAATAGCAGTCTGAATAATGTCTGTCAGTTCGTCTGTGTGATGTCATATAGGATTTCATACTGCCGTCTGTTAGATTTCAGGGGAAGAATATCTGCACACTTGAAGTATTGTTTTCGAAAGATCTACTCGGCAATGTCTTGTACTCTACTACTGTTACTACTACTGCTATTCACTCACAGTAAATATATTTATGAATGGACAAATGAAGATATGACTCAAACTTGGAAACGGGCCGATGTCTTAGCTTTGTTCTGGGGCCGGAGTGGGAATAAGTATTTTTCTTCACTTATTGACGCTTTTGAGTGGGCACACCGCACCCTGACGCACAGACACACACCCTGTGCAGGGCCCCAGCTAAAAGCAGAGGGGACTGTTTCCTGTCTGTCGAACCACGCCCTGAGTGAAAGAAGGCAAGGCGTACAAGGCCGCTCCTGTTCTTTTGGCAAACACAGTTTATCTGTGACCTGAACTTGTCGTTTTTTTTATTTTTTGTTGTTGATCTTGCCAGAAAGGGCAGTGCGACTCTGTGGTACGAGAGAAAGTCAGATACAGACGCTTGAAAAACCTGTGGAGCTGAGAGTGTGAGAAGATGAAGACCACAAGCCGAAAACGTGTCCGTCTGACAGACTTTTCCCCTTTGTCCATGCTCCTCTGAAGTACGTGAAGTTGTGCGAGAAACCCCTACTCTGCCTTTACCGAAGAACGTCTGTCACAAAACCTGCGACCTCATCTATGATTGTTCAGTTGTATTGGATTCACCACTTCACCTGTTTTATATATGGGACCTCAGGAAGTTAAACACCATCTCAGCCTTTTAGCCAGCCACCTGCCATCTCCTGTGTATAAATGACATGACTCCTTAGTTTCCTCCATCCTCTGACGAAGGCCACTAGACAGAAACTTGAGATTAGAGACTATCCTTCTATCGTGTACCGTAGTCCATGTTTCCGACCATCCGACCTAGCAGCGGTAACCAAGGAGGGCGGGACTTGGGATCAGTCAGGCATGTACCTCAAAACGATGGTTATCTCGGGCAGGATATCGCGACAGGTTTGTACCGGGAGTTACTCTGTGATTCCCTCCCCTACTAACTACCACTGTCCATAAACAAACCCCATTCAAAACCTTCAGGGTGAATTGGAACACCAACCGAGATCCAGGGATTATCACTGGACATCGGTGGCCTCACTGATGCTGGAACAGGAGTAAATCCCTGCAGCCAGGTTCCACCATTTTTTTTTTAGAAATCCTCCCTTATAGAGTGGATGTGATGATCAGCAGGAACATCAGACTATTCGACCGTCGACATACTTCATTGAAACGTCCACTTACTTATGGGCATGTCGTCATTTTCACCGTGTTCCTCACCTGCCATTAGAGCCACTGCGATGAATGTGTGTGTGTGTGTGTGTGTGTTTGAACTATTTGTGTTCATTCTTGCCCTGGTGGTCATCGCAAGGATAAAAAGATTATGAAAATCCTTCAAAAGTAAGGAAACGTGCGCATGTGCCTGTGTGTGTGTGTACCTGCGGGTGTCTGTTTGTA